>JAPDSC010103920.1:160937-213557 GCA_026290005.1 Latrodectus geometricus
CAGTTCGTTATTAATCGCCAAAGAACATTTTTTTAAACCAATGAAAAATGTAGTCTTCCGCTATTTATAAGCCAATCAATAATCGCCAATTTCCATCGTTATTTTATAACAGTTATTCGTAACTGTTATCAGCGCAAAATATAACAGTTATAACAGATTATTGAAAAATAACTGTTTGGCACATCCCTAATCTGTCAATAATAATGGTTAGCGTCTCTCTATTTTGTAGCAGAAAAGGTTGTTATAAATCATAGCTGTTAAATAATAACAGTTATCTATTTAACATTTTTATAGAGTAAGATGTTTCTTTAAAAATGACTTTCCAAGTCTTCCAAATGATTTTCAGTTGGCTGCAAAAATTCATTGATTTATTGCTTTAGAGTGACACTTAGTTTTTTATAAACTTTCAATTAAAGCTAAGGATGAATCATATTAACATTTTTTAAAACTAGGTAGTTACTTTTAAAATAATGAGTATTTTACCTGTTATTTTTTGTATTGGTTACAATTTGTATAATACTGCTATTTGTTGAATAGAAAAACAATAACAAAGCTCTGATAAGTTTTATAAATAAATTAAATTAAAAATTAAAAATGAATTATTAATATTATCATATAATATTTTGTATAATTATATGAAATAATTATTATAAGTTAATTAAATCGCACATTATCATTTGTAATTAAGCATTCACATAAATATTAATGAAAAGAACTTGTGTGATAATTTATAAAAATTAATTTTTTTATTTCTGCTACATTTCATTGACTCATTCATTTCTTATAATTATTTTTATTTCTAAAATGAAGTTATTTCTTCTACAAATAGTTTTCCTGTTAAGAATTTCGAATATAAAATTTCATAAATAAATATTGTTATATATAACACAAATATTTTTAATCATTTGTTACTTACACATTTGTCTTCAAAATTAATACCTGCATTTGTGTAAAGTAAATTTTTTAAATTACTGGTTAGTAATTTTTCAAAGATTTTCACTGTTAAAAAAAATTAAAATTACAAAAGATACTTCAGCTTAATTTAGTTATAAGTTATTATTTCATTTGCAAAATATTATATAAATAAAATTTTATGGGGGATTAGTATACGGAGAAATGTAATCTAGGAAATTTAATCATTTTAAAAAATTACCAAAAATAATGCTCAGAAAGTAAATCAATCACTATTATGTGATTGATTTACTTTCTGAGCATTATTTTTGGTCATTTCATCATCAAAATCATTTTTTTAAATTTCGATGTTTTTCCACTTTGCCGATACAGACGATAAAGTTACCTAACTGTGATATCGACCGCAAACAAATTATAACGAATTGCAATCTTAGAGCAAAAATTATAACCGATGTCAAAATGATTAAGCTTTCAAATTAAAGTATGTAACAACATTACTAGTATTTATTTTTTATTTATCTGTGTTCTGTTGTCACCGAGATTTGTTCTAGAGAAACAGGAAAGCAACAAAATTCATTGTTTCTGCTGACATACGAATAAAAACATGTATGAAGTTACTTTGATGGTATACTTTAAAATTAGGGCAGATTAAGGCATATTTCTGGATGCCTATTTCTGATGACTGAAGTCAATGAACATTATAACTCCTTCATACCTGCGGCTACCAGGCGCGTCGGCAGGTGGTGGATAGCCGAACATCCTGTAGCGATGACAGGATAACCTCTGAATAACAAATAGGAGGTCGCGAACCAACTCCCGTAACCCAGGTGTTATGCGATCCGCGCCTTGGGTGAATGGCACTGCGGTTATAGTGTCTTAACGGAGCCTCTAGTGTGACTGGCAAACTTATAGAGTATTTTGCCTTTCCCAGCATATCAGGCAATACTGGGTGGACCTTTTGTGTTCCCGGGTTTTTCTTTTGAGTTAATTTATGGCTGATGAAGACAAAAACTTAACTCATTTTACTGCTTCTGCAGGTAAAAAACCCGAAGTAGGCCATTCTGTTCAAGAAATGGATACTAAGGGAAAACCAACTGAAGGGGAAGAAATGGACCCTTCAACAAAAGAGGTAGAAATGACTTCTACACCATCAACATCCCAAGAGGGGCAGGAAGACATTAGTAGCATGACTGCCTCTATGGAGGGAATTAAACTCAAAAAGAGACTTTCTGGAACACAAAGAAAGAAACTCATAAAAGAGAAAAAAAATCATTGAGGGCACTTGGGTAGAAAAACCCAAGCAAAAACAACAAGACGAGAAAAGATCATGTCCAAGGATGGTACAAAACACTGCCCCTAAGACTGCCAAAAAAGGACCTGAAGGTACTACCTATAAGGAGACTTTGATGGCGGTCAAAACGGCGGTGATTCTTGAGGGACATCCTTCAAAGCGGTTATAAGATGAACAGGCTTCAGACCTGGAGTTGTTGATAACCAACAAAATTACAAGAAATGATAAGGGCTTCGCCCTCACTTTTCTTTCTGCAAGACTAGATAATGGGGCACTTATTATCAATTGTTCAGATCTGGAGAGCTCTAAGTGGCTGGAACAGACTGTCAATGAAATAAACCCCTGGCAGGAGCAATCTCTTTTGGTGGGTGAGGCAAGGAAACTTGTCAGAACCACTAAAATCATTGCTAAACTGCCAAAAGTCTGCAGCAAACTGGAGCCCAAAGAGCTCTTGGGGAAAAACGAGGCACAAAATGGTGGGCTTACCTCTACCGACTGGAATATACTCCATCGGAAGAATGAACCATCAGGACAGACCATCGTCCTTAGAGTGCCTGAAATGGATGCGACGACATTTTGCAGAAGGGGATATAAATTTTATATTCTACTTCACCAAGTTCAAGCCAAAGTCCTTGACAAACCTTCAAAATCCTTGACAAACCTTGATGGGGGTGAAGGTTCTTCAAGCCAGCATCCACCACAGTAGAAGTGGCACCACAAATCTCGCTAAGAATTTTCTTGGTGAGGATTTTCACCTGGCCCTGATTCAAGAACCCTGGTTTGTCAGGGGTAGAGTCAGTGGCTTTAAAGGAACAAAAGGTAAGCTCATTTATGATCTTAACAGTGAAGCTAGAGCCTGCATCCTTATAGATAAAGAAATAGAGGTTTTACCTCTAACCGAGTTTATTCATAGGGATCTAACAGCAGTGAAAGTCAGACTCAACATAGAGGGAAAAGATAAAGAAATTGTTTTTGGCTCTGTCTACTTACCCTATGAAAAAAAGGCTCCACCTGATCCAACACTGCACAAACTCTTGCAGTTTTGTGCAAAACACAAATTGCAGGCAGTCCTTGGGCTAGACTGCAACTCTCATCATATCGTCTGGGGCAGTAAAGACACGAACAAAAGAGGTGAGTGTCTTTTGGAATTTATTCTTAACTATGGTTTGGATATTTAAAACAAAGGCAACGATCCGACTTTTATAACTTCTAATCGATCTGAAGTAATCGATATTACTTTAGCAACACCGGTTATTAGTAAAAATATCACGAAATGGAAAGTTGATGGGAGACCATCAGGTTCAGACCATCAAAACATCCACTTCGAAATAAACTCCAGTATAAATATTGACCGCCGCTTCTGGGACCCCATGAGGACCAATTGGAAGAATTTCCAAAAGGATATCAGGGGGCTAACTGAACTGGGGGAAAATTATATTAGAGACAATTATGATCTAGAAGTCAAAGCAGAAACTCAGAGAGTGGCTAAAACTCATTTTCCGGGAGCCATTGATATTGATAGCAACGAATGGCAGCATTTCATTGGTTCTGTAAAAAGAATTCAAAGAAATCAATGGACCTATGCTAAGAGCATTATCAATCATGATAAAGTGACGTGGGCTATTTCCACCTTCAAACCTCTCAAGAGTCCTGGACCTGACGGAATCAAGCCTGTAATGATCCAGAAGGCAGGGGATCTTATTATCCCTGTGCTTACTAGAATATACAGAGCACTAGGATGTATTCCAAAACTATGGCAAAAGACTAGGATTGTTTTCATTCCTAAACCTGGAAAAAACTATGACCTGGCTAAGTCTTTTAGGCCAATAAGCTTATCTTCATTCTTTCTCAAAATTATGGTGAAAATCATTGATAGGCACATCAGAGATTACCTGGGTAGTAATACCCAGATAGCAAACGATGGTCCTCAGGATGTTCGGAGAACGTCCTCTTACGTCCACCTGGACGTAAGAGGATGTCCGATAGGGGTCCAGCGACGTCTTACGAACATTCTCCGCACGTCCCAATGTCCGGAAGTAACACGTACGTAGGCCGTCCCATAGACCTCCGAGACGGACGTGATTTGGAACGTATTGGACGTGATTTGGCACATATTGGCCGTGATCTGACACATATTGGACGTGATTTGGCACATATTGGACGTGATTTGACACATATTGGACGTGATTTGGCACATATTTGGACATTCATATAACAGCCATATTAAGCGTGTTTTTAAATTTTAGTATTAAATAATGAGCACTATCATTGTTTTTAAGCAATAATACAGTAAACTTTTTGTATGTTATTAAAGTTTACATACTTTATTTACTAATATAATTATGTGTATTTTTGTTTATAACATCATTATTATTCATTAAGTATTTTCACTGTTATTTTTTTCTGCAATAATTCAGTAAACTTTTTGTATGTTATTAAAGTTTACATACTTTATTTACTAATAATTGTGTATTTTTGTTTATAACTTTATTATTATTCAGTAAGCTTTTTTCACTGTTATTTTTTTCTACAATAATTCAGTAAACTTTTTGTATGTTATTAAAGTTTACATACTTTATTTACTAATAATTATGTGTATTTCTGTTTATAACTTCATTATTATTCATAAAGCTTTTTTCACTGTTATTTTTTTCTGTAAGTAGTGACTGATACCATTTCGCAAAAAAATAAAGAAATGAAAAATAATTATTTTTCCTTTCTTTAATTTTTTTTTGCAACATTATTAAGAATATAAATTACTACTGTTCTAAAAAATAAATGCAATAAAATTGTCAAGGTATTAATCGAAAATTTCATTCGAAGGAAATATTAATACTTCTGACAAAGGAATTCTTTTGGGGTATATCTAAATGCTAAATTTTAAAATGAAAGATATCTAAAAAAAGGCTACATTGTTTAGAAGTATATCATACTTTTAAACAATGTAGCATTTTTTTTTAAATATAAGAGAAATATGCAGGTTTTAATATAAGCAAATGCATTACAATATTAGCAAACATATTAATATAGATTTAAATATTTGAATTTATGCTTATGTGAAACAGGGGAAACTGCTAAGCGATTAAAATTTCATAGAAGAAATAAATACAAATATATCAATTTTAATATAAGCATATATATTGTAATATAGATTAAAATATTTGCATTTGTTTGTAACACAGGAAGAATTTTTAAACGATTGTATTTTAAAAAAGAAAAATAAATAAATATATATGTATATAAAACACTGGTATATATATACCAAAACATTTTATTCACACACACAAATGCACATGAAAATTAACTCATTTAATCTACAACAATCATTTAAATAACAGAGAATCCACAATTTCAATTGGCACAGTTAAATTAAGTTCTAATTAATAATTATTTAATTTTTATTTTTCTCATATAAGAAAATAGCCAATTTCTGAAATGTTTCCATGAGACTATTTTAACAGCATCATTATGATTTATTATCAAAATATATTAATATTTATTAAGTTAACAAATTTTCCTATATTTTATGAAATTCTTAGAAAACAAATTTGCGTTTTAATCAAATGGATCTAAGATATTTCAGAAGAACAAAGATTACATTGATTAGCATTTCAAACACCATAATTATATTTTGTTTTCTTTGAAATATTCAAAATTCTTTTTTCATTTAAAGAGTGATTCAAAATTGCACAGTTTTAAGTATAAATCAAATGAATTTAAGAAATTCAATGAAATATAATTTGGAACAAAATATATTTTTTAGATTGTATATAGAATTCTGTGAAGTAAACACACTCAATTTTTATTCACAATCATTATTATTATTAAAATCATTATTAATTAACACACTCAATCATTATTTTTTTCTGTTTCTCCGCCCTTTCTTTTGCATGCCGCAGCCAATTCAATATGCTCTTAGCCATCTATGCTTTTGTAACTTGAGGCATATGAAAACAGACTGCATCTATTATTAAAAAAAGAAATTAATATTTTATAAGATAATCTAGAAACATCAAGATTATCAGAAACAAAACTTTATATGTTAAGGTTTAATGATTATTTCAACAACTTAAATTTTATTTTAAAGATATAAATTAGTTTAAAAGAGCTACTGTTAAAAAAATTCAACACTTGTAAAGCAATAAAGCAAAATCATTTTCTTATCACCATTAGATTCTCATTTGATAGTTAAAATTATAAACAACACATGGACTTATAGGCATAACAAATCCCAACAATGAAATATCAAGTTTTAAATTTTTAATACTTTTTATAACAAATTAAAATTAGTGTGATAAAGAAATAACCTTTAAAACTGATTAAATATAAAATTAGTCCAAAATTCAATCCTTTCCAGCCGTAATTTTATAATCTGCAGTTGCTTTAAAATTTCTGAAAAATCTAAACTAGAGATGCATCTTTTTCATTTAAAGAGAATATAAGTTTGTTTTTTTGAATCAAAAATTTATTTAGTGAAATCATCATGCAAAATTTTAAGAAAATAAAATTTCATGTTAGAAATGTATACATTTTTCTTTAAAATTTATTATTAAATAAAATTTGTGTTATTAAATATTCCTTTCTAAATGAAGATTAAATAATATAATGACTTGTAAGATGACTTTTCTATTAATAATCTACTTACACACTCAAATTTAGGAATGAATTATTTAACATTCAGTTGTAATTTTAGCTCTGTAATTCCCTATAAATACATTCAACACATTAAAACAATACAATTTAAAAAATATAATGACTTTGGAGCTACTATGTGATTAACTAATGATCTTTCATAACATTTTAAAGTAAAATTTTTAAACTAAAAATTTCTAAATTCATAAATTGTAAAATGAGAAGAATACATAAAATTAGCCAGCCTGAATATTGCTATTTATTTATTGAAAAGACTTGATGCATCATACAGTATAATAATTATACACAAACTAAGAAGTCATATATTTAGTTTCAAAACATAAGATTAGAACAATACAAGTACTTTACATTACACCTTAATATTAACTTCTTAACATGAAAAAACAATTTAAAAATAAAATCTTTAGCATTTATATTCTTAATAATGGTCGAATTAAAATATCCATTGAATTATAACATTGGAATATATGTTTACAATCATCTACTTTTTGAAAGCAGTAACGTAAGGCTTAACAATTAAGATAAATAGTATATAAGTTTTAAAAAAATTAAGTATAAACAATAAACATTTTTACACTCATCTTCAATAGAATTCTTTGCTTGTGAAAAGTTATAACAAGTTCAGTGAATTATTTTAGTATTTAAATCTTCTTATTCAAAATTTCGTTCACGTTGTTCGAAGTGTAAACATTCACCAGCGATTCCGTGCGTCTCCCCAAGCAGACTTCCGGTTCTTGACGTAAGCAGACTTCCGGTTTTAAATGTAAGCTTTTCTGCGCATGCGTCTAAATGAACGGACAAATTTCTTTCGCTCGATTTAACGCCAAGTCTTTTTATTTAGAACTTCGGCACTAACTACGAATTTATAAACGTGCGTGCACTCTAACTTTGTTGGTTTAGCGTTAACTTGTTCGAGTTTTTGAGTTTGATAAAATCTCATTTAAAGCCTTTGCATCCTTATACATATTTATATAAAATATAACAGATAAAAAATATAATATATAAATATAACAGATAAAAAAATTTACATCCCATACATAAATAATTCTTTTTTCTAAATGCTCTTCGAGAAAATCAACTGTTTTTATAAATGCTTTAATTATTTTAATTAAATGATATTTTTAATGGTGAAGAATAAACTGAAGAACGTTTGTAATTTTCAATCAAAATTGCATTATATAAATTAAATTGTAACAAGAGAAAATTTTACCAAGATTTTTTTTTCCTTACCTGGAAAACAAAATGTATCGGAAGTAAATACAACATTATATTAAATTTGAATAAACATTATGAACATATTTTAAAAATATTTATATACTTTGTAATCTGTTAATTATTTTAAAACTTATCAATTCGTATTGATCTAACGTATATATAACTTACCTTTAGAATATATGTACTGTCTTCATAGCAGTCGTATAACCCTTGAAAATCCCTTTTAAATTCATGTCTTATTCAAAAAAATATAGTTTTGCCAAACATACTCTTTTGTTTTTACATATATCTTTGTTTATAATTATGATGAAATAAAAGACAGGGTCTTTAATAGCACAAAAATTCATAAATTTTACATAAGGTGATTTCTATTAATTAAAATGAGAATAAATTCTCATTTTAATTACTGAATACAATGTAGCACAAAATTATTTACATTTATTAACAAATTGATATGATTTTTTAATTTTATAAGTAAATAAAAAAACGCATTCAGATCATTTGTTAGAAAAACCAAAAAAGGATGTAAAAAAATCTTTTCAGGATGTTTATCAACAGATCGTCCAAAACAGATCCATAAAAAGACATACTTAGAACAGCTTTACAAGGCTGTCCTGAGGACTTTCTCAAAGAACATCCAGAGGACGTCCAAATCACTTCCAAGACGTCGGAGGATCAAATTTGGATGTCAGAGGGATGTTCATTGGACGTTGTTTGCTATCTGGGTAGTCCCTTGCATAATCTACAGTTTGCCTACCAGCCTGGCAAATCTACAGAGACAGCGTTACACAAGCTTGTATCTAAGATTGAAGACACCCTGGAGAGAAAGGAAATTGTCTTAGCCACTTTCCTAGATATCCAAGATGCATTTGATAACACCTCTCATCTATCCATCCTTAATGCCTTAAGGGATACAGGGATTGACCATGCAATTTGCTCATGGACTAGGACCCTGCTTTCGGATAGAACTATACAAATGAAAATCTTCAGTGAAACATTTGAAAAGAAGACAACTAGAGGCTGTCCACAAGGAGGTGTATTATCACCATTACTTTGGAATCTGGTTGTAAATAGCCTATTAAAATATCTTAATTCTATAGGTTACTATACCCAGGGTGTATAGCGATGATATTGTCATACTCATCCTTGGTAAAGACTTTCACATAACTTGTCAACTAATGCAAAATGCTCTAAGTTATTTAGGCAAATGGTGTAAGGAAAGGAATCTGGACATAAATCCACAGAAGACTAACCTTATACCATTCACAAGAAAAATAAAAAGGGAGGGATTCTTTATCCCAAAACATTTTGAGGTTGAAATAACCGTTGCTTCTGAGGTGAAATTTCTGGGCTTAATTCTAGACCAAAAACTCACCTGGAATAAAAATGTTGACTACAAAATCAATCAGGCAAAAAATGCATTATGACATGCAGACACATTCTTGGTAAAAACTGGGGGGGTCTACAGCCAAAAATGATGTTTTGGATGTACACAGCAATTGTCAGGCCTACTTTTACATATGCATCTGTGATGTGGTGGTGTAAGGTGGGACAGAAAACTGTGAAGGACAAGCTAGGAAGTCTGCAAAGAATGGCTTGCTTGTGTATCACAGGTGCAATGTCCACAGCACCTACCAGAGCACTAGAAGCAATTCTGGACCTGACTCCACTAGATATCTTCATATGCAGCGATGCCAGAATAACTGCAGATAGAATGAAATTGCAAAATCAGTGGTGTGATAAGCCCTCTTCTGGAGGTCATATTACTATTACCAAAAAAATCAACCACCCAACTCTCCAAATGCCTTCAGACAGCATGGAAAGAACATACGTGTTTGAAAGTTTATTCGAGGTAGTTTTTCCTACCAGGGAAGAATGGAAAAACAGCACGATTGAAATAAAATGCAATGATCTTATCTGGTTTACTGATGGATCAAAAAAAGGCAACCTCTCAGGACTGGGGGTCTGTGGCGTGGCACCAAGATTCAGTCTTTATAAAGGGCTTGGAGAACATGCCACTGTCTTTCAGGCGGAGGTTCTTGCTATCACAAACTGTCAGCAGATAAATTTAAAGCAGGGCTACCAAGGTAAGCGTATTCTTTTATTCAGCGACAGTCAAGCTGCATTGATGGCTCTCTACTCATTCCAAGTCAAATCAAAAATTGTAATGAAATGTAAAAATCTCCTTAAGGAACTGGCAAATGGGAATAAAATTATTCTTATTTGGGTGCCAGGGCCTGATGGTTATTGAAATGGTGGTTAACCTCCTGGTCAAAGTTAATAATGAGTATAGGGTAAGTTGGAACGGGCATCCTTCCCTAACCATTAACTTCACCCGATCTCTTTGCCATGAAGTATATGTGGGCTACCATAGAACATGTGATGCCTTAAATATTCAGTGGTACAACATTGCTCTTCAAGGCACAAAGTCTTGGGTTCGAGATACGTGGGAAGAGGAACTCACTATAAAAAGCAATTTACACTGGGGAAATTAAAAATGTTTTTCAAAGGTCTTTAGTTTTGTTATGCAGTCTACTACTTATTTTTGAAACATTCATGCCCATGTAACGAATTATTTTTTTTTAAAAATATTTATATCAGTATAAAAACTAATAAAATATTTTTAAATAAATGATTTGTCAAAAAATTATGGTGTCCAAAAAAGTAGATAAGATATTAAAATCGATAGTACATTTGAAACATTACTTTTATCATTCAAAGTATATATGTTACCGTGAAAGTCCGAAATCTGGAGAATGTCGACATTCGCTGGTGAATGTCAACATTCACGTAGTCGCTTGGTGTATGTCCGAAATATTTGCTAGATATCCTCATTTCTCACTTACACCGGCAAATGTCGACATCCACAATGCACTAATGGTGAATCTTGAATATGCGTTTCATCTCTCCGTATCCGGAGAGGAGAAATGCAGATTTGCATTTTCTTATCTCAATATTTCAGGCGTGAAAAACGTCACATGTGTGACGTAACTTATCGCCTCTCTTAGAAAGGAGGAGTGACCAATCACGGTGAGTAGAGGAAGTGTAAAGGATTTTTAACCCGCGGGACAAACCTGACAACAAACAAATTAAAAACAAATTAAATGCTCTAGGCCGCACCTCTTTGTTGACGTTGCCTTCTGTTATCTCCTTTTCGAGCTCTTTAATCATCTTTTCAAATTCCACCAAAGCTTGTCTGTGATTGTCGACATATACCGGCGATGGTCCGAAAGTGCAAGAAATGTAATCAATTGTACGGTCTTTCACCAACGTTTTTGGTATGTGTTGACATTCACCGGTGAATGTCGACATTCTCTGATTTCGGTCTTTCACGGTAACATATATTTTTGAGCAACAAAATATTCTTTGAAGTGAATATTAATTAATTTAAGCACTTTTTGGTAGCATCCAATTTCTGATTATCATTTTATATTTTAAAATATTTATTTTGTTTATTTATTATTTATTTATTTAGCCCTTTTGAAACTCATTAAAAAAATTCCTCTGCGTTAGATATTAATAATAACTAGATAAAACGTTCAGGGATTTCTTCTTTTGACCCGATAAAATGATGCTAATCAAATAATATTATTTTTTGTATTTAAAAACAAAACATTGAAAAGATAGCAATTCCTAATTTGTTTTAACATGCTTTTAAAACATTTTTAGACTCAAAGTTTTGCAGTTTGCAAATCAATTGAAATTATTAATTTTTAATAAAACAAAAAGTCTAAAAATCATACTTATAAATTGTAAAAGTTCATATACATTAACTGTAAATGTTAATACGTATAATTGTCTATCTTTTCTATAGCAACCAGAAATGAATGTAAACTTAATGGTAATTTTACAAAATTTGTACCGAATAATCGAAAATGGTTGTTGCCAAAATTCGAAGGCCTGATTTTTTATAAATGCCTTTAAATTTATCATTGCTTGCTTTAATATGATAGTTTGATTTGGTAAGAATATAAATCGATGCGTTTAGTTTATTTAGAATTAATTCTTTACAGAATATTTTGCAAACGACACATATTATAGATATTTTAATTTTGTCAATGAAACAGATAAATTTGAGAAAAGGCCCTAGAAGTGCTGTGAAACTTGAGCAAGTCTCCACGAATGAGGAGGAATGCACGAAGTACTTATATATATATATATATATAGAGAGAGAGAGAGATAATTTTAAGACACTAACTTCAGTTCTTCAAACATCATAACAGCAACTGCCACCTTGAAAATTTATTCTTTCATTTTCATCTTTAGTACTCAATTTATAATACATTTTGAGTTTTGTTTACTCAAATTTTTAAATCTGTTCCAATTTAAGAATTATCTTTTAAATTAATCGTGTTTTTACAGAACATGAAAATAATAATCCCATATAATTTTTTGACATTATTTGACTCGTTGGATTAAAGAGACACTAAAAATATACAATATAAAGAATAGAAAAATTATTATACGAAAAGTTATTTTACTCTTTTCTTCTTAGCCATCTTATAATACTAAAAATCTGCGTAACAGTGTGTCGTCATATTTAAAAATTAGTGGGATTTATGTAACTATCATATTATTCCGAAACCACTCTCCGGGCTATAGTCATCTCAATAATAATCACAGATCTTGCAATCACAGCCAGTGAATCGTACTGCTCATGCGTCGCCAAAGAGCATTTTTCGCCAACGTCAATCATCCAAGGAAGAGAACTTATTAAAACAATAAAAATCGTATCAAAAAGAAAGAATTGTCTAAATACGGGCAGTAATTTCGTTTAATAAAAGAGAAAAATAATGATTTTATTAACATTGATTTTATTAAAAATTTTAATAATATATCATTTTATTAATAGCAAATGGGTTGGTGATATTCTTTAACAGAATTTTATGAAATTAATTTTACAAAAAAAGTTTACCTGTACTACTTGTATCATGGCAACATTAATTTTACCTGTATCATGGCAATGTATATAAATTCACTAAAAATAATTTTTAAAATCTCAGTATTTATATTTAAAAAGAAAAGAGCTAAAAAACATGCAAAGCAATTCAATCCTATATTAGAGTAAATGTGTAATTTATAAATAATTTTACTATTTCAAAATTACTTATTTTTAAAATACATTATACTTTAAATATATATTTTTAAATGAATAATTTTAGATTACTTGATTTTTTTCTATGTATCTTATCTGTTACTAAGAAAAATCTTTTTCTTCAACATGACAAGAAATTATGTCTTTCTCCTTAGTAATTAACACATATTTTCAATTTAATATAAATTGATTTGATAGCATTCTAAATGATTTTAACTTTACATTACTAATAGCCATAAAAATAATGTATTTGAATTTTTAATTGAATACGATACATATTATGTTGCAATGAACTAATTAAAACAACTAGCAAAAGATTAACATGTTATAGCAGATTATTTGGCAGTCGAAGGCTGCCATAAAACTTTGTAACACTCAAGCTTATTGCTGTCACAAAGGTGTGGAATTTTCATAGGTAGGGGTTTCACATCTCCTGTTGATCAAATGTGATTGAAATCGAACTAAGGACATTTATTTCGGAAGGAGCAGCTTTTCTGCACCGTCATTGTAAGCCAAATCAATAAAATATCTGACCAACCTTACCCTGCTGAGAGAAATTATTATGGATGGTGGGCCCTGTGCATGTGTCACAAAGTTGGAAAACACCTAAGCGTTTATTTTGACATTTGTGAACACAGAAAGGTGAAACTTCAATGGTGGTTAAGATAAACCTCCCACTCCATAGAGAGTGATTCCATGACTTGGCCACATGAATCCAATCAACAAAATTGTTGATTGGCCTCACCATGTAATTTAAAAATGATTTTGTGAGTCTTTTCGTTATAAGAAATACGTGCTTACATATAGATATAACTATATGCAGCACATAATTGCCACTTTAAAGAAGAATTAGTAATTAAAGGATTACTGTTCTCGCATTCGTTTGAATTATGCTCTCATCATAGGAATATATATGCTTGAAGTGATTGGAAATTGAATTTTTAGTGTAGGTCGCACTCTCATATTTGTAAAATTTTCTCAGGTTCTAATAGTCTGTAGTGAATGGAAAATATTTTTTCCAAAATCAAAAAAAAAGTATTATTTTTTTTAAATCACTTTGTAGGAATTTAAGAAGAAAAGAGATGATCCAAAGTTATCCATATTTTTTTCTGTAACCTCAATGGTTATGCATAGATGTCAATTTTAAAAGAAGAGAAAGAACTGCCCACCTCCGTCCTGGAAAAGAGGTGATTTCCGGAACGGTGTCATCGCTACATAGGCAATTTTATAGTGCATTCAAATGAGAGTTAATTACGATTTAAACTAATCACAAAGCTCTAATCAAAATTTCCTTTAGAATATAGCCTATGACAAGTTAGGTAAAAATCAACTGAAAATTAGGCAGAAATCAACATCATGCTACAAGAATTTCATTTTCTGTGTTCAATGCAGCAATTCTCAAGTCAAGACCTCGCACATATTCAACGAACACAAAGAATAAGAATCCTATTCATATTGGTTTATTTCTAAGTTCCTATGTGAACACAATTGGCACTTTTGCAATTAACAAGGGAAAAATCAACACAACTTTTTTGTTGGTAATAAATAATATGAAGAGATCACATCATCGATCGAAAACCTTGGGATGGAAGATTTTTTTTTTCCATCTCATTTCACAATTCAGATAATAAGGCTAAGTATTGCGCATTATCCAAATTTCATCACAACAATAGCTCTTTTTCTATTAGATTACTTTTTCCTGGAAATTCGGTGGAAAAAAACTTCCTCTTAATTTTTGTCTTTTAAAACTTGTCTTCTTTAATATCATCCTCATGATTTTTTTATTTATGATTGCAATAAATTTAAATTTAAATTTTGTAATCGTTTATTTTGTTTATTTGTTATTAATGCGTTGATAAATTTATGAACTTTATTATAAAAATTATAAATGCGTTATGAATGTTAATAATAATAAAAATTATTTTTTATAACTATTGTTCTATGTCGAAGGAAATAAAATATTTGAATAGCTAAAAATTACTTATGTAATTTAATAAATTTGTGCATTATTTAATTAATATCTTTAATAATGCACAAATTTATTTTTGATTATACACTATAGACGTTTCAAACATGAAAGTTGAAGCATAATCCACAAATTTAAATAAATCCTTAACATAATGAAGTTGTGCATTAATAAAACTTTGTGAAGAAATTGTATGAGAGCTGAAAAAAATATCCGTATCATATTGGCAGGAAATATACAGATCCGTATGATTTGTCTATTTCTCTACTCTTATAAAAAAAAATACCTTTGACATACGTGTGTGAATTCATGATTAATTCGAGTGGGAACGGTTATGGAGCACTAGCTGGAAGAATTCTTCACAACGTTCTATTTAAATCATTTGATATGCTACTCAATAAATTAACAGATGACTTCCATATACTTATTAGGTTTAGATTTTAGCAGGGAAAAACGTATTTACAACATAAAAGGGAATCACACCTTTTTAGGGAATTGTTTTCTTTGAAATAAATAGCTTATATTTGATCTATTTACTAAAAAACATACCTAAATGATCAAATAACCGAAAGAATTAAAAAGAACACTTTGATTGAAACTTTGGTTTAAATACAAAAGCGCAAGCTCTAAAGCTAAATTCTTAAAAATGCGCAAATTGCAAAACATTTTAAGCTCTAATCTAGTTACTAACCAAAAAGACAAATTTCTGTACAGCAAATTGTTATAAGAAAAAATCCAAAGAATTAAGAGTTACTTCTGATAGAAATTTCAATTTAAGCATGGAATTAAGCTCCACAGTTTAACATATTATATTTTGCACATTACAAAATAATTTAATTACGTGCAAATGTAAAAATAATGTTTTCCGTATGAAATGAAGTCTCTTGAATAAATTTTCTGACTTAAATTGAAAGAAATATATGATGAGTGAATTTTCTCCATGATTACGAAGTTATTAAATTTTAAATTCAGATCTCTTTTCATCCGCATTACAATGTATATTTTCAACTAGTGACGTATTGGGAAAGGAGAAATCCTACTCGCTGCAGAAGACATAAATAATTCTTTTCAGAAATCTTTTTAAAAATTAGAAATAACCTTTATTTTTTAAGAAGAGTTACACTGTAGGAATGTAAAAAGATGAGAGGCACCAATGCAATAATTATTTTTTCTCCACTCCCAGTAATTACGCATTAATGAGAATTTTAAAAGGTGTAAAAGAGCCACATATACGTATCGACGAAACATTCTATGCTTCTTTTTGAAGCAGAATGTTACTTCAATTAATTACATAGGATCATAAACAACTTTACTGGGACTTCAAATCAGCTTTAATTGTATTTTAACTTTCGATTACAAACGCTGTAATCGAAATTCCAAAATGAAATTTTGATTATATTTGAAGCTAGGAAGAGATCGACTTTTTGATATAAGCATCATTCCTTTCTGTGAATCTGTTCTCATTTCAACTTCTTGACAAAAATTCGGAAGATAAGTAGAATAAGAATTTTATTTATGCGAATTTCGATCTATACTGCAAAGAAACATGGTTCATAAAACTGGAAAGAAACAGATAGTGACTCACTACCTTCAGATGAGGCAAAGATGGCAAAATCAGTTATTTATAAATAGCTAGTTTCTAATGTTACGTTTCGTGGTAATAACGCGTTCTAAAAAGCGTTATTAAATAACGCTTTTATAACTTTTTACGAGAAGTTATTCCAAGAATTATTTTCACACTAATTTTCTTGGAAATACCGAGAGTTTCGAAAGGAAGCTTTCACACGCGCATGGGTGAGAAAACTGGTTTTCGGAGGAAATATAGTGTAGGGGGAGAAAATATTTTTGAATATGGAGCATAGAAAATTCACCGAATGAAAGAAAAATTTGAACTAATATTTTTTTATATATTTTATTCAATTTTTTAGGAATTTGTTGCTTTTTCTTCTCTTGAGCTTGTCAGATCTGTGGCACCTCTGCATTGTTGCATTTTGTACCATGCTCCAAGCCCAATTAACTAGTTGCTTTATTCTAGAGAGATAGCATTTAATTTTAGATTAATTTTTATTTACTTATTTGCAAGACATTTTTATTTAACTATACTTTTATTTTTATTTATTTTATTTTATTATTTATTTACTTTTGAAAATTGCAACTGATTAAATTAGATTTATAATATTTTATAGCCAGTTAATTTTTCTAAATTAAATAATCTTAAATAGAGTGTCTAAAAATAAAATTTTTATTTGTTGTATCATTTCCTTCTCATAGATATCACTGATTATTACTAAATTCCTTATTAATGTCTAAAATATGCCCAAATTTGAATTCTTTTAACTCACACATAATTTAGTTGCTCATAACAGGAATATAATTTCTATTACAAATACTTATTAACTATAACCGATATCATATTTGTTATCTATTACATTTTTCTTTTACACAAAGGATTACTATTGCATATTTGACTTATGCTCGAATACATCTTAAAATAAAGTATTTTTCTAATTAGAAACAAATTAACATTGAAAAGTTTAATTTTTATCCAAACTTTATAATTTTATTATCTTATCAGCTTATAAAAATAACATTAAGATTAATTACTCTCCATGGATACCATCTATAATTATTCATGGCAACATCAGAGCCGATTTCACAATTTTCAAGTCACAAAACATAATAGTAACGATAGTTTAAACCCAGCGGTATACAATAAACTAATTTATATTTAGTAGTTGATTATATGTGTGTGTGGTATTGTTTCATTCTAATTTTTTACTCAAATTTTCGTTTTCATATGAATTATCTCAGTAAAAAAGAAAATTGACTACATATATTATAAAATATATTTATGAACATAAATAAAAACTTTTATATTAGTGCATGTAGCTTAGTAAATAATATTTTGTTTAAATAAAAAAAAAATAAAAAATTACGGATATAAACCTAAATTTTCAGCACCTACGAGAAACTATTAGAATTTATGTGAATTTGCCTTTCTGGTAAATTATATTATTTCACTTTATATATACACGATTTTTTTCTAAATAACTAAATGTGTGTGAAATTTATCTTAAATGTTTTTCTTATAAAATTTTTCTCGTCATGGGGGAAAAAAATAAAAGATCTGTGTGTCATCAATCAAATGTGAATTTAAAATACTTGCAAACAAACAATTTAAATAAAAATGTATGAAAACTGCTTCGGTAAAATTGATAAATATATTATGATTATGTAGGGAAAAAAGAAACTTCATATATGTAATGAAATTTTTTTTCCAACAAATAGTGTGTTTTTTAATTCTTTATCACAAAACCTTCGTTAATTTCTCGATATCCGTCCTAGTTTTTTGGAAAACCTGTGCCTTCTTTACTTATTGACAGCTATTAACTTATTGATAGCTATTGTGATTGATCAGCTATTAACTTTGATTTTAGTAAAATCATGAGTACGGTTTTAACACCCTCTAGAGGACAGGCAATGCAAACGAGAGAAACAGCGAGAATTGTGTCGGATGAAATCAAAGAAGGCTCTCCGCTCGCATATGTTACTAAAACATTCTGCGCTTGCATATATAGGGTCTTTTTGTTTTAATTTTTGTAATTATTGTTTTTATTTTTAGATACATTGTGTAAAAATATTTGGTAATTGCGAAATTATTACAATAAGTAAAATAAATATCAAAGTTGCTAAAATTTTTTACCTCAAATTCTGTAAATCTCGCGACTCATAGTTTAACCGTTTGAGTACTGAAGAGTTTTCTTATATATATGTTAAAAGTGCGGAATGAAATGCGTAGTAATTTTTTTTGGAGAATAGACATGGTTATAATTAACTCTAATTATTGAATAAATATAAAATGAATAAAAACTGCGATCGATATGAATTCAACTGCTCTCAATAGATGCGAAAATTATACTAACCAACAGCAGCGTCTCGGCATTTTTGGCGTATGACAAGCGAAGCACGATAGCTCTTCGCCGCACTCAAACGGTTAAGAAACTCTGATTTGAAACGATATTTTTTTATCCTATAAATATATTTTCTTTATTTGAAAAAGCTGATGCCTTTTTCCCGAAATGGAATTATGTTCCTCAACTCAGGACAGAATATCAAGACTTATGGAAAGTCATTTTACCAAAAATTTCCCTCTACTCAAGCTACCATATTGCAAAATGAAAATAAGCAAAGCTCGGTTACAGAAAAAAATTAAGCTTCAGAAATAAGAATGAGTTTGTGTGAATTTTAAAAATTATAGTGGAGTATTGATGTAGACAAACAATTTTATAGATTAAAATATATAAAAGAATTTATAATTTAATGATATATAAAAAAGTAGGAAATATATCTAAGCAAATTTTATGCTACCTCAACGAAATTAGAATTTGATTGAAATTCAGCTGGGTGAAAAAGCTTAAGAAATTTTTAAATATTTCAATTTTATGCGATTAAAACTTTTTGGTTGGTGATAATAGTTTTGATTTTTTTAATTCGCAAATGACCAAAACTTACTTTAAAGACAATATTTGTGACATGTTATTATATGTTCCATTGGATTAACATACGATTTAACATTCTCCAAAGGAGATACGATGTGCAAGCGAGCCTCGGATTGTGCCTTAAGTTTAACGGGACTAGAATTTACGCCTGTCACCAAGTGCCCCATAATTTTGAGCTACGGTCAGGTGACGAGGTTTCTCCTGAGTTGGCACCCTCCTCTCCACATCCACGCCTCACCAATGGAAAGCTTTCGGACTCTTAATATAGACGCAACTCCATCCCACGGAGCACCATCAAGCCTATATATATATATATATATATATATATATATATATATATATATATATATATATATATATATATATATATATATATATATATATACATTAGGAGAAAGCTCACGGGAACTGAAATGAAATTTTGTACTACGGGAAAAAATGTACTGCAATCGTTTTGGCAGTAAGAAATTGCAAATTTGATGGACAGTAAATTTTAGATCCAAATTGACTCTTAATAAAGTTTGCGGAGGTTGTGGAATTAATTCTTATTATTTGAATAAGCAAACGTAGACAAGCATAAATGTGCATTTTCTTATTTTTTTATTTAACATTAACAAAATTGGTAAAATGCAAATTATAAATGGATTATCATTATTGTAGAACGTAAATTAAATAAGCGTAGAAACCAAAACAATAGTGTAAGCGCTAGCAAAAGCACGCGTCGTCATTATCCGAAGTTCGAGAAGGCGTGTATATGTTGAAAAGAAGAGTATCGCGCGCGTGTGTGGCGGTCTCCAGAAAAAACAGTTCAAGTCAGCAGGTGGCCTCACCCACATTCCATTCGGCGCCTCGAATTCTGTTGCTCCTTTCTAAGGGCCTCCCTCGGTGCGAAGTTGTAATGGTGTTTGCGCCGCAGGTTTAATTATGAAAAACTACTATTTATGAAAAGCTACTCAGATATTTTTAGTAAAGAAGAATTACACAATAAGATTAGAAAAGAATTTCGGTTTTGATTTCTTAAGCAATTGCTTTTTACTTAATTATGTATTTGTCTGATATCTTAAATTCCCAATTGTGTTTTTTTAAACAAAATAGCACATATAAAAACACAAAATATTTCTGCATGTTGTTAACAAATTATGCTAAATATTAAGAATTTGAATAATTAGCTTCATTTATGTAATAGTTGTGTTTTTATTTTATGTTTTTGTAATTAAATCATGAGTTTTGTGAGACTTTTACTCTGGTAAAAAACTCATGTGTAAAAGTCCTCTCAGCTGGGGAAGGAGCTATAACGAGAGAAGATCTTAACAGTACATGTACTAAGTAAATAGTACTGGTGGATTCTGCTCTCTTCTTCCCTCTAGACTTCGTACTTTTAATTATCAGTCATTTTTATTAAATTAAGAATATGTTTTAATCATTTAAAAAATACTTTAAATAAAAAAATTTAATAAAAAATATAGTGTGGTTGTAATTTTAATAAAAAGTATTTTATGAAAAGATGAAATTTCATTTTAAATTTAAAAAAATGAAGTAATAATTTTTCATTTTCTTACTTTTTTACTAAATTTTCATGAAAACTATTATAATAATGAATAAGTCATAAACACACTTATTATCTTGTTTTCTTAAATGAAAGAACGAGTGAATTGCCAAATTATACGAACTTAACCCTCTTTAATATTTAAAACAGACTGTTGATGTTTTGTATTTACATTTTATCATATTACTTTAAAGCAAAACTATATTACAGGATGTATATATATATATATTATAACAAAGTTATAAATTAATAAATAATTTAAAAATATATAAATTAAAATTAAGTTTTAATACATACATATATATATATATATATATATATATATATATATATATATATATTAAAACTTTCTTTTAATTTTAAGTAGGAACCAGTGATATTATTTTTATCGATTTTATTGTCATAGTGTTATTTATTGCTAAAGATATAAATAATTCTAATACAAATTAACTGTTAAGTACAAATTAACTGTTTTTTAAATTTGAATTCCAAAAGAAAAGGGTATTGTGAGATTTATACTATGTTTCTTTTCTTGACGCTGATGACCAAGTCTCCTAGTAACATCAACCAGCAGTGGATGTTAACAGTATGATAAATTTAAATTGATAATTTTCCATACGTTCATATAATATCATATATTAGTTGCTTGTTAAGAATTATAGATTGTAATTAACTGAATTAATTTTACTTAAACTATATAGGTGTTTTCGGTGTAGAAGGGAAAACATTAAAACTTTTTCACTATGCGGTTACTGTGAAACTTGAACTGTTATTTTTCTTCTTTTAAGAATTTATGATTTTATCATAACTAAATTATCACACCAGGAAAATTATTCTCCTTTCGATAAATTTGTACTGAAGATTTTTTTCTAATTTTGACGAACAAATCTGAAAAGGAGACTTGTGAATAATTGTTTTAAGGGTCATTAATACGAAATTAAAAGCAAAGATTAAATGAAACATTAACAGTTAAGTTCAAAAAATATGAAAACGTATTTGAAAAGAACTTGATTTCCATGTTACAGTTTACACTTTTATAATTATTGCAATGACATTTGCAGTTTAAACTAATACTGAGTAAAGCTGCCCAAATTTAAAATTTTTAAATTCATTTGTTAATGCAATTCTAAAATTTTTAAACTATTTGACTCATGAGTATTTTTTTTAATTTCTAATGGCGGGCACCCTTGAGCAAGTAAGTACATTAGCCCATTTGCCTCAACAAGGCCGGAAATTGCTACTCATTTTATCGTTACCCGGTGGGCACCTAGGAACCAAGTCACGGAGGTACGAGTAGTATCGCCCACGCCACACCACCACAAACCCGTTTATAGGGCAGGCCACATTCATCCATCACCTGAGGAAAGGACAAGAAACACAGAGAGAAAGAGAAAGTACATCCATGCCCGAGTCGGGATTCGAACCCAGATCCTTCCCATCCGTAGTCAGGTACGCTGACCACTAGACAGGATAGGCGGCGATTCCTATGGCATGTGAATTTAGTTATGTATATAAAAAAATTATCTCCGGTTATCCTCTTCAATGTGAGTTACAAGCATGTTAGCATAGAGCTCGAAAAATATCCATCATAACTTAACTTAACCAAATGACGTAACAGAAATACTTTATTGAAGGATCCATAGCAAAACGCACAAATTAACCCTTCTTTGCATAATGGTGTAAATTTCCATCATAACCTATAATGCCCAAAAATTATATAAAAGAACAAGTTCACTTTAAGTTGATCGTGTTTGGATACCTTTTTAATGTCCATTGCAATTTACCCCCAATGATATTATGAACCCCAACGAAAAACTAATAGAAAATGAAATTTTTGAAACTATAAATGCGAAGGACTCCCTTCATACTTCTTTAATAATTCAACCAACCGAAATCATTTATTACATTTAAAATATGCATCCCAAAAATGCACCAGGTCATGATAAGGTCACCAACATTATGCTTCTTCCCCTAAAATTTATCTACTTCTTGACCGAACTTTCCAATTGATTATTAAAATTAAATTACTTTCCCTCTTACTGGAAACGCGCTATTAAAGCGCCCATTTTCAAAGGGGGAGGGAAATCCCTTGGCCTATAGGCCAATTAGTCTATTCCCAGTCATCTCCAAACTTTTTGAATACTGTATTAAAAAGCAATTACAATATTTCATAAATTTGAACAACATTTCAGGAAACAACATTCGACCACCCACCAACTGCTCAAGGCAGTGGAGTTTATTTCTGGAAATATAATTGAAAATAATGTGGTGGCCTCCCTATTTCTGTAGGTTGTGAAAGCGTTTGATAAGGTCTGGCTATATGGTCTCGTTTGTAAACTAATAAAATTTAACTTCCCAACTCATTTAATTAAAAGGCTTCATAGCTACATGATAAATAGGAGATACTCCGTAAGAATAAATAATGTTTATTCCACTGATTTTAACATTTTAAGTGGTATCCCCAAGGTTCCTCGGTCCATTACTCTTTGTATTTACATCACAGATATTCCCAAAATCGATAGCATAAATATTTTCATTTTCGCTGATGACACGGCAATTATATCAGCTGACAGTAGCAATGATATGGCAACAAATCCTATTCGACAATATATCCCCATTTTAGAAGAATTGCTCACAAGGTAGAAAATAGCTATCAATACTGATAAATGTGAGTCAATACTCTTCGAGAATAAAAGGAAACAAACTCCCAAACTAGAATTAAACTCAACAAAAATCCCCTGGTAAAACAGAATAAAATATTTAGGAGTGTTCCGGAACCGCAGATTAATCTGGCTCCCCCACATTACAGAAATTATAAAAAAAGCAAGGCCGACTGAAGCCATTTTGTACCCACTACTTTCTAGAAAATCTAAATTATCAACAGACTGGAAACTATTAACCTATCATAGCCTAATTAAACCAATTTTAACTTATGCGGCATCCGTCTGCGGATATGCTGCTGCTAGATACCTCACTAGAATTCAATCGTATAAGAATAGAATTGTAAGAATGCTGACCACACAATGCCCCAATTTATTTTAGAAATAAAAATATTTTTTAAAGAATTCGGCATTGAAGCCATTTCCTAATTCATACTAAGATTAATAAATAAATTCTTCAATAACCTAGAAAATATACCAAATTCCCTATTAAATATCCAACACCTATACGATATCAATCATCTCGCTTATAGGAGAAGGTCCCGAGCTATTTTCAGAAACACTAATTAGTTATACTTCCTTATAATGTACCCTTACAAAAATCCCTAATAAAATATTTATCCTTGCCTTAATACATCTTATTATTATTAATTTTAAATAAATGAAAATTACTCATAACCTAATTATTCAATCCCTCTGTGAGGCCTTAAACTACTGATTAATAAACAAATATATATATATATATATATATATATTCCCAATTCAAATAGTACCGGTCTTCATCCGTGAAGGCAGGCAGCAGCGAGAGATTTCTCCTTCTGCATCCCCCCTACCTGGTATCAGGCAGGGTCGGCAGCCAGAAACCGGTCCCCAGGAATTTCCACCCCTAACTGGCCCCCATTAAAAGGTGAATGAACCAGCACTTTCTGCTCACAGAGAGTCATACTGAAGTAGGGATGGCTAAGCCAGTTATTTTCTAATAACTAGTTATCGTCGTTATGTTCCCTAAAAATAACATGTTCTAAAAACCGTTATAAAATAACAGTTTTGGTCACGTGATCAATATGAGAGCTCTTATTTGTTCATTGGCAACTGATAACAGTTTTTTCAGAATTCTGTTATGCAGTAAACTTTAGTTTTCAGGAACACTTATCCTACAGGAGATTGAACTTCGGTTCTGGAGCTCCATACACCACCTTACCGTCTTGACCGCCTGTTATGCAGTTTATCACATGACTCGCTTAGGAGCTTTTCATTGGTTTTCTTGTAACTTATAACAGTATGACGTAGATTCTGTTACTTGAAGGGTCACGTGTTTAGTTTTACCATGTTTCATTGGTTCTCTGATACCGTTAAACAGCTCTGGAACTAGAAGTTATTCCAAGAAAACACATCTGTTTGGCTTTCTTGGAAATTCCGAAGGGCTATTAGGGTAACAAAACTGGTTTTTGAGGAAATGCAGTTAAAAGAAACTTTTGGTGAGCCATGATTGAGTGGAATTAGTTTAAGCGGAATTTTTTTCCACATTGATATTTTTTATTACAAGAAATTATTCAAAAAATCATTTAACCTTATATTTAAAAAAAATTATGACATTACATGAACAATTTAAAGATTTTTCTTTATTTGACAAGACAGTTTATAATCTTGCAATACAGATTGTTAGATTAGAAACTCTATTGCAGAATAAATAATATACATAAAACTATATAATTTTATGAAAAATGTACTCAGAATAGAAACAGCATATATTTATTCTAATTACTTTTAATCACATAATATAAAATATCTATCAATGCAATGCTTTGGTTTCCACTATACCTAGTGTACATAATGTTGAATTTTAATTTTATGCTTTTTCCTAATGTTTTGTCTTAGGCCCACCATACACGATAGGATTCTGAGTTAAAACCGATTGCCATTTGATAAGTAATATCTAATATAGGGGTAGTTTGACAGATTGAAGAAAATTCAGGACTGTTCTGAATTTTTTTACTACATGACTTGACTCTAATTACAGGAAGTAAACAGTAGCTTCCTGTAGTCGGGCGCATTTCTCTTCCCACAGGGTTGTAAAGTACTTTTGGCGACACTTAGGAAAAACAATTTATACTGAAACTTAATATTTCGGAAAGTAAGAAATTTTATTTGTTAAAATGTCTATAAAACAAATAATACTAGAATTGACAGGCGCTTACAAAGATTACTCTTATTAATGATAAGTTATGAACATTGGTTATACGAATTAAATATACAGAAAGCATGTGAAAAATTATGAGATATTTATAAAGAGATGAAAATTTACTACAATAATAGACAATGAATTGAAAAAAAACTGTTATATCTACACTACTGGCCATTAAAATTGCTACACCAGGAAGAAATGCAGATAACAAAATGATATTTATTGGACAAATATATTATACTAGAAATAACAAGTGATTAAATTTTCAAAAAATTTGGCTGGATAGATCCTGAGAAATCAGTACCCAGAACAACCACTTCTGGCAGTAATAACAGCAGTTATACGTCTGGGCATTGAGTCAAACAGAGATTGGATTGCATGCACAGGTACAGATGCCCATGCAGCTTCAACACGATGCCACAGTTCATCAACCATAGTGACTGGCGTTTGGTGACGAGCCAGTCGCTCGACAACCATTGACCAGACGTTTTCTATTGGTGAAAGATCTGGAGAACATGCTGTCCAGGGCAACAGCCGAACATGTTCAGTATCAAGGTCTTACAAGGTCTTAAAGAACTCACGAATATACTTAATTTTATAATTAAAATTGTTATCTTATACAACAAACACTTCTACTACTCCTCATTCATCTTAATATAATGTAAGAAATTCTTATCTTCTCAGTGTATTTCTTTTATCATATTAAGATGTGAAAGAAATTTTTGCTGCATCAGACACTTTTTGCATGGTCAAATCCAGAGAAATAGCAAGTAATTTTGTGCTTAATTTACTCATGTTAAAGCTATGGTAGTAATTTTTAAAAGACATTTCTGATCTATAAGAAAAATGTAAAATACATCATAATATAAAATCTTGATAGTAAGTATTACAAGCAGACAAATGAGTGACGCAATAAATACTAAAAAGACTTGTAAATACGTCAAGTCGTAAAACTAACTGAATTAATTATTTTAACTTATGGAATTCTTGGCGATTTTTTTTTCAATTTGAAGGCATACATTTCAAAACAAAAGCAATAAATGTTGAAAAATGGCACTCTTAAAAATAACTTGCCCTTTCAGATGTGCTTTCCCTACTCTAGTCGTGAGGACAAGTAGTATCATGTGTGTGCTTAATTACTTTCTATCCCCTTTTCAAATCCAAACCTAAAATCGTATCGTGTATGACAGTTTATAAATTTTTACTTCACTTTATTGTGTTGTTGTTACTTATAACATTGGCCCATCCCAGGGACTGGGAGAATGAAGTCAGAAGGAGCGTCTTCTGTTTTTGAACAGAGGACCCCCATACAAACGTGGAAGTATGACTGAGCCAAAGTATGACTTTGGCTCATAGATGGCCTCACCATCTGGATCTTCCATTATAAAGTTAACAGCCAGAGAAAACCCAAAGCCTGGCTCTTACCACCCCCAGAGGTATTAATTTCACTTTATTGTAAACTGTTTGATAAATATTCAAAGAACAGAAATTCAATTATGTGTACTTAAATTATGATACTTCACAACATATAATTTATTATTACTGATATGATTTGGATTGCAAGTTACCCTATTGTAAATATATATAATTATATTTCTTATCTCACATTCATATGATACCTTTTATATTTTATTGTACCTTATTACTATCATCCATGTTATTCTATATTAGTATTAGTCTACAGTGTTTAAATGTTTTATATTCATCTTATATATATATATATATATATATATATATATATATATATATATATATTCATGGTAACTCACACACACCTTGGAATTACAGTATTAATTTATTTATTTCAATGTACATTATTATAGTTTTTCATGTCATATTATATCAATTAATATTATACTGTATTTAAATTATTACATTCATATTAACTTATACATTCCTATGGAATTATTCCACATATTACTATATGCACTATGTGAAATAAACATAAAACCATGTCTATTGACAAAATACTCTCCAAAATTTGTACAATAATGTAAATAACTTCATATTCTTCTTCTTCATACTTTTTTTTATCTTATTTTATTTTTCATTCCTTATGTTAATTTCATGATTTATCCATATAATATTATTTAATGTTTTTCTACTGTTATAAATGCATGCTATTTTGTAAAATCCCACTATATACTGCTATACGGTAAATTTTGTTTATTGTACCCTGGTCCCAGCAAACACAAACTGTCGGCAAAAGACCGGGCCGCATCTGGCCAAGCCGGTTTTCTGTTGGCCACGGCAAGCCTCTCATGGTTGTTTGATAGCCCGGCTCCGGCCATTACGGCCACGGTTGAGAGCTGGTCAAAATCAACCGGGTCGTAGCTGGAATGACAAGTGGTGGGCCAGCAGACTCTGGCCATTGATGGCCCGACAGTTATTGGCCAGCAAAATTAAGACAATTTATTTTATTGTTAATAATCTCGAAAATTACCAATTATAAATGATTATTTTGAAAAATTTGAAAAGTTCTTGATATAATAATGATTCTCAAAAATTTTTCTTACACATATGAATTTGGATGAACTAGTGCTGTACTTGTCAGAGTCGAAATGAATCTTTTTTATTAGTAATTATTTAGTAAAATTAAATGTAAATTTGTTAAAATCAGTCAAAAGATTAAAAGTTTTTGAAAAGGAAGGTCATTAAAAATAAGGTTGCAAAAGTCTTTCTACATAACAAATAAAAAATATTTTGATTATAAAATAATAATGAATTTATATATTGTAGTATATCATTTAATCACGATTTTATAGGATGTCCGTAAACATTTTCATTTCATTCCAAAACATTTCTTTCAAAAAACTGTCGTAGACATCTGGGGATTAAGTTCACTTGTTCATTTTGTAATTTCAAAATGAAGACTTTTCCTTCATCAGTGATTAAATTTTTTATACCAATTTCGGTTTGTTTTCATTTTTTCGAATTTCAGGCTCTTCTATAATTAGGTACTCCTGAGTTGGATTTCACCAGTTAGGTGGAAAGCAGTCAAGCGGAAATCTTTACAATTTATAAGCAGAGGCAGATAATAATATGATGGCATGATCTGTTTAATGTGCTTTAATCGCAATGATGGATCTTCGATTAAGACGGGATTCGGACTAACTACCTTCCGATAGTATGAATGATACGAAGCTACCATTACCTAATATGCTGAAAAGCAAAAATATTAAATCTGACTATTATGGTGCTTATAAAATTGTATGAACCAATCCTGGAAACATCGGAAATGTGTTAGAGTAGTAATAATTTAATGTAAAATTTATCTATTGATTTTATAAATTTCTGTTAAATAAAAACCTTGCCTGTAAAATAAAATGAATAAAATTATTTTCATTGTACAGTCAAAAATTCAATATAAAAATAAATCAGTATCCAAATAAAAATAATTTTATTAGAAAGCAATTTTTACCTGTAAACTGTGTTGCAAACAAATTCTACTCATAAAGTTTATATATATATATATATTTTTTTTTACAGCAGCAAAAAAAAAAAAAAAAAGGGGGAAAAAGAAAGATTTTTATTGTTTGTTCTTCATATCACGTAATAATGTGCCGTTAAAAACTGTCATATATGATATAACAGTGCTATGAAATATTTTAATATAATAAAGACTGCTATAAAATATAATTTGCAAAAAAAATCTTTTTTTCTTTACAAAAAAAAAAAAAAAAAAAAAAAAAGACAGCCTGAATGAGCATATGAAATTCAGTTAACTTGCAATTCTTGAATAATTTCAAAAGACAATCACTAAAATTCTGTTAAATTTTTTACATTATTATTTCATTATAAAGGATTTTTTAACGAGTTTTATCGTAAATTTTTATCAGGTGAACAATGCTTCTCATTAGATTTTACGCACCATGTGCTCGATTGAATCAATATTTTCAATCAAATTTTAATTTTAATTCATACACACAAATTAATTAATTTATTTTTTTCTGAAAATTAAGCTCTGCACACAGCGCCACCTATGATATATATATTATTATTCAACGCCAACATTTTTTTTAGGGCCAAATTTGGCTAATTTTCATCGTAAATTACAATAACCTAAGATGTGGGAAATTTCTTGGAAAAACTTCTCCCCAAAAGAAACCCGCTGTTTTATGACAGGGCAGGGAACAGCATCCTTGTCAAGAAAGGCATTAACTTTACTTACTCAAGGGCATATCTGTATATGTAAAAACAGAATGATTTCTGTAAATAAAATGCATTGGCATTGGAAAAAGGACTATGATATGTAATTTTATTTTTAGTTTGTTTATTAATATTTAAAGATAGATTTTAAGATTGTAATATTATAAACTATTCTGTTGTTATTTTTGTTTAGTTATATTATTTACTATAATTTTGAAACTGGATTGAAATTATAGCAATGTATTCAAAATTAAATGAAACTAACATAAAATTGTAACTGTTTACAAATTTACAAAAAATTAATATTTTTCAATATAAAATAAAAAAAATTAATAATAAGGAAACATGTTCATCTGAAAATACACAGTATTTTGAGATGAATAAGTTAATCATATTTAAATACGCTTTGTCAATTATATCTGTAAGTTTTTACTTCAAGAGAAACATTTAGACATTTAATTTTGCATCTTAAATTAAACTAAATTGAAGAAAATATAAAAAAGGCTCTTTAGTCAACCAAGATACAACCGATAAATGTAATATTGGTAGCTTTATAAAAAATTTTATTTTGTTATTTAAAAATTTCCTATAACATAGTGTCTAATTTGAATTTTAACATAAATTTTGAGATATTTTTAAGAGTTTTGGTTTGTTGTAAGAGTTTAGTCAAAAAACAAAACTCTTTAATAACAAGACAAATGATACTAACAATACGAATATAAAAGTTGCAGTAGATTTATATTTAAACAACTGAGAGTTTTCTATAGTAGATTCATTCACGAATTTTGTCTAAGAAAGTTGTCAAGCGAGATGCAAATACCATTACTTTAGATAACAAAGGTTTGAAAATAATAAAATGTTAAGAATGAGAAAAGGGTAAATTAGATTTTGGAATTTTAAAAAAAATAATTAATAATACTAGAAGATGTCAAACCTTATAGTGGACCTTTGTTATGTGTAAAATGAAATCTTATATGTGGAAATCAGAACTACAAATCGTAGTCTTTTTACGTCCCGGTTCAATTAAAATAAAATATATTGGTTCAACTAAGCTTACCGTTCCTCCAAAAATAACTGTTTGCAGTTTAGTTTCAAATGAATAGTTTTATTTTATGAATATGGATAACAAAAATCGGATTTCATAACTAAATTCACGATTATGTCGATTCATGTATTCTCATCGATTGCCGCTCACATGGTGCTCTTGACTTTGCAATAATCATGTAAAAATATATTTACATATTCAATTAACATGTAAAAAATGCCTTTAATTGTTCAACTATTTTCTAACATGGTTTCACTGAGATTATTTCCGTCCTAGAATGTGTAAAACAAATAAAAAGGAATGCAAATAATATATATATATATACAATTAAATGTGAAATAGTGCCATCAATTAATGGGGATAAAACCTGTTAATAATGAAATATCGTAAAGTATACAACTTGATACTTTTTCTCGACATTGTAATCATACTTATATGTAAATCAAACAAACAGTAATGAAGTTACTAATAAATTTAATCTAACTTCTGAAACGGAAGATGCCAAAACCACCACTGCAATCTTAATCGAGAGTCCGAATAGATAATTTTATTCTCTTCTCAGAAGTTATTAAATTATAAAATATTGATATGTGATGATTACAGCATCAAAAGGACTGAAAATATATCTAACTCAATAGACTTGTTGTTGTTATTGTTATAGTTTTTTTTTTTTTTTTTTTTTTTTTGGGTTTAGTTCCGATTTTTGTTCCGACGAAAATAACGGTTTTTTTTTCTGTTCTTTGGTTTAGTTCAAGTTCGAAGCTCTGGTAGAAATATTTATCATGTTGTATGAAGTTAATTTTTTAGTGTAATTTATGTTCTATTCATATTTCTTGCAAATGATTAAAATTGAAGAAGTGAGAAATTAAAGACAAAATATAAATACTAACCTTTTCCTTGGAGTGATAACTTTGGAACAAATTAAAACTGAAAAAATATTAGTATTTTATTACTAGATTAAAGACGGTACTTTCAAATATTATACATTAAGATCTTCTATATTAAAATATTTTTAGCTATTCTCTACCTACTCTTTTATTACCAATTTTAAACATTTATTGATTTCGTTAGAACACGAACAAATGAAAAGAAAAAAATATTACAAGATTTTGAAGAAATCATAGCAAGCAGATATAAGATATTCTGATCTAAAATTTGAAAAGTATTTAAAAAAATATTGAAAAATTTTGAAAATAGATTATTATATGCAAAAAATAGCAAGAAGTTCTTTAAAAATAAACAAAAACGAAATTTTATCGTAATTACGAAATACAATAGATGACTGAAATTAAACAGAGTTATTAAATGAAATACAGAAGTCAGGATATATATAAAAAATAACGTCAAAAATATTAAACTCTGAAAGATGGTAATGAATAATTTTTGTTTATTAAAGTTATGTTTGTTTATTAATTTTTGTTAAGACGAGGAAAATGAACTACATTTTTCAAACGTTATACTTTGAAAAATGTATAACGTTTCTTTAAAAATTTTGATTTTTGGAAATAGAATGAGAGAATAAATCACAAGAGTTCATGTAAGGGCTGGATGCTGCAATTTTAACTGATGTTTTGTTATTGATAACAAAATATTTTGGAAGCGAAGAAAAGTTATTCAAAATATTCTATTATTGAACTCATTGTAAACAGGCATGCAATTCGACTTTTATTTTATCTTCTTACAAAGCCTAACTACAAAGAAAAAACACTAATTCTCATTAAAAAAAACAAGATAAAATCTTATTGAAATAAAATCTACAAAGCGCTCTCGCGGATAGAGGTAATTAAATAATATATAAATATATTTATAATAATTCATATTTTTTTATTTTAATTAACCATTGATAGTTAATTTTGACCATGCCGTTAAAAATTATGTAATCTTAATGTATTTACAAGGCATTTCATATAATTTTTTTACTGTAATTAATATAAACCATTCTCTAAAAGGTATATAAAATGTTTCCTTAATTTTAGTGGAAAAGAAACAGATTATTCTCCCTCCATGTCCGATTACATCATCAACGAACAATTCCTGTGTCATGTTAGGAGGGCATTTGAAGTAGCTCTTTCCTTTCTCCACCCTTCCTCTAAGCCCCCGGGGGTAATTTGATGTAGCTACTGTTTAAGGAGACGGGCTAAGGGAAAACAGAACGGACTAAGGGAAAACAAAAAGTACTTTTTTTTTTTTTTTCCCCTTTTGGCGTTAGTACATTTATTTTCGTGAACTATTTCGCCAAAATTGGTAAACTCAAATTGATTGACAATCAATTTTAACCAATAGTACTATTTTGTGAATATTCCCTCCATGAACTTCGAGAACTATCGACTAGATTACGCGGGAAGTAGAATTACGCGTGCAGTAGAATTTACTAACATCTCTATATATTTAGAAATAACTTTTTGATCAACATCAATTTAATAAAAGGTAAGTTATTTTAATTTTCTAAAAATAAAAATTGGAATTCCCAATGAATTTTATTTTGTTTAATGTTTAAATATATTTAATCTGTGAAATATGATTATTTTAGTTCGAAAATTTGATTTACATTTTTGGGAAAAAACTATACTTTAGAATTAAGTTAATTTAGAATGTTCTTGATTTTTTTTTATAGAAAATTAACGATAAATGAATATTTTTATTTATGGATTAGTTGATTTTCAATTTTTTTTTTATCCACTGAATTACTTTCATTATTAGATACAGAAAAATTTCTAGTATAACTCTTTGTTAAATATGAATTAGTGTGTACTTAAATACAATTATGAAAAGTCATACTACAATGTGTGTGTTACTTTGTTAATTCAAAATCTAATGTTTTAATAAACGATATTGTCAAATTATTAGTCTAATGCTATTGCTAAATTCACATCTTCCTGCTATATTAGATAGGGTGTTTTCATTAGGATATAAAATATTTTGCTAGATTAATTATAAAGGAAATATAAAATAAAAATCTTGTTTACTTTATTGAAGGAGTATAAATAACTGATATCATTATTATATAACATATTTTATATTTTGTAATATATATGCCTATAATTTAATTTCCTTAAGTTTCTTACTAATAAAGTCCCATTGCTCAGTGATAAGGAAAAAAATATTTAAAATTGCAAAATTCGAAAAAATATAAAATATGTTCTTTTGCGAAATTTTTATAAATAATTTTTGTAGTCAATTAACAAGAATGATTTGAATTCACATTTATCAAAATTCAAAATTGCTTAGCGGTGAAATTTTATTTTAGCAAGAAAATTGGTAGAATATAAATAAGCATTGTTAATTGTTTCTGTAAATGCAAATACAATTATTTTTAAAAATTTTTTTTTCATAATTTAGATTTTGTTATGGATAATGGAAAAAGAAAGATACGTCGTGATGCAGAGCAATTAATGAAAAAGTTACGTAAAGAGACACTCCTAAATGAAAAATGTGCAGAAGTAGCTCAGTATATTAATTCCAGCTCTCAAAAAATTTTAATACCCGATGAAAAATGTAAATTTGATATGACAGTTCATGATCAAAGTAAATTGCTCAAATTACCAGGTCAATTAAATAGTTTAAATTCAAATAAAATGACAAAACAGTCATATAATCCACAATCAAATATTAACAAGGCTGTAGTTTGTCAAACTCAAGTTTTTACAGACCTCAATTACACTGAAAAAGAATCTCATGATACTTCTACCTTTCCTAGTTCAGACAGCGATGATAATCAAAATGGAATTTTCAACTCTGAAAACGAGGATATTGAAACCTTCCTTCGTACTTGGGTGAATAATTGCCCAACTGTACCTCACAGTAATATAAATAAATTATTGAAAGGACTGCGATTTTGGTTTCCAAATTTACCATGTGATACTAGAACACTTTTAAAAACACCTAGACTAATAAATATTCAAAAGATGGGTGAAAATGGGGAATATTTTAGTTATAAAATTCATGATGCTATATCAAGAAAATTGCAGAATTTAGATGTTCAGACATCAGACAGTCTTAATTTGACATCAGACAGGCTTTTCAGTGAAGAAGATAACATTCTGTGCTCATGGCCACCATATAAGGACATCAATAAGATAAGAAATCTAACAAGAAAAGATGCCAAGCCATTGGAAACTTGGGAAAAATTTAAGGTGAAAGTTGTTTACCAATCATGTAAGTTCATACATTACTATAATTTTTAATATCGAACTTTAATATATGTAAAATAATTTTTTGTTTTAAACTTAGAAATATCTATAATTTTGTAACTTGAAAAAATCTTTTTCTGGTGAGCTTATAAAAGGTTATAATACTCGATTCTTTTTAATTTTTGAGATTGTATAATAGTATTTTGTTCTAAAGCGTGCACATCAACTTACTCTTGTGTGTACCAGCAATTAAATAGTGAGAGGCATTTTTCTTTCAAGCAGAAAAAATGTACATTGATAAATAGATTCTTAAAAGGACAAAAATAATTAATTTAAATTGCTGAAATGTATATTTTGTATGATTTATACAATGAATATGTATAGATAAATAGGAAAGCAATTGTGCTAAGACATATTTATTTATTGTCATTATTATTGTCATTATTTATTTTCATAAAAGCATTTTAATTTATTGTCATTTTTAATATAATAGTGATAAAAGTGTTCTATTAATAGCAATTTCTTTCTCGCATTTGATAAATTATAATATGATAATAATTTTAAGTATTTAATTTTAGCAAACTATGAAAAGACTAATAAAAAATTTATGCATTATCACTATGACAGTGACATTGAACCGATTTCAGTAGATACTATGGAAGAAGGTCTTTGCAACAAAAATATGGATTTAGAAGCTCAGACTAATTCAAAGGAGATGTGCGATAAATGTAGAAGTAATGAAGGTTTGTTTGATTTACATATAAATATAATTACAATGTCGAGAAAAAGTATCAAGTTGTATACTTTACGATATTTCATTATTAACAGGTCTTATCCCCATTAATTGCTGGCACTATTTCACATTTAATTGTATATCTATATTTATTATTTGCATTTTTTTTGTTTTACAAATTCTACTTATATACAAGGATAAAAAATTAATCTCTTTCATTTGGATATTTCATTATTTTTTTATTTCATTAATTATTTCTGAGTATATGGCTTTTTAATTTTAAAAATATAAAATATACATTATAATTTGTAGACATTTTTCTATTATAATCTTAAAAATATAATAAAACATAGGATTAAAAAATAATCAGACACTTAGAGTTCTCCAATATTATTCAATTAAAACTTCTTTGAAATGGTTCTACTATTTATCCCTATTTTCAATAAACCTTTTTATTCATATAGACAGATGCTAATATTAATATGTATATGTATCCTTCTAGTAATGATGAAATCCTTATACAGCATCATCTTTGAACTGAAAAAAGATGTTCAAAAGAACACGATGCTTTTGCAGTCCTTACTTCCTAATACAGTTATTCCTGAACAGGAGAGTGTATTACCTATTAAAAGTTTCGATGAATTAAAAGCTGTAGAAGAAAGACTCAAAGACATAGAAGAATTTAGTAAAATGGTAAAAATATTACTTATTAAAATATTACTTAAAAATATCTTTTAGTGTGTACAATATATGTATTACACATTATGAAACCTCAAAATGTTATCTAAGATTTTAATAATTAATTATATAGTAATTCTATGAAAACTACTACATAATTTAATTTATATCAGTAAAAATGTTTATTTTTTCAAAATTTGATGAGTCAATATATTACAATAAATATGAATTAAAAATTTGTTTTAGTATACTAAAATTTAAACGCATTGAAGCCAAAAATATCTAATTCCATATGTAAATCTATGTATTTAAAGTTTAAATTTTCTCAAAAATTTAATCAGGTAAAATAAATAAATGTAGCTAAAAAAGTATTTTTGGTTAATTAAACTTACAACTATCTAGATATAAATATTATCCATAGTTTTTTTGATGTTTCTGATTTTTTAACAGGTAATGGAATGATTGATTTAAAAAAATAATTAAAAAAATATTTTTCTTTAGGTTAAAATTTTGGCAATCTTGGGTGGTAAAGATGAAAATGAGTGCACGAGAAAAATATTTTCAAAACTGATGATCAATAATCTAGCACAGAAACTAAATTGGAAAGGCAGCGCTCAGAAAACTTCTATTCAGGAATACAAGAAAATTTTGCAACTTATTTCTGGTAAATAAATACAATTACATCTGATCAAATTAGTCCTTTTGTGTTCATAAATAATTGCCTGTTTAAAATTAAAGCAAAGTACTGTAAAACTTATCTGCTTTATTATGCTTGTATTAAGAATTCCAGATTTTTAAAGTTTACATGACAATTTTATTGACGTACTCAATTTGACCTGTTTTACGTGGTTTATAATTTGTCACTTAATGATCTCTTTTTGCATACAAGAACGAATTGGGCTAATATCTCTACAGTAAAAAATGGACTACACCACTAGTTTTAACATTAAGAGGAGAATCAAAACCATGAACAGAAACAGTTGAATTCATGACTAGTTCATATAACTATTCAAATGATTGGCTTGTTATATGTTCGTTGTAAATTTAAGTCCATGTTATTATTTTAAATGTAAAAATAATTATTTTAGGTTCTTTTTATTTTTAAATATAATATTTTGAAATAATAATTTACTTGATATTCATGTATATTTTCGTATTAAACTCTTTTAGCAATGAATTGAAGCTTATAGAATTATTATTAAAAAAAATAAATAAAAGTAACTGCCAAATCTAATAGAATATAAATAATTTTGTTGCAAATTTTTTAATAAAAATGAACAGTAATATTTGGCTAACTGCATTATCAGTTTACTACATTAAGAACTGGAAATTCATTTTTGGTATAGTTGTTTTAATATATAAAATTAAATATAATTGTGTGTGTGAAATAATTATGCAAAAATAAATATTATAAATAAAAAAAAAGAGATTCCAATTATGAGTCTTATAGAGGTAACTAACTGTTTGTGTCATTTTACTTCCCCTCTTTTTTCTTAATATTAACTTCTGTAATTTTTATTAAACATAAAAGTTTTATTTCTGTAATGCAGTTACATATGAAATAATTTTATTGCATTTTATTCTTCTCTTAAAATACTTCAATCTGTTGAATTGTAAGAACTGCTGCTTGTACATGTTATAATGGAAGGAAATATAGTCAAAATTTAAGCAAATAGTGAGAAATTCAAATATTAAAACATTTCTTTCATGTTAAAAGAAAATATAATGAAAAATATTTATGACTGAAATTTAAAGCAGTATACCGCCTTAAACATATTCATCAATATAATGTAAAAAGATAATTTTCAAACTTACATAAACATGAAATTCTCAATTTATTTCATTGTGAAAATTGTATTGTTTTTAAAAATCCTATCAATAAATATGGATCAAACAAAAAATAATAATTTACTGTAAAAATTATCTTTATTAAAGTTCCTTCTTTTCTGTAATTAAAATTTTTCTATTTTTTTTTTTTAAATAATTCAGAAAATATTTTTTAAAGATTACAAAAAGTAATTTGAATTGATCCCTTTTGTCAATTGAATTGTGTTTTTATTTTCAGTAAGTGTTCGACAACAAAGAGAATATTCAAACATTTCCCAGCACAAAATAGAAGAGTACATGAAAAATTGGCTGCGAAATGCTTCAGATCGGGAAGGAGGAAGGAATAAAAGAAGAAAACTTATAAATTGAAAGCTGTAAATAAATAACAAGAATTCATTCATAAGAGAAAATAAAAAATATTTTACGTTGGATCCCGTCTTATTATAAACCACTTTTAATAAAAAAATTTTATGTGACATATATGCTATTTAGTCTAAAATAAATTCAGTAATAAATCATTAAAACAAATGTCTTAAAATAATTAAGTTAGAATTTTATGCATATTTATAAGCTCAAAATTTAACAATCAATTGAAAATTGCTTATAGAAATATTAAAAAAAAGAAGTAACTATTTAAAAAAATAATCTAAAGAAATCAAAATAAAATAATTATAAATAATGTATAATTTAAAAAATAATATGAACAAAGTAAAAAATGATTTTAAATAACATTTATATAAATAAATTCATGAGAAAACACTATTTTAAAAATAAATCTCATAAAATATGAAAATCCATTTCAGATTATTAAAATTTAATAAAAAGGAGCTGTAAATTTTATGGGTTAGTAATTTATTTCAAGTTTAATAATAATGATCTGTAATATGTGGGGATATTATCTGCTCATTATGGTGAGAGTTGGACATTCATTTTTTGAATTGTTTCAGTTTATATATAATTTTTTTATGAAATAAATGTGCATTTAATGTCACTTGCTAATTAAGGAGGAAAACTGCTTTTCTAACCAAAAGAAATTCAGTTTTAATTTAATGGGATATTATCTTCACAATATATAAACTATAAGCAGATAAAAATGAATAAATATTTCATTTTTATTTGTAGAAACAAAGTATAAGTTATAACTGGCTCCACGTCGGTAAAAGCGGCCACTGATGGCCAAACGTCACAGGGCCGATGAATAACCGTGTACGGCAATTACATTGGCCTCACGCGGCCATTACGGCATTGCTGGCCAGCAGAGGACCGTACTGCCGGCCCACCATCAATGACGAAGACCACTTTATTGACGGAGCCGGCGAGGCCAAGACGGCTCGCAGCAGCGGCCCGATGAATACCCGGCATTTATGTGTTTGCTGGGGTACAGTTATCCATGTCATTTAAATTCAAATATTATTCTACTACTTTTAAATTTATTATATTCATTATAATATCTACACTCATCGGAGTTACACTGTTACATTACCTATTTCACTGTACTTTATTACTGTTACTCATGTCATATTTATTAATTTTCTCTACTGTATTTAAACTCTTATATCATATTAACTCACACATTCATCTGGAATCAACTTTCTATTGGTTATCCATATAATGTTACTTAATGTCATCAGACTGTATTAAACTTATTCTATCTTTTAAATTTCTACTGTACACTGGAATTCGGTGAATTATCCCTAAATGCTCTTAAATCAAATAGTCATTTATTATTCTAACAAATCCTGTTCAGAAATACTATTACAAGATCAAGGTTGAAATATGTTAATCGTAATATAGTACATTTTTTTCTCTCTTTTTTGAATCTTAATAAATCAATATTGCTACATCTCAGAAATGCACCCTCCCTCATACCCCAATATAATTAATACTCCTACACCAATCTTTATCCCCATTGATATCTCCATTCCTGATGTATATCGGTACTTGTGAATTGATGGGTTTGTTATTGAGGCAACTGTGCCATGATGAATTAACCATGCAAATTATTAATAAATAAAAAAAAACTCATATCTTTAAGCAAGCAACAAATAAATAAACAAAACATCATTATGACAATCAATGTTAACCAAACAAATTCTCTTAAATATAAATAAATAGGAGATATGTGCTATCAATACGGGAGCTCCGTCTGGCCAACAGACATCCCCACGTCCATTGTTAGCTGGTCAGCTGGTTTTACTTGTTTAAATTTCTTTTTTTCCGGTGAGTTTGATGGGGGGGGGGGGGGGTGAATCCAGAACGTGCTGGTAGTACCATTTCCTCACCCTTCACCTCCTGACGAAGGAAATCCATTAAAAATTCTAGGGATCTTGACTTCGTAGTATCATGGTTTTGGCTTCTTTCCCATGCAACCAATATTTCTTCGGATAGGCAACTTTACACTAAAGGGGCCAGGAAATCACCATACTTTTTTTGCGTTCTCCCAAGACTTTCCAAAGAGCGTAGTTCCCCCCCCCCCAGTTCATCATAAAGAGAAGATAAATCAGTTCTCGCTCTTCCTGTAGAGGCATACTTCAATATCATCGATAATAAATTGCGAACACAAATCTCCACGAATAACGAGCCCGAAACGCTCTTTTAACTATTCAACTGCATTCGAATAGTTACTTGCTGTAGCAGGGTAACTAAGAATTAATTAGTTTTTAGTTACCCTCGGGCATGACAGTTAAACAGCACAGCACTGTTGTTCGAAAATATTACGCCCAAGTATTACTCGGGGTAATTTCTTTTGGGTGCATCATATTCTTACACCCGAATATATATCAGGAGACGTTTATTTCGGATTTATCTCTTTGTCAAACCAAACTGTACCTCGGGAAAAGTTAATGTGTAAATTAACTATTAAGTTTATTTTATTTTATACAAAACATTTGATTTTTGCAATAAAAAAATTTGATAATTTGTGTACTCAAATCATCAAACTAACTTAACAGTTAAAGGGTTAAGTACAATTTCATTAACAAACGTTACACTGAAATTGGCAAAAGAGATAAATTTTAATATTTACCTTCAAACCTAATATTTTGTCTTGTCTTAATATGTAGTTAAAAAAATGTGAAAAAGTGCAGATAATGTTTATTTTTTCAATATTTTTCTGAATTTTGAACATTTTTTCATGTTTTTGTGATAAAAATTTGTCTAATAACTTAAAAATTATTAATGATAAACACTATTAAAAAGCTTTTGAAAGAATACATTAAAAAACAGGATTTCAGATGATATTAATGCTTATTTCCTTAGTATTAATGTATCAGTAATGTACTACAGTAAAAAATTGTAGGTATTTTTTATATTTTTTGCCTGTTTAGTATTTAATGCTTGTTTTCATCTGGCAATGCAAATGTGCATTTTACCAACCAGAAAAATATTTTGTAAACTCACTCCATTTAAGATTTGCTTTTCTTTATATTTTCTTGAATTTTTTTCCTTTTTTCAGAAATGTTATAGAATTCCATTTTCTGATGTTTGATCATGGGTTGTAATACGAAGACTTAATGAAGGTATTGTATTGTTTCATTTTAATAATAATTTAATTTAGATACTATGCAGAAAATGGGAAAATTTCAGATTTTAATGTGTAATGTATTCACTGTTTTGAAAAAAATATTTAAAAATTTAATGTTTATATATATATTAAATAGTTAATGCATTCCATAAATAATTGTCACTATTTTTTACTACTAGTCAACAATAGTTTGTTTAATGTGACTCTTACTTCAAACATAAAAATGTAAGTAAATAAATAGAAGATTAAGTAAATAAATTTAAACTTAAATTTAGTTACTAAATGTGCAAAAATGTTTATGAAATTTATTTCATAAACATAAAAACAAAGTGTTAATTTGGGAAAAATTAGAATTTTCTTATATATATATATATATATATATATATATATTGGGTTGGGGAAAAAGTAATCCATTATTTTTTCGGTAGACGTCTGTAGTGATCGATATCTCGTGAGGTATCTATCAAACAATTTCAGATTTATGCTCGTTGAAAAGGTGACATTTGACACTAAAATATCCTCTTGCGGTTTTTTGTTTGATTAATTCAATTACGAGTACAAGGTTTTAAAAATGGAAGACAACAAACAGAAAATTCGATACATTTTCGTTTTTCTCTTGTAACGGCGGAAAAGATTGCCAGGTGGCTAAAATTGTGAAAGGTGTTTATCGTCCTATATAAGACTGTAACAACTAGTTACGTACAATTTTTGTTTCGTCGATTCCGTTCGGTATTTTTGATGTTAGAGATGCACCTCGCATGTGGATACAGCATCGACGAAAATGTCTGTAAAATATCAAAAATGGTCGTAGTTGACCGCAAGTTAGCAGTAGTAACGCGCAAGACATAAAAATCTACATGAAAACTGTTTTAAACCTTTTTACAAAGCGAATCCAAAAGAAGTTACACAAAGTTCACGTGAAAATAATGGATTCCTTTTTGCCCAACCTAATATATATATATATATATATATACACACACACACAAATTCAAAAATTGCTATTATAAAATACATAATATAAAAATCTTTTCTAACTTGTCCACGTTTTTTGTATACTTTTGAAACTTAGTAACATTTTAACTATTAGCTTTATTTTTGTTTATTTATTTTAGATTTGAACATTGAACTGACATTAACAACATTAAAAAAGAATAGTAACCTCTAATAAAATAAAAGTTGCCACACTCCCATACATGCCTAGCATATTTTGTATTCTTTTATGGTTGTTATATTATCTAGAGTATTTTTATTACTAATTGGGCAGTAATTTAGGATTTTAGGTATTTTATCTGCAATCACTAATAACTTGAGTAAATATATTTTAAATTAACGTGAAAAATATATACTAGTAAATATTTAGTTGTATACATTTTTAAAGTTAATATTAAAAGAAAGATATGCTAGAGAAGTAAAGATATATAAGTTTAAATTATTTAATTCAGTAGGACAAGCTGGTTGTCAAATGGTTAACGTTATTGCCTTCAGTTTAACAGTTTGTGGGATTGATTGAATCCCATGTGCTTGAATATGTGTAGTAGTTTTGAATATTCTTTAAACTTTAGATTCTTTCAAATTATTCCTTGTCTGCGAAAATTTATCGTTGAGCAACAAATGAGCCAACCAACCATATTATTGTTTTTTATTTTATGATAAATTTTATGGTGAAAATTTATTATATAAGTATATGTAGCATTTGAACTGGAATTGCAGTGATCAAAACCTTAATAAATAAATAATAAAAATTCAGAATTTTCTTTGTTCTTTACCTTGTGCATCTATTTATAATATAAATGATGGTAATTTTTAAAATTTTTTATAACAAATTGTATTATATAAAGCTTTCAATTTCTCGACAGCTGTTAGAAACCATTTTTTTGTTTATTTAGTTTTTTCTATGAAAATTTTATTTATAAATAGGTGCACACTTACTTGATAAAAATAATCTACAAAAAGTTTTAGTTTGTCGTAGAATACTTTTTTAAGTTGTATAAATTATTTATTCATAAATATTTCAGTGTATTAAAATTTAAGACTGTAAAGCATTTTTTTTTCTGATAGATAAAATTGGTAAATAATGCACTAGGATTGTATGGATATAAAAGTACATATAGCTACTACAAAACTAATTTTTGTGTGACAATTTTTAAAATTTTGGTTCATTAATTATTTTTAAATAGTTTATAATGTTAATAAGTTTTTACATTTAATGTTAAATGATTATATTTTTTAAATAATTATCTGTCCCTCTTCCTATTTACATTAGTCACCTCCAAATAGTGGTAATCCTTTAAAATGTCATAGATCTTGTTGGGGCGTCTAAAAATATTTTCAGTCTTTTTAAAACATTAAATTTGGCGAGTACTTAATCCTTTCAAAAGTTAATTCTTACTAATCAAAGTGATTTTATTATCTTTTGTCTTGATTAAGATATTTATATTTTTTGAAAATATTTAAAAAAATAGTTATCATTTGAGAATCTTAAAGTAATAAAGACATGTTTTTTACTTTATTTTTTGATATATTTTGAATTTTTTTTAAATGCTGCATAACTTGAATAAAATTTAATTCGATGTTTTATCTTGGTATATGAAGTTTTATAATACTTATAATCTTGTAAAATTTTACAAATTTTTCTTTTTATATAGTAGGTTCTGTCCAGGGTCAAATATCAAGTATTGAAAATGGAAATGCAAAAGTATATCTAATTGACTGTCACACAGGAAAACAAATGAATTAACAGAAAATATTGCTTAGAGGAATATTTTTCATTTCATTTATTTGGATATTATTTTTTCTATTGGACTTGATAAATGTAAATAAAAAAAAAGTTTTCAATATTATTTATTTATTTTTTTTATTTAAGGTGTGAAAATATATTTTTGCCATAAGAATGTAAATTTATTAGTGATAATTTACCATCACTGTGCTTGTTTAAAATAATTGAACAAAATATATTTCTGTATTTATTATTTTTCTTTTCCTTTCACCCACTTACATGCTATTATTTTTTATAATTTATGCTTGATACAACATTTTAAATAAAGTTTTCAGATGAATTTCTTATGTGTTTATTTTTTAGGTATTAAAAAATACTTATGCCATTGGAATGTGTGCGAGTCTATTTGTAATAATTATAATCAAACAGTTATCTCTTTGTGTTTATAGACTAATAAAAATTATTTTATTAGACAATATAATAAACATTGCTTCTAAAAAAAAAAATTAATTTAATGCAATTTATAGAAAGTATACATTGTGTCATGATTTAAATGCGATAAAATATATGAAGTCCATTAAATAAGAAAAATGAGTTTTTTCTCAGTTTTTATCATATTTAAAAATATAGAAAAATTGACCTTAAATTTTTCTTTTTGTTTAAATAATAATAAATGTTGACAGTTTGATAAATTAAAGTGTGTGTGAATTGATACTACTTGTTTAAAATAGTTTTCATATAAACTTTATAAATATAACATTTCTCTTAAGAACTAAATTAAAATTATTAAATGCAATTTGATTGTTGTATTTGATTAAAAGTGTGGATTCTTGGTTGTTTTTTACTTGTAATAATAATTAATTTACAACAAAATAAGATGGCAAAATTATATCAGTCATTGGAAACACATGACTCGAGACATATTTGCTGTATTTTTTTCTTTTTGATATAAAAAAGTTAAATAATACACAAAGATTTAGGTTTTACTAATAAATGACTCAAGGAATTTTTAAAAAAAATTGCTTACATGCAATGGAAAATAATATTCTTATTATTTTCCATTAATTATAATTATTAATCTTATTCCAGAAAACTAAAAAATTTGGTAAATCAATACTGCTACTTTTCTACTTTTTATATATACTTTTATTGAAAAATTTATATTTAAAAACATACCTCAAAATATTGTAAATATTTAGAAACATTATTTCTTTAAATTTCCTAATACAATATGAAAGTGTTCTTTTATCATAATTACTTAATAAACATTAAAATAATTTCTGTTTAAATATTAAAATTTAAATAAGTATATTTTCTTTCAAATATTTTTTAATTTCCTGGAAGTTTAGAAAGACCACAGACAGTAAAAAAATTTTTCCGAACAAATATTAAAAACATGTGATATCCTTTAAATTAACAAAGGTTTTAAAACATTAGTTTGCCTACTATTTTGATGCTATGATTTTTTTTAGTATGCAAACACATGAAAGTTTTTGTAAAATTGAATTACATGTTAATGCTAAATATTACACACAATGTGAGAAAATGGAAATTAAGTAAACTCTTAGAATGAAGTATGTAAAAATTATCAAACATTTCTACAATATAATTATTTGTCAATAATAGTGATAGTATAATTACACAGGTACATTTTTTTTATATTATTGCAGATTGGTATAGCAGTATTTAGCAATAAAATTGTTTTTGATTTCATTTGAATTAATAAACCTATATACTGAAAAATTATGTTTCAGAAATTATCTAATCAACCAGTATTAATTTTACCTTAATTAATTACTATAATTAAATAAATCGGCCATTATGTTGTCTTAAATTATCATATTCCGATTTATGTTTTAAATAAAAATTTTTTGGATGTTCGATAATGACAAGAGGCTTAATACTAAACAATAGGTTTTAATGTAATGTTTTGGAAAACAGAGAGGGTGTGACGCATACTTCAAGCGCTGACCTATTGGGCGGCTCCACTTATGTTCCTTCCTCCATGATACTCCTGCAGAATTTCAATCCAAATCGTTGCCAAAATTACATACTTTTATTTTTAAGTGGTCAACAATAGTAATCTTTAGGAAAATGGCAACACACATTTGACAGCTGAGCTGAGTATTGTTTTTGTTTTTATTTTTAAACATACATGTATATAAGAGATGAGTGATATCTGAAATTTTTTCGATTTCAATACTATCAAGAAAAAAATACCCTATTTATTGCTGCTTGAAACATAGTTTATTGAAGTACATAAATTTTTATGTAACCAATGTTAAAAATTTAGTTGTTCTGACTATTGTATTTTTAATTGTTGTGTTTGTTCATTTATAATTGCAACAATATGATCAACGCACTGACATACAGAAAACTTCTACATTAACTTATTCATGTTTTGAAAGGTTTTAGTACACATTAGTTTGTTTTGATCAATCACATTATTGGTAATTGTTTTACTAGTTCTGTTTTAGTCTGTTAAAATATGTATATTTTAAGTATCTGATGTAAAAATTTATAAATATCTTATCTGCTGTTAAGGAAAATGTACCACTTTTTATTGAAATACTCAATTTAAAAACGTAATTTCCCTGTTTAAAGTTATCTCAATTATTTATTTTTGCCCATTCATTTCCCTGTATTTGTACGAAATTTTTGGTTGGTTATCATGGCAATAATTATAGAGTTTAATTCTTAATTGTCTCTACATTTTCTTATGGAAATAATGTATCAGCTTAACAAAAATTTTCACGTTAGGGTTGAGAAAATGCAATTTGATGTGAACCATAATAACTATCAAGTAAGTCTTCAGGCTAATTACAGTGGATGTTGAAAAATTTTATTTTTTGCTGTAAAAGATTTTTTAGATATGTTTTTGTTGAAGCGTTTTTCCTATGATGTTAGGTTACTCATTAATTGATAATTTAAGTATAATTGCATGCTACATACTGGAAATAAAATGTTTAACATTTTCAGAACAGTGTTGTTGCTTAGGCTTATATTAAATTATTTGATTAAACATCATTAGAGGTATAACTAATTATGATTTAACTGAGTAACATCTATTTGGTTGGTTCAGGAACCAAATTTTAAGTGTTGCCCAAAATATTAATAGTAAAGAATTTAAGTGTGAACCAAATGGTTTAATATCGCATAAACAATTTGTAAACAAAGATAGTAACAATTTAAATTTAAATATTTTGTTAAAACAAATAAATTATTTGTTCTCTTATAAGAGCTTATTTTAGGCAGGGAAGAGTGTTTACTATACTGTGAATATTATAAATTATCCACTCAAACACATTTTTTCCCTCTGAAATATGTGTTTATACTCTAATTTTTTTGTAGTTAGGAAACTTTTACAAAAGCAATGAAATCCTGTCTAACTTAATAGGATATATATTACTAATTATTGCAGTGAACAAAATCTAAATTAAAAAAAAATTTCCAAGAGAATTTTATTTCATTTAGTCTTAATAAATAATCTTATTTCAATTTTCATAGAAAAATTGGTATTTGTAGTTAGGTCTTTCTTTTTAATTTGCTAAAAATTATATATTAAAAATTTCACCAATTACTTTTTTAATTTAGTAATTCCTAAAATAAATAATTACAAATTAACCTGATTAGTCTTTAGATATTAAAATATAAAATTATTTTTAATGTATATTTAAAATGTATATTTTATGTATTATTTTTAAATGTATATTTAAGATAAAATTTAATGTCACCTGAATGAGTTCATTTTAATTGTGTTTCTTTTTAATTCCTTAAGTTTATCTGAAATTCAGCTTGATAACTTGCTGAATATTTTTGGTGTTCTGAAGCAAATATTTGCTTAACATGATAAATTGGCTAAATATAATGGCCGTTGGCTACACATTTGATGAATACATCTAATTTTTAATTTTTTTATTAGCCAGCTTTATTTTTAATTTCTTTTTTTAAAATGTTATTTTGTTAAAAATTAAAATGCATTTTTGTCCTAGTTAGAAAATTATTAACATATTCACGCACAGCAGGCAGCAGTTTTATCTCATTCATTTATTTTGTAATTATATGATTGCTCGTCATAAGTTACAATTTGTTTATATACTCTGCTGCAGTTTTAAACTAAAATACTTATTTATAAAAGTATTTATAAAAATGCTTTTAAATGTTTTTAAACTGAACTTAAAATTTTTATTCATTGAGAGTATTTTTATAAATTCACTTTGTAGTTCAAAATTGAAAACTGCTTGTTAATAAAAAGTTTTGAATATAAAATATCTTGTTCAAAAGAAAAATCTTACTTTATTAACTTTGTTATAAAGTGAGCTCAAAAGAAATTTGGATTCTAAGTCTTCTCATTAAGTTCCTGCAATAATTCTTTTGCTCTGGATTTTTTATTTGTTTAATAAGTGAAGACAAATTTATTCTGATCAATGCTTTAGTGTGATTCTTTATCTCTCAAAAAATAACATTTTGAAAACTAATATTAATGTTTGAACTGAAACATATACAATAAAACTTCTAAATAGCATCCAATAGACACTTGTATTCACTTAATATCAGAAATGCATTGAAAAATAGATAATTTATTAACTGAAATTCTTGCTAGCTTGGAATAGCTATTGTTAGAATTCTAACAAGCTTGAAACCTTTCAGCTAATGATTTCAACATCTTAATGGAACTAGTAATTTTTATTACAGGTTCTCTGTTTTAAATTTAATGCAAATAAATTATTTGAAAAGCAATATATTGTTTTTCAGCTAGTGATTTTATTTCAAAATACTAAGTATGATATTTTTTCTTTGCAAATGCATCATTTTGTAATAGTTAACATGATATATATTGAACCATACTTTATTTATTAACTGTGCACAGATGAACTTGATTTAAAATTAAGGATTATTTAAATTCCTGTAATTATTAGACACTTTTTACAATTTGTGAAAGGATGTCCCCCGAAGTCATTCCATTCTAGTGTTTGTTTATATTTCAACATTTATGTTAACATCATGTATAGTTAGGCTTGCCTGGTTTTTGAAATGTTCAACCGGAACATCGGAATACTCACTCTCAGTGTCACACATATTCAGGGGCATACACACTTGGTGAGTTTTTATAGTGTTTTAAATTGTAGTTTTTGTGCTACGAGTCTGGTTATTGATTAGGAAACTAAACCAAGTGTAGTTATAAATGACAAGCATATAAATTTAAATATTTTATTTCCAACATGTTATTATTTATGAGTTACTTGAGTAGGAAGAAACACTTTGAGTGACTAATAAAAATTTGAGCAATATTTACATGTATTACTTTTGTTAACCAGGATTTTTTTAGAAAGTCTTTTTTTGTTTTAATCTTGTAAAAATCTTCACAAGCTAATCCCTTACCCATAGATTCCTTTATCAAACCTTTATCATCATTGCTCATCAAAAAATACTCTACTGATCTAGTTCTTGGTTAAAATTTTAAAGCATGGAAAAACTCTTATTTAAAATTATAAAGGAATTAATTATTTATTCCATTTTATTGAAATGTTCTGACATATAATAGTAAAAAAATTTTCTTATTGAAAAAATTTTTTCAATCAATCATGTATGTAGAATTTGTAATGCCAAGCATATAATAAATTATATTGGCTTGAAAAAAAATGCTAAAGAATCTTTATATGCATATAAAATCTTTGCTGTTTTTTCTTCAAATTTTTTTCCAGGCTAAAATTGAAAATGGCCACATGAAATGAAATGAATCTTACACTTAGATTTCAGCCTTTGGCCAGTTTAAAATAATAGATATTAATTGAAAAAAATTTAAGAACTTAAGCCATTTTCCATCAAAAATTAAAATACTTCGAAGGTATACAGATAATGGCATGCATGCTATATATGGCCTACTAAGAGTTATATGTTTTTTGCACTACTACTAAGAGAGTCTAGGAAAAGCTAGCAAGTATTTCCAATTTTTGTCATTTCCCTTGATTAAGACAGAGATACTTGAAAATATTTCTCTTTAGATTAGAGATCATTTGTAGAGTTTTGAGAATGAGGCCAAGAAGATTTTAGAGGTTTTTTTTAAAAAAATATTTAACCTAAATTCAATTTACTTTCTTATCCCATTACTGCTGAGAGTGAAGCAGCACCTTAGCAGCTTAAATTTATTGGCTTTCAGTCAGATCACTGTGTGAAGAAAATGTTTAATACTGTATTATTAATTTGACTTATAAATTTATGTCTACTGAATACTTTCCATTTATGAAGAAATTTGATTGGAAAATGTTCTCTATATGGGAGTGGACAAATGTTTGAGCAAAGATTTTCTTGCATGAAGATCAACTAGAGCAAATATAAATCCAAAATGGCTGAAATTAACTTGTAACTTGTGATGAGAATTTCAATTAGTAATTTCACTCTTGATTTTTTTTTTTTTTTTTTTTTTTTTTTTTTTTTTAAAGAATGAAAATTGTAGACACAAGTGTGATTGGGTTCATTTGACTCATTGAACTTATTCTAATATTTAATTGGCTTGATTCTAATATTAAATGCTTATTTAATTTATATTGATTTTTATGTGACAAATTGTATCTTTTTTTGAGATAATAAATTAACTAACTAATGAATGCAATCATTTTAAAGAGGTGTCACCCTCTGCTATCTTTCACTTCCATACTGTTGCCCTCAAGCCAAATTAATTGCCTCCTATTACTGTAAATTATGTGTTTGAAAATCAGTTGTGTATTTATTTTAAACTGTTTTTCTTTTATGACTGCAGAAAGTTATTAGTATATAAGAACAATCTGATATTTCATAAAATAAATGATAAGATGTCAATAGTAGAATCAGCTTATAATTGTAATTCAGACATCTGTATTAAAAGGATTACTAAATATTTCTCAGAATTTAAAAATCTGTTGCTTTAAATTTTCTTGTGTCTTTACCTTCCAAAAAATGCAGAAGAAACTCTTTCTGTCTCTTTATTAGTTTCATTTTAATTACTCTCTTGAGAACAAGAACATGTGAGAGGCTTGTCTTCATTTCTCTATCATTTGTTTGTAACTTTTTATTTACCTTTTGTCTGTTCTTTGATAAATTGTTTAAATTATTTTACATTTGTTAAATTTTAGTTTATTTTGGACTTAAATAATGGTATACATGCAGTTTAAAATAGCTCATTAGTTTTTATGATTGTTACCTCATTTTATCTGTAAACTATTTTTTGGCTGTAATTTCATTAATATTTTAATTTCATAAGGATTTATTATAAAGTTCAATAATTGGAAAAATGTGAAATGTTCAAAAATTTTTGATAAGTACATCTGTGTAAAGTAAGATAAAAAGTATAAATGTAAAATATAATATTTTTATTTCTTAGCTATAATCAAATTGTTAAAATTCAAGTCACAAAGTAATAATGAATTTTCTGAATTTGCTTATGGAATTTGTAAAAATTATGTACAATTTTGATTTTTCTGAAGCTAGTAACTTCTTTTGCATATTTAAGAAGAAAGTACTTATAAAATTTTAGTTTTTCTCCCATTTTATTGACCCATCTCATTAAAGCTATTTCCAAAGTCAAAATTTCAAGCATTTTTTTGAGGTGAAGATCTAAAGTTAAACTCTTTAATTGCATTGCTATGATTTAATGTTGAAATAAAAATTGTGTCTAAAAGTAACACCACAGTAATTATGATCCACTACACAGTTAATTTAAATTGTATGCAGTGTATTTAAAAAAAAAAAAATAGATAAAAAAAATATCCATCATGATATGTTGGACGCATTTCCTTAAATTTTATTTTTGATATATAT
>JAPDSC010103920.1:213657-223939 GCA_026290005.1 Latrodectus geometricus
TATATATATATATATATATATATATATATATATATATATATATTTATGAATTTTTATTCTAAAAGTGTTGTATAATCATTGAATTTTTAAAAATGGGTGTTCATAGTATATTGTTACTATGTAATCCATGACTTGTAAACAGCAATAGATGTATTAAAAATTGAATTTTAACAAACAAATAAGAATATTGCAATTAATTTGATCTGATTACTTAAGACTTAAGATTGTGTTTCCATATTCTTATGTCAAAATAATCTGTCTGGGTCATCCTATAAGATATTTTATTAGCAGTCTAATACTAAAAACATGTGTTTTTGTCATAAAATGTTAGAAAAGGTAGTGGGGTATGTGAAATTTGAGTTTCTTTATAAGAAAAGAGTTAGTAAATAAGCAAGAAGTGTGTAAAATTCATTTAAATTTAAAGTACTTTCTGTGAACAAAAGCAAACTATCAATCAAAAACAAACTTAATTTATTTTGAACATATATCTTATATACAGAGAAAATTGCCTTCGAAAATTATTGAATACTGTGAGAAAATAAAAATAACTGAAATTGGACATAAAAAATAACTGTTATTTTTAAAAGTGCTGTATATATTTTCATTTTAAGAAAGAATCGGTTATTACATTATTTTTTAAATTTAAATATATAGGCTATTTGAGATTAAAATATTTCTAATTTAAGAATTGTAGAATTCTATATATCTATAATAAATTATGTTCATGCATAATTGATCACTAAACTCTGTGGTTTGCTGAACTTTCTTGTGAAAACTTTCAAACTAGTATAATTGTCATTTTTGATTAAAGCATATTTTCTGTAATTTTATAATAAAATGGATTCTGGAAATGATTGGTTTTTTACTATTAAGACAGATTAATTTCCTACATGCTGTAAAAATAAATACCATTCTTGAGCATTATTTATATGATAAGATAGCTGACTAAAGCTCTCTGAATTTCTTTTCTCTTTAAATTATTCTTTTGTGTCTACATAAAATAGTGGAATCAAACTATTTTAAATTATAAAGTAACTAAAAATGTGTTATTTTTTAAAGACTGCAAGTACATTAATAATTGATAATTTTCTCTTTATAAATATTAAAATTGAATCTTTTAAAATATTGAATAATTTTACAAATTTCAGTAAAAGAAATTCTAGTGCTCATTTCTTATACTGAATTGCTTCCCAAGTGTGACTTTTATTGTCTGTATAGTTAAATAATTTTTTTATCTTAGATTTTTCTTAGGAAAAATCTAAGAAGTTCAGTCAGAATAATAGTGTAGTATTTTTCTTTGTTAGAACAAATTTATAGTATATTTCCTAAAAATAAGATTTATTAACAATAGAGAGAGAGAGAAAAGGATTTAGTATCAATATCCGATTTGTGTAAAAAAATTTATAAATTGCATAATTCTACCAAATTACCCATATGTTCGCTCTAATTTTCCCCAATATTTATTGAAGTAGTTATTATGCCATGGCATATTGGTTTGTATTGTATTGTAATTAAAATTTTTTTCATTTAACTTAAACATTGCCAATGGTATTTTACAGTGATATAAAATATTCCTTATTGATTACTTTTCTGTTTGTATTTCAAATTTTGTTTTGATATGTTTTCAACTAATTATGAGGAACGAAAATTAGGTCTGCATAACAGCTATCTGTTTTGATCTCTTACCATCAAACTATTTTGGTATTTGAGCAAAATACCTAACACAAAATACTGGCACATTTATATACTGCATATTGTGATGGCATCAGGAATAAGTCATCCTGATATTGATATATGTATATATACATACACACAATTGTTTATAATTATCAGTTATTGTTGATATATAATGTCCTCATAGAGAAATTAAAAAATTGTCATTTTTGTTAATCTATAATTCATATTTTTTTCACTATAAAATTGCTAAAATATACAAAAAAATGAACCCTTGTATAAGTGTCCTAGTTGTCAGTAAAATAAAATGTTCCTATATTATCATACGAAAGATAAGAGAACTCTCAACACACTTATTAGTGTTTTAAGCTTCAGGAGTAAATTTAAATGATATAGTTACAATCCTTGATTCTTTTTTCCATTCTAATTCAAATTCGTCAGCTTCTTTTTTTTTATTATTTGGAAATTGAAAATCTATATTTTAAATAATATGAGAATGCAGTATAATAAAATTTTAATTTGTGAATCACAGTGATTGATTGAAAATTTTCTGAAATGATAGTAAACAAATTTCAGCCTTCACGAAATGTCATATATCCACACACATTAAAATTCCGCATTTGATTAGAATTATCTAATTTTCCTGTACGTAATCTGCAGCAGCTCATTATCTACAAGACCTTTTCTTTTTGAGTAAAAGGATAAAAAGCGTTACGTAATATTTTTGAAGAATAGTGAAAAATATATACTGCTGATAATATGTGGTGTTTTATAAAATAAAAAGTACACAGTATGATCAAAAACATAAAAAATTGTACAGAAAAAACATTTATTATGAAAATTTGTTTGGATATACCTCATCGTAAAGTGCAATAAATCAAGATGAAAACACTAGATCAATTAAGAGTGATAATTCTGAAAAGTTTCTAATTAAATTTATTGATTTCTAGCTTTTAATAACTTTTACAACTATGTTAGACATTTTAAAAGTAAAATACATTTGTTTTTCTGGTAAATAAATGAAAGAAATGTATTTTCAAAATGTCCATTGAATACATTTTTTTCTTTTCTACTGCAACTCCATTGTTTTCCACCTTACATAAACACGTTTGTCACCATTTTTTATTTGCCTTCACTATAGTTTTTAGTTTAAAATCTGTTGTGTAACATATATGATTTTGCTTCTGCATAATGGTATACAACTTGAATATTTTCTGAACAAAATACTCATGTCAAGACAAAATATGAAATGACGATAGACAATAGCAACTGTTATTTCTTTCCGAGGAATACAATTCGTTCTTGAGTGTAATTGGATAAAACTGATTAAAGTTGAAATAAGTCCACCAAATTGTGGCACCATCTGTTATTTATTTTATAAATCATAAACAGCATTACTATAAAAACATTTTTGTAAGCTTTTCTGATGGAAAATGCTCTTTTTTTTATCAGATAATAACTGATGGTTTGTTTGAGTAATTTTCTGCACATGAGGGCTAATTAGACGAACCTATGCCTTAAAGTGAATTCCGAACTTCTACAAACATCCAAGCCCAAGGTGTAATTTAAACCCACAAACTGTTGAACCAAAGTTAAGAGGGCTAACCATTTGGCTACTGACTCTAATAACCGACAGCTTATAATATGCATAAGGAAATTTGAAACTTTTTTAACATGTTATCTGTGGATTATATGTAAGAAAATACAGTACTTTTGTGAATTGGTAAAACAATTTCTGTTTTATTGAAATCCTTTCACATTTTTAAATATTTTGCAAATTAGTAAGTTTTAAAGAACTGTTATAATAATTCCTTCGATAAAATTGTGCCAAATTTTCAAATGAGTTAAAAAGAAGCATATAATTTTTTAGTACATTTTCTTGTTTTTGTTAATGTTAACTAGGTTACTCTACACAAAACTAAATTAAAAATATGGGGCTAGATTCTATTAAACTTTGAATTTCAAGTTTTTTAAACTTTTTTCCCAATAAATATATAATTAATAAAATGCATTTACATAAATATGATTAGATTATTTTTTTTATATATTTTATTTGAAGAAAAAATTAATCAACAAAAAATAAGTAATTTAATAATAAAAAAAATTGTTTCCATATGCCTTATTTATATAGCATAGAAGCATTTTATCTATGTTTTGTGAAGGAAAGCTAACCAGATATGTATCTGCTCCAATTAGATACACATTTTTTCATACATGTACAGTTACTTTGTACAGTTGTAACTTAATTTTTTAACTTAGTTTATATTAATTTTTTCCATAATTTTATAACAGTTTATAATGGTATTAATTTAAATGTAGGTAATATGGCTTCTGCTTATATGCCAGTTGAAACAATATTGAAAGTTGATGATAATGAAATATTAAGTGAAGAAAATAAAAAATTAGAGCAGTCTTCAGTACCCTCTAACTATGTCTCTATTGGTACCCAGTATGACTGGAAACTTGAGCAGCCTGACAACAAATCTTGTAATATGTAAGTATAATGCAATAAATTTTAAAACAAAAATTTTAATATTAACTAAATGCCCCTTGTTACTAAATTTTATCAATTACTAATTTATTATTAAATTGTTTATCATTCAAATTTATTATCAAATTGTTATTATCAATTAAATTGTTGTCACAAATTATTAAATTTCTGTGAATATTCATTTGAATTGGCACAAGTTAAAAATAATTTTTTATCACTTTTTACTATTTTTATTTCATTTTATTTTAAAGATTTCTAAATTTATGTTGTAAAAATTCACTATATTATGTTTTAAACTCGAATTAAATAAAATAGCATGAAGCAAAATTTCAATGTATTGTATTATATAGTAAATTCTATTGAATTTTTATAAAATGTGATCACACAGTTCATGTATATTTTACTTAAGTCTAGATCAATTATAACTTTAAACTTTCTAAATTTTCAGTTTAGCAATTTAAAATGTTATTAAAACTAACTATATGTTGCATTATGTATGAAAAAAAAAGTTTATAATTTAAATATGTATTTTTACTGGTTATTAGCTAATGAATAATTCATAGAACCTTAACATATAACTAGTCATTAGACCATTTTCAAGTAAAGCATATTTTGCTGTGTATTTTCTTTACCTATAATTAAATCACTATTTATTCTGCTATTTTTAAAAAGAGCATATATTTATATAAATTATATTTGTTGTATATTTACTACTCATTTTCTCCTTATTAATAGTGTATTGTTTGGAAAATAATTTTGTTTTAGATGAAAATGAAAGACATATTGTGAATAAATATTTTATTGAATTGAATATTGTCAATTCTAGTCCAATACTTTTTACTATCTTTCTAGTAGTAGGATGATTTCACACTTATAAAATGGTTGGTTTTTATTAGGAAAAACTAATTCAGGTAGGAAAAACGAAAATGTATTAAAAACATTTTTATTCTATTATAAAGCGGAGATTTTAATTTTAATGAACCATGAAATAAACAAAATTATTGTCACTTTTGCAAAGTAGTCAATTTGCTTTTGGTACTCCCCCATGGCAAGTATCTGTTAAATAAAATTTTTTGTAAATAGCAATTTGCTGGTAGTAAATTTAAAAAAATTAAAATGTTTTACATGTGTTATTGATATTACAATTAAAATGTAAGAGTTATCAGTAATTTCATAATTAACAATGATCTACATAGCTGATTCATTGCTAAAGTATTAGCTATATTTAGACTAACAAAAAAACAAAAGACCCTGTGTAATTGTGAAAAAACAGTCCTGTTTATTGAATTTGTTGAACTTGAGAGCATTCATATCTTTGAAACTTATGTTTTTGAACTTAAAAAAATCTACATGAAACTGAAAAAGCTGACAGAATTGGAAAAAAATGAAAGAGTAACAAATTTCAATGTTTAACATATGTCATCAAGGAGCTTTAGAAAAGAAAATATTAATTTCAATATTGTATTCAAATATAGTGCATAAAATAATGAATTAATTAATCTGTATGTGGAGTGTGTATATGTAATGGTTAAGTAGTTTTTAAAGTATATTCTGATTGGTTAGGGCATTCATTTTTGTTATCGGAAGGTAGTGAGTTTGAATTCTGTCTAAGATCCGTCATGATCACTAACGGTGTCTGCAGCATGTTAAATATATTGTGGTTGTGATGTCCTCCATGTAAAATGATACCACTGGGGGTCTTCTGCCTGATACCTGCTTCTAAATTATGAAAACTCAACCACTTTTGAGACTGTGTTGGCACACCCACTAAGTGTCTCACTATGTAAGGTGCCATAACTTCCACCTCTTTTAGCTGGGCATTAAAGAAATTTTTAAAAACATGAAAATGAACTAAATAAACTTTTTTTAGCCATGATTAGTAAAAAAGGAATAATTTAAAATGAAGTTTTTCACTAGTAATAATTGTATTTATTTAGTTTTCATTTTTTACTATCCTTTGTGTGTGTCCTGATTTTGACAGAAGTTTTTGTCAACTTGTTAATATAAAAAGCAACCTTGTTAACAAATTAAAAATAAATTATTAAATATGGTATTTAAAAAATTTATGCAAAAATGTGAATACTTACATGTTATTTCTGTTGTAGCTGTAGAATATTTAATGCCTTTAAAACAATCCTTTTTATTTTTAATCTGAATAAAAAATATTTAAATTAGTTTTTGGTTACTGCTTATGCGTTGCTGAGAGATGGGCACACAATTCCGCTGCAGCTTCTCTGGTTGATGAAACTAGAGTAATAGTGCATAGAAGTAAACTACATTGATGTCATAGACCATTCTTTTGCAGTTTCTATGGTCTATGACTTCTATGGTACCAGATTCGAAACAGCATGGAATTAATTGCCCATTTCTGTCATTCAAAACCAATTCAACTCTATACCTAATGAATTAAGGACCTTTCTCTTTGCCAGTATTAATAGTTTCTACTGATTTCATGTCCCTGTAAACCCCCAAACTGCTTTCAAATTTAATCATTAATTTACATGCCACATTTTTTGTGTATAATAAATCTTTGTTTTACTTTATGGTGTTGCAATTTTAATGGCCACTTGTGCATAATGAAACACAAAAATGTTTTATTAAATAGAAAATATCACTTCTTTTAAGAGTAAAAGTTTTTTACTATCAGATAACATTAAAAATCATCATATTTGTGTTTCATTTTACACTTGTGGCCATTAAAATTTCAGAACCACAAAGGATTATATACTTATGTAAAATCTAAATTTTTGTTCTATTCCTTATTTTTAAATCATTCAGTTTCTTGCCTGATATATAATGAACTAACTTAAATGTCTGTCTTATTCTTTCTGTTAAAAGTGCATTTATGCACCACAATTTACATTCATTGATTAATTTTAATTATTTTACTATAATCTTAGTTCATCTATTTTTATATAGGTTACTTGACAGTGAAAGATCAGAAGAAAAGTTCTCTGACGTCACTTCTGAAACTCTCTTGATTACTGATAAAACTTCAAATGATTCATCACTACTTATAAGAAATTGGTCAATGCATTCAGATCCTAATGCTTTATCTGCTCAGAAAATCTTGATACCTACATTTTCTCAACAATTTGCTTGTGATATCCCACCAATTCCTGGAGATGAAAAATTCTTTTTACAGTATGTATTATTTTAGTTCATATCATTTAGTTAATTTTTCCGTTTAAATATTATGCTTATATGATGAATTTGTTCAGTTTCTGTACTAGTTTTGTGAATACTACTAGTAGTAAAGTACATTATTTAGGTAAATTCAAAAAGTGATCAATTTTTTTAAGCTTTTATGATTTAAATAATAATTATACACAACTTGCTGTTTTTATAATTATAGTTTTTTTATATAAATTTGAAACTAATAGTTTTTATATTCATAAAACTTAGTTTAAAATCAAAATGGAAAGGCATGTAAAATATTAATTACTTTCAATCCAACTTTCACTCATGCTTATAACTACTTTGAATTCTTATAGTAAATGAAATTACATATAACAAATCAAATATCATATGTAAGGCTTTGGATTTGGTTATGAATAGATAATAGCTATGTTCAGTTTTCATTTTAGAGGTATGGCAATGATTCTGGGGATAATCTAACGACTTTTGGCTCTAAGTACTTATAGTTGTGTAGTGCAGTCATTTGCTACAATGCATATTCCTATGTTGTGTTGACAATCTATTGAAAGAGTTTTAAACAACTTGAGTGAAGATTGGTCATAAAATTAAATTAATAATGCAGAAAACTCATTAGTGCATAATTTCAAAGTAGGCATATTTTGCTAATCTTGATTAAGTTTCAAAATTTGACCTTATACTATAGAAACAATGTTAATGAATCATTCATTAATTATGGCACATTTAGAATATGTAAAATATGAGTATGCACATGGGCTTTAATAGAAAGCAACCCTGTAAACAAATTTAAAATACTAAAAATATCAATTAATTAAAAAAAGTATTTAATAAATTAATGTAAAGAATTAGAATACTAAAATGAAGTTATTTATATTGTAGTTATAGGCTCATTAAATGCTTGTAAAATAATCATTTAAATTTTACTTTAATCAAAAATATTCAGACAAGTTTTTACCAACATTCAAAATATTACTGAAAAATGTTATGTGTTCATAATTACAAGTATATTTAACTGAAAATAATTAATGTAATATTTATTTAAAGTGTATATTTGGAAAAATTTCAAATGACTGTCCTGGTGAACTTGGGGGGGGGGATTGTTTATTGAAAATCAGAGCCCTACATAGAAATTGATGAAAAAAGTAACTCAGATTGGCAGTTTTTTCCAAGTAACTTAACACCATTAGTTTAGCATTTACACATATGCACAATAAATTATTAAAAGGAAATTTAAGATTGAAGTACATGGATATAAAAAGGTGAAAAAAATATTTATGTTAGGAGCCCAAATGCAAAATTCCAATAGAAAAATTTTGAGTGAGTATTAAAAGCATGGAATGAATTTAAAATTCGTATAATTCAAAAGTCATTTAAAAAAAATGTCATATATCTAATAATCCAGATAGTATGTAAGTTTATTATCAGAGAATATAACATTGATGATGCACCATGTTTCCTGTGGAAATGTTTTTCTAGTGTTTAATACCATTGTTAAGCAAGACTTGTATCTTCCTTCATTCAAATAAACATTGTTTTACTTTTCTGTTTATCTTAATTTTCAAGTTATTTACTTTTATAATCAAAGAACCCTTTAGTGAGCATTGTTTTAAGTTGTCAGCTCAAAATTTACTGCCTAAAGTCATTCATTAATTGCCCATTTAGTATATGTAAAATATGAGCATACATATAGTTCATGTAGTTCATGATGTAAAGTTAATGTATGTTATATAAAGAAATATATATACCTTCTATTGGAGAATACCATTTTTTTTTTACCATTTCTCGTTATTTACTTTTAACTATAACTTCACCCATAAAATAATGCTTACTTCAATTCAATCAAATTTTTATAAATATTATGTTTTGCTTTTAGTATGAGAAATTTGGAAAATTATGAAAAATATTATTAATATCATTTCATTTAATTATATGTAAATTTGTTTTGTAGTAATATTCATATTGAAAATTAAATATAAATTCACTGTAAATATGTAAAATATTTTGGAAATTTAGTTGCCAAATTGTAATATGTAAAATACTTATTGAATATAGTTTTAAAGAAATCTTCAAATGGCAATAGTTTTCAATTTTAAAGTATTTGTAACTTTCATGGAAAAAATCTGTTTTGTAGAGTTGTTATCACAGATATTTAGATAATTTTTTAATCAGTCAATTGAAAAAATCTGTCTTGTAGAGTGAACTCTATTCCTGTAAAAAATATTAAAGACAGGAATTACTTATCAATGCTTTCAAGCTAAATGCATTTTCTATTTTAGGTACATTGACTCATCTATTTATTTCAAGAACTTTCAATTTATCAAATGATTACAATTAGACATTTAATATTTCAAAGGACTACAAACAGAAAATCAATTTATTTAAGGATTGTAATTAAACATTTAAAAGCAATGCAAACTAAGAACATCTCATTTCTTTATTGTTGGTTTATTTTATAGTTGCTTAATTTTAGTCTGGGAACAGATATAAAAAATCCTTTGAGCTTTTAGATATTTTAAAATCCTATTTTAAATATTGTCTTATTTTTTATTTTTTTTTATTTTTATCTATCTTTTCAATATTTCAATTTGTATGATGAAATGGCATGTTTCTTTGTATTTCTGTTTTGGTGTTGATGTATAAATAGTAAACTCTAATAACTGTGATTGAATTTCGCTCTTAGTAAAGCCAATTGATAAATATTGTTCCTTTTATTAATAATTCTCATATTATGATAATGTTTAATACTATTATTTCACAATTTAACTCTGACAGCAACTTAAAATTTGTGTCATGTTTTTTTTTTTTTTTTTTTTTTTTTTTAAATTTATATGTGATTGTTTGCTTTAATGTGAGTTTATTAAATTTTTTCAGATTTGATTATAAAACACGTAACAAATTTAAGACAAAACAAAGGCGAATGGATCCATTTTATCGATCTCAAGAAAGAGTTCGACAAAGAAC
>JAPDSC010103925.1:0-12320 GCA_026290005.1 Latrodectus geometricus
CCAGTTGTATAGCAGTTTCTTTTTCTAAATGGAGAATATAAAAAAAAATAAAAAAGTAGTATGTTTCTTATAAACTCGTATCAATATAAATGAACCAGTGAAAGGGGAAGGAAGTAGAAAAAGAATCTAAGAAAGTTCCTTATACTTTTCTTAGCCTACAGCAGGATGTAGCCCATATTATATTTCGAACACGTTAGCCACAAATCTTTTAGACTTAAAGAAGATGTGTTTTTCTTATTGTTTTGCTTCCATTACATAGCTGCGAACATTCTTCTTTGATATTTTCTGACTTTCTTTTTTTGTGTAGTTCTTAATACTCATAATTTTATCCTTTAGTAAAAACTCTTATAAATTATCCTTTTTGATAGTTGGACTTTTCAAATCACAAACGTGGTTAATGAGTCAAATGAAATAACATAAATTTAAAACTTCGTTAAACTTATTATATTTTTTTAAACAAATAAGTATTTTATTAAAAAAGAAAGTAATTTAATATCACGAGCTCTTTATTATTGTTATTTCTGAATATGTTAAAATGGAAGCTCATTAAAACAAATTTAATCTCAAAATAACGCTTAAATGTTTGATAATTTAATGTTAATCAAATTTACTCGAAATATTTACATCTGATGATTTTACAAAATATATATTTTATGTCCAATCTTATTTTTTCAATTATTAAAAATTTTCTATAATTAGTTAAGTAAGCTTAAGCAAGACTATAATTGTTTAGAAAAATTCTTTTGCAGAATGCGATAAAATAATTCACTTTTTCCAAAAATTAAAAGTTCTTAAAATGTTTCACAAACATTTACTGTTTGCTTATACTGTAACTGCATACACGACAAATAATCTATTTTAAAATTTAAATTGCCTAGTTATAATTATAATTGTAACTAGGTGTTTTTCTAGTATCTTTTTATAAAATATATTCAACTCTATTACAGTATAAAAATAGGAATTATGCTATAAGTATTTTAACACGTAAAAATTGCATTCATGCAAGAGATTAATATTGGAGTTTTGTTTACTGATTTTAAAACATTTTAATAGCTTAATAAGGCAGCCAAAAAGTTAAATCTATCTGACTTAGATATAAGCTGTTGATTTGGATTTGATACTGATAAAAAACTCGGATAATAAATTTCTGATATACTTTTATAATTAATTTCCGAAAATTTAATTTTTCACCTGATCATTACAACAATTTAGCAAATTCTTTGTCATTTACTAGGAATTTTACAAACCATGGTGAGATTTTTTTTATATTAAATAAATGAATTATCTAGTGAATCATATACCACGATGCTAAAAATTAATAATGTTATTTCTTTATGGCTTGTATTTAGCAGGTTTTCAGTTTATAGAATGTCTTGTAATACAAATTGGACATAATTTTATACTTTGAAAAATTCCAATTTTGTCATATTAGCACAACCAGAGATAGTTCACCATTTTCAAAATATGGTCTGAGTATGACCTGTGCAAATATAATTTAAAAGCAATCTTTAGTAATAAATGTGATAGAAATATAAAATAGGAATACACAGAACAAATATCAAGATTCAAGTTATATTTTTCATGGCTCCAGTGATGTACATTTATTGCCAGTACATAGATGGAATGTATATTCAACTAAATTTTAAATCCCACTTGAATACAATTCTAAATTGATCGGCAGTTAGGCTTAAGGGATTTCTTTCGTAAAGTAATTGAAGAATGTATCGGTCAGTTTTATGGTATTTAAAAACCATACAAGATATTTTGAAAAGAATGTGCGTAATATCAAATTTTCATTCAATTCGAAAGATACTCAGGAAATATCTTTGTTTCTTCATTCTATTGTAACTTTACACAACTGTTTTTATCCATCATTTCTAATAACTTTTGTTAATGATCGATTTTTGACAGCGCTGTCCATGGTATCTCTTATATCCAGCGATTGGTCTATTCGTCATAGTAAGCTCTTTCAAACCTATGCCACGAATATTTTCAACTTGGGAAATATTTCCATGAAAGTAAGATAGTGAAGAAGAGATACAACGGATATGAGAAAGGTGCAAGGGCCCAGAACTCTGAAGAACTCTGCAGTATAGCATAGGAACCCTGCATATATAGCAGCATATATTCGGTCAGCTTGGGACATCTAGCTATACCGATAGTGACAATGACAAATACTCAGGAAATGTCAGATATAACACAGGAGCCTTGACTTGATGATTGCGAACCGGCATCTCATTAACATTAGTACATGGTATGTACCGAAAACAGTGTTCTTCAGAGACTCCATTAAAAGCTAGCTTCTTCTGGAAGCTTGCACTCACAAAGTGTTAGCTGGTCACAATCATTGTTTCTCAGACGGCTAACGCATTATACCAGCGTCATCGAGTGCAACATTCAACTCCAATTTATAAGAATTTTTGTTGAGGCGGAGAAGGGCATAGCTGCAAGTTAGCTCTTACATGGCGAATACGTGCCATCCGTGTCAGAGTGAGCTTTGCTTCTACATAGCTGGTAATGACAAATCACAGGACCACCAGTTCCAAGTTACAGTGACAAGCTGCTAAAACGATTCTTTAGTTCTCTAGGAAGACAGTAGATCCAGAAAAACCATGTTAAAGACAATCGTTAATGGACGGACTGTGGCACACCGTGTAACAGCAGTAGAGTTGCCAGTCATCTGGGTGGGCGCTACAAGTTTTCTAGGTTTCCATCTAGCTGCACGTGAGTACGGACCACATTCCCTCAAAGTCCTCTTAGAAGGCGCAATATTCCAGCCCTCACATGTTTTGATAACGTTGTCTGAGAGAGTCTCATCATGCATCCGGGCTTTGTGTTGTGAATATCTTTAAAATAAATGGGAAGTTAGGCATACGCAGCTGACATTTTCAAGTCTTACACTCAAATCGTGAGTTGGCAGTCCACCTGCAGCGTCCAAGTCCACGCATACTTGGAAAAAAATAAACAATTAAAAAAAAAACTTATTAAAGTGTAAAACTTTGAGCTTTCTAAAACGTTTCATTTGATATAAAATTTAGTATTATAAAAATATGTGTTCATATTAGACATTTTAAAATACTTTCAACAGAAAAAATTCTCTTATTCAATTCATTTTGTACGCAAATCTAAAAAGTTGGAGGGCTTTATAAATGGAAAAAAAATCTTTTTAAATTTCCAAGCTAAATTATTCTAAAATTGGATTCAGCTGTAATCAACTCGACATATATAAGCTGACATTTAAAAATTTAATTATTAATTAATAGTTACTTTTGTTATTTTATTAAATACTAGTCCCAGTGTTTCAATTTGCAAAAAATTGTGATAAAGTTAAGCATATATTTAACAAGAAGAAAGAACGAAGTGTGACATACTTTTCTATGAAAACTAACTACAATTATATGGGGTCCAGAATAAATTGAATTATTTAAAATAAAACTGTGCCAATAATTTCTTTATTTTACTCATGATATCTAATAAATTGCTTAAGAAAACTAGTCAAAATTCAACTTCAAAAATTGCATGCATAATTTTTTTCAAATTTATTCATATTTACAGACTGAAATATTATATTTTGTTGTGTATTTATTACAAGTATACAAGCAATAAAAAAGAACCAGTTTTGTTTGAAATGTTACACAAAATATGTTGAAAATCTTTTACATCTACAATATACAAATGTAGCAAAAATAACTACTTATCAGACTTGATTTGATCCAAAACAAAACACTACGTGATAAATTTAATAAAATTCGTTTGGAAGTAATTAACTTTTAAAAATATAAATTCCTATTATTTAAAATGAAATTTTCTAAAAATAATAACTGTAGTTTTAATTTACAAAATGTTAACTTCTGTGGCTTTATAGATTACGGCGTTGTTCTGATTATAGAAATGTAATAAGTTCGAATATTGACCCAACCAAAGATGCTTTGTGTTAACTAATGGTGTCTGGGGCACGTAAGATACATCGTGATCGGAAATGAAATATTACCTCTTGGGGTGGTAAGCCAATACAGATCTTCTAGTTAGTAGTGCTTCTAAATTGTATAACATTACTAACACACATTTGGGGTCACGATGGAATGCCCACTTGGTTTAGGATTATATAAATGTGTTAACGTTTCTGTCCCTTGTAATGTAGAAAATTGAAAAACCTAGAACAATTTTTCTCAAATTATAATAAAGTTATATAAAATATTCAAAATATAATATACTACTATTCAAATTATGTACACTAAATATACATAAATTAGTGTAAAAATTGTTTGATGAATTGTATCAATAATCATTTTCACTTATAAACTGTTGATATATGTATAATAAAAATATTCATGAAATTGGTCAAACGAAAAACTGCAATATGGACAGATTCAGTATCATGATCAATAAATACTTATAAAATATTATATTAAGTTACGGGAAAAATGTCCAGCACATGAACCCAAAAAATAATATTTTTCTTTCTTGGATCATTTTTGCTAAAGTTTTAAGTCCAAGATTTGATTGAAAAATAAGCAACACAAAGGTTAAGCATTATCTCTTCATTTTGGGTGATAAAAGGGACCAAGCATTAATAGAAAATAAAGTATTATGCGTATTTACATACTATGACGATTACCTTAGCGATATTTGGTTGTAAAAAGTTTCATTGGCGAAACTAGTGTGGCTTAAAAAATACTTACATAAACTTCTTTATTTTAGAGCCCTCTATAATCTATGTTTGGAACTATGGTTTTTAGGTGTCAGTTTTGGCAACACATATAGGTAAAATTATACCGTATTATATGTATATTCAGCCTTCTTCACGATAAAATTTCGTCCCTTAATGTTAATCCAACGGAACAATTCTGTTGCAAACCCTTTGTAAAAACACTGACGCATCTTACTCAACTGTTATAAATCTTTTGTCAAGGCAAAATGAAGGATGCAAGATCACATGGTATCTTTGATGATATGAAAGAAAACATATCCTCTGATTCAAAGGGTCTGTTTTCTGGATAAATGGATATTTGAAGTGAAATTTGTAGAATTAATTCCTTTCCACATTGTATACAAGCATTGTAAACAAGCTGTTGCTAAGTTCGCTTTTTCATTGTAAAATACAGAAGTTTGCTTTAAGTCGGGAGGTTAGAAAATTTTAAGAAAACTTAAATTGATTGAGACACATTTCGAAGATGCATTATCGTTTCGGAATCGTTTTCGCTTCCTTAGTTAGAATCTTCTCGTATTAAAATACAAATGAATAAAAAAGTATCAGAAAGAGTGTTAATGTGTGAGAAGGAATGAAGAATTTTCGTTTTTTAATGTCAATTTTTTAAAATTAATTATTAATGAATGGTAATTTTTCTATATTATAGAACATAATCAATTTAGAAGTATTTTGTCTTATCTAAACAGAGCTGTTTTAGTAAAATTAAGTATATGCAATGAGAGGAGAAATACCAGGACAATTTCTCATGGAAAAACCCCATTCACAAAACAATTCAAGAATAACAATACATAGCGTGACAAGAACGAGAAGAGAAGTCTATTTCAAGAATTTCAATTTCTTTTGTATTGTATACTTTGTTCTGAAAGACCATGTTTATCTCAAACAGTGTATTTTGGTGAAGATAAAAATCACTCTTAGATTTTTTCGACTGCATGCAAAGAATAGTTTTTTAGCCATTTTTTTAATATCCTGAACTGTTTCGTGATTGAATCTGGCGTAAGCAACTTACCAGGAAAATACTACCTATTTTCAAAAAATATAAATATTCTAGAACGTTCCAAAATTTTTTAATGTATTTGTTTGTTTTTTTATATATGTTTTCTTTATATATTAATAAATAAATAATAAATTATGAAAAACTATTCTGGAAAATTCTGATTCATTACATTTAGTATGTTTTAAATTAATGAAACGTCCTCCATAAATTATTGGGTTGTTCGGAAAATATTTCGTTTCATATGAAAATGAATAACGTATAGGGAATAAATATATTATTGAATGGTAAACTTTCAATTATAGTCCAATATCTTTAACCATCTTTCTGGTCGTAGCATGATTTCATACTCATGAAATGGTTGGTTTTAACTAGGAAAAAGCTGATTCAGATTGAAAAAAACAGAATGATTTTCCAAAGAAATAAATATCATCTAATTTAATTCGCCTTTTTTAAATTACGATGTAAGAAAACTGTTTTTACTGGTTAAATAAGCTTTACTTCAAATTAATTAAATTATATATAAACAGTTAAATTATTTTTAATGTTTCCTCGAACATATTGATTATATCGTTTGACAGATAATTTTTATCTTAAATTTTCAATCCTAAACAAGAAAAAAATTAAAATACTATTCAACGATTACATTGCATATGTTTTTTAAAAAATAGAAAAAAATAATTATATCTTTATGTCTATTAGATACTGTTTTTTATATGAATTAATGTCATAAAATAAACCCGAATGTTGAATGATTAATAAGATTTTCTTTCATCATATGTGCCAGAAAAAGTGTGATTACATTTTTTCCTATTATTTAAATATAAAAAGGTATGCGTCTAATAATTAAACTCTTTACATTTCTTTTACTTCAGCAAATTTAATCTCAGAATTTCTTCAGTTAAAAGCTATGTTTCATTCTTTAAAATAATTTTTTACGTGTGACATATATTTCTTTAGTATATATCTAGTTTAATCCTAAAATCACAAATAATTTTACGGGAAATAAATATAGGACATTCAATTCTTAAATTTTTTTTTAAATAATTAATTAATCCATCATAAAACAACTATATTTAAATCAAACTTAAAGCAATTTCAATATCCTATTTTTATTTTAGAACTACAAAGTTAAAGTTATATTAATTTTGTTGATATTATTTCAAATGTTGATTTAATCAATGAAATTTGAATAATTAAATACTTGTCTACATTATATATATATAATGTAATATCATATAATGTTCAGGCTTAAACCTAATATAATAATGCAATTAGGTAAGCCTGATGCAAAGAAGAGTTTGCTAATTTAACTTAATCGGGAATTAAATTTTAGTCTTACATTTTTCAATAAAAAGTTCTCATATTTCAAATGTTTGGTTGTGCTAAAACATATTAAGAACTAAGTTTTACTTGTATAAATAAATAATATAACTTAATTTTACTCAAAAGCTTTTTGGCGAGTAACTATATTTTTCCAGGAAATTAAAAATATCCTAACATCTTAAATTACAAACACAAGAAAAGTTAGAGAATGCCATGAATTCCTAAGCATAATGATTCAGTTTTAGAAGCAAAGAAAACTGCACATGTTTGAATTTCTAAAATGTTAAATCAAGGTTCATAAAATTACACAAAATTACACTAAATAGTTTTAATATGATATTTCTTTGAAATTGCTTTTGAAATGAAAATTTAATCAAGTAAATCTAAATTTAGAAAATGTTTATTCAATAATATTTAATATGTTTTCTTAGTAAGTTATTAAATAATTATATTTTTTATATTTTAAAGAAAAAAGATTTTTCAAATTTTTTCATACAAAAACATTAGGAATGAATTGCAAAATTCTTTTATTTCTTTTTGCCAATTTTTATATTAAAAATAATATTTTGTTACATAAAACCAATTACCATTAGTTTTTTTTGGAATTGGCTATTGGAAATTTGAACAAAATTCTTTTAAAATGTCCTCAAAATTATTGATAATTTTTTTTTCTCAAAAGTAATTAACTTCATAGTAGAAACTTTATGAAAATTATTGTTAGATTATTCAAATTCTTTTATCGGAATTCAGAAATCTTTTAACTCAACTTATAAACACATTTTGAAATTCATTGAAATTCATGGAATAGAAAAATAACATTTTTGTTGTATTTCAGTGAATATTAAAATAGAAAAACTTAATTTCTATCTTAAAATTTTATTAAATCTCTAAATTGTTTCTATTTTTAGCTTTCAAGAAGCTATTTAAAAAAATTAAGCGAGTATTATTTTTGTAAAAAATATTTATTTATCGAATACAAATATTATTTGACAAATAAATGACTTTTAGTGCATTCAAATTTTCTTTAATATGTTTGAAATTTATAAATTATGGTTTCCTATACATGTAATCTATCTATAGGTGTTGTAAATGCCCAGTGCCCATGCTGATAATTTACTTAAATGTATAATATTATGAATTTATTTCTTAATAGATGTTATAATTGCAGTTTAAAAAATGCATTTTTTCAAAAAAATATTAATATCTGAAAATTAATGTTAACCCTCTAAAAAAACAAATTAAAGCTCATTAAAATTATGGTAATGTTTTATAATTATCAATGCAACATTACTATAAGAATGAGAATTTAACATTATATCAATTTGCACCAAAACTTCTCTTTTCTTAATTAATTTATACTTCCTTAATTGACTACTAAAACATTTGATAAATGTCTTAAATTGTGAACAATTAATGGCTGCAAACTTATTACATATATATGTGCTTTTTGTATGGAATAAAATTGTGATATAAAATGGTGTTAATGTTGGATTTGATTTATATAGGGCAATCTTTATACTCTAATTTCTCAATAATTATTTCTTCAATAAATGGTGACTTTTTTGATAAAAATAAAATGTTATTAGTTTAAACTGAAATTGTTATTGACTAATTTGATGCTGAATGGTAAAATAACATAAATTAAGTGGCATTTGATTAAGTTAAACGTTAAATTACTTTCAAATTACCCATTCGTATGGTTTTTAGTTAAAAAATGCTAATAAATATTATTATTATGATCATATATTCTTATTTAAGTAATATTGTCAAACATTATTTAAAACAGGATTCCTCATGCTGCATTCTGTACTACACTACTGGCCATAAAATTGCTACACCAGGAAGAAATACAGATAACATAATATTTATTAAACAAATATATTATACTAGAAATAACAAGTGATTACATTTTCAAAAAAATTGGCTGGATAGACCCTGAGAAATCAGTATCCAGAACAACCACCTCTGGCAGTAATAACAGCAAGTATACGCCTGGGCATTTAGTCAAAAAGAGATTGGATTGCATGTACAGGTACAGATGCCCATGCAGCTTCAACAAGATGCCACAGTTCATCAACCGTAGTGACTGGCGTTTGGTGACGAGCCAGTCGCTCGGCAACCATTTACAAGACGTTTTCTATTGGTGAAAGATCTGGTGAACGTACTGGCCAGGGCAACATCCGAACATGTTCCGTATCAAGGAAGGTCCGTACAATACCGACAACATGCGGTCGGGCATTATCCTGCTGAAACGTAGGGTTTCGCAGGGCTCGAGTAAAGGGTAGAACCACGGGTCATAACACACCAGAAATTTAACGCGCACAGTTCAAAGCACCGTCAATGCGAACAAGAGGTGACCCAGACGTGTATCCAATGGCACCTCGTATCATCACGCCAGGTGATGGGCCAGTATGACGATGACGAATGCACGCTGCCAGTGTGCGTTCACCACGATGCCACCATCATGATGCTGTACACAGAACCTGGATTCATCTGAAAAGATGACGTCTCGCCAATCGTGCACCCAGGTTCGTCGTTGATGACACCAATGAAGACGCTCTTGTCTATGACGCAGCGTCAAAGGAAGCCGCAGCCATGGTCTCCGAGCTGAGAGTCCATGCTGCAAACGTCGTCGAACTGTTCTTGCAGAGACTTGTTGTCTTCCAAACGACCCCGTTTCTTGACTCACAGCTCGTGACATGGTTGCACGATCCATTACGGCCATGCGGATAATATGCCTGTCTTCTCGGTTGCTAGTGATAGGTGGCCGTTGAGATCCATATTACCGTCCTGAACCCATCGATTCCATATTCTACTAACAGTCATTGGATCTCGACCGACGCGAGCAGCAATACTGCGATAAGATAAACCGCAATCCCGGTACGCTACAATTCGACCTATATCAAAGTCAGAAACGTACTGGTACGCATTTTTCCTTCTTACACGAGGCATCAAAACAACTTTTCATCAAACAAAAACGTTCAAATGCAATTTGTGTATGAGGAACCGGCTGAACAATTTCCTCATTTAAACACAATGTAGTTGTCACTACTGGCGCCTGCTTTGTCTGAATGCGCTGAAAATCTAATCATTTGCATATCACAGCACCTTCTACCTTTCGTATAAATTTCAAGTCTGTAGACTGTCGCCTCCCTTGTGTGGCAATTTTAATGGCCAGTAGTGCAATTATCTAGCTTTCTGAATTCAGCGATATCTATACATTTCTATAATGAATTTCATTCTTTCACTAGAATTCAGAAATCAGATTTATTAAGGCAGAAATATGTTCATTAACAACATACTTCAGTTTGATAACAGTTTACTTCTCAAATTGATTAAATAATCAAGGAGATCTGTTTTGACTCTGCGTTAGATGTATATTGCATAGCGACTCACCGAGTTTCTTTCTTACTATATTATACCGTAATGTCATGTCGTAAGAAAAGTTATCCAGAAAACTACAGAATACCAGTCATATTAGCAGTTTTTTTAAGGGCTAAAAATAAGCTTGTTAGCCAGGCATGTAGATGTTTCCAATAAGAGAAGTTGATGAATTTTTGATTGCCCGTAGTTAGTGACTAACGTATATAATTTTAAGAGGCAATCTATATATTCTGTCCTCGTCTCATTTGAATACTGTACAAATTTCTTGAAAAGATAATAATGATTTAAATGGATATATATAATCAATATATGGAAAAGGAACCAATGGCTGAAGAAAATTTATAATTTCGTCAATAAGATTTATTTATTGTGTAATTATCGTTCATGCAGTGATATTTTCACCAGTTTCTGCAATATAATGTTTCTCTAAACACTGTTTGGTAATATATTTTAAACTATTTTATTTATGAAATCTTGAGCACTTCTTTGAAAATTACTTTTTTCATCAGATATCAAATATTCTTTCTCTTGAGAATATTTGGATAGATTTATATTGGATATATTTATAGTATTATATGTTTGGTAAAAATGCTTCCCCAGCCATTTGACTAGAAGATGTTTAATTTTGCTAATTATACAAATTTCCTTATTTATTAACATATTTTTGGTAAACTGATTTTAAACATAGTTGAATTTCTGTCAGCAGAATATTTTAAAATTTCCAAAATTGGTTATGACAAATAATAAAATTAATTTATTTATTATTATTATTATTTTTTTTGATATTTTTATGTTGAAAAATTGATCCAATGATTTTTAACCAGACTCGTTTAATGATACGCATTGAATATTTTTAGCACTAGTGTAATAGCAGATGCAAGGAAACAGGTAAAGCACAGTTAATGAAGAATATTGCTCAACTCTTTTGTAGTATTATACACTCATATCACACTTATGAAAACAATTTCAAGCGAATCAAATAATTTAAGATAGTTTCCAAATAGAACAAAAATTGCTATCATAACCAATATCAATGTATTGCTGTAGCAGCCTAGTTTAAAAAAGAAACCTGCTCATTCTGTGATTGCAATAAACAATGAAAAGATTATATTTACATCCAATGTTGTCAAGTCTTAGTGTTGTATTTCCTTTAGCGTATATTTGTATTTAGTTGTGCTATTATGTCAATTTCAGAACAGAGAGAATGTTTCTGTTTGTGAGATTTTCTACCTCAACAAGTATCACATAAATAGAAAGAACGTGACATTAAGAAGATTATTTACGTAATAAAAATATTTAAATTTACCATGGCGCAGTAACATAACATTGCTTTTTGAAGGGAGGGCTCATTGCTGATCAACAGAGACGGATGATGCATTTCCGTCCGATGTTTGCACATCTATTAGGATGGTTACTTGTGATTATTTTGAGGATCTTCTCTTGCAAATGGAAATGCAGATCACTATCCTTGAAAAGTTCTTCCTGAATAACAACTTTCGTGGTGGCCGCAGTATATGCCTTACAACACACATTGTTTATTAGAATGTCTCAGTATATTGCTGCTGTGAGCTTTCTAAGCAATTGCTGCAAAATTTAATAGTTTTTCTCATATATAATCAACATAGTTATTTCTTTGTTTTTCTATTTCCTAAAATTATATAAAAACTTTATTTTCTACATTTTTAGAAAAACCTTGTAAAATACGTTTTATAATTTTAAAAACGTTATAGATAACGTTTTAGGATGTCTCAGTACATTGCTGCGTTATAAATAACGTTATAAAAATGTTTTGTCTCTCAAATTAGAGAATTGTTTATTGTTTCTAATTCTGTCTACAATCTATTGCACAAGATTCTAGAAATAGATCTGATTCTTTAATATTATCGCCTTTTACTGCTCTAAACT
>JAPDSC010103928.1:0-26695 GCA_026290005.1 Latrodectus geometricus
TTCTCAATAAATAAATACCTCATAACTTTGAAAATGAACTAAGAAAGAAACTTTGGCATAAGACAATACAAGAAAAACATTTATAGTTGTATTTATTGAGTTAAAATATCACCAGAAACCCAGAAATATTTCCGGAATGTCGATATAGCATGTGAAGGTGAGCTCCAGAAATTCACTTAAAGAATGTCAAGTGTTAAAAAAGAGAAAAAAATCAATAAAGTCTCACAAAGAAGTTAGCCTCTACAGAATGAAATAAAAACTAGGAATGCCTTCCCATATAGATTAAGGCATTTTGACTCCCCATAAAAGTATCGTAACACGTTTCTGGGAATCGAAATAAACTTTTAGGAATCGAAAAGACTGAAATTGTTTAAAAAAAGTGTTTGATTCTTTTCTTTTTATCCAACCCTACGTCCCAGTTCCATACAGAGAGCACAGGCAGAGGATCATTCGAATTTCGATAAGATGTGCAGTACTGATGTACCGTTTCTCCGAGTTGTTCAATCGATTTTTTTGTGACGGCGGTCTACTTTACCCCTTTTGCTCCCTTCCGTTGGTATTTAGGTCGAGCAATTGGATTCCGGTAAGGAATGCTTTTACGGTACTTCGTGCTCGGAAAATGCAGATAGAAAGCATTCAAAGGGTTCTTCTTTCAAAGGGAATCCATTGATTTCTTAAAGAAGACGTGAGACAACGACCAATTAAGTGGCATGCAATTAAATATTTCAATAGAATTCGAATCTCAACAACTCTTTCAAAAAGATACTATTTAAATATTTTTTATTACATAGACAACAAAGTATCATGTAGCCAATAGTATCAAATCATTGGCAAAAGTATAAACAAAAATAATATCTTACAATATAACCCCTTCTTGACCTGAAAAACTGAGATAAAGGAAATTTTATTTATAATATATAATTAGAATAAAATATATTATACATTGATATATACTTATATTTGAAATAAAATACAAAAATAGAAAAATAAGATTAAAATCAATTTTATATGATTTTCCTCATTTTTAATGATTTTAAAAATTAAATTTACAACTTATTTCAAATTGAAATAAAAGAATAATATCAAATAATATTATTTCTGCATCAAATATTTGTGAAATAGTGGTTGTTTTAATTTAATTTTTAAATTATATTTATTGTTAGATTTTGAAAACTGTATTAAATTTAAAATTAAATTAACATTAAAAATGGAATAAATTTTAATGATTTCTACATAAGTGCAATGAGTATTTCAACAACAAGTTTTACATATATAACTTTAAATGGAAAAATGTTTATATGCAATCAGATTTTATACAAATTTCATTTTGATGAATATTTATACTTTTTTTATGAAAATTGAAACTTAATATTCTATTAGCTAAAAATGTTTCATAAGTATAATCATCTATTAATATTTCTATCTTATAATAATATTAAGGCAACAGTTTCCATTTAAAGAGAAATAACAGTTTTTGTAAGCTCAGATGGGAAGATAATTTTAGATACTGTATTCAAGTTTAGTTGCAAAATTATATAAAATTGTTAAAAAATATATTCAATATTATTTGAAAATTGCTTAAAAATATTATTAACTTAAATAATTTTGTATATGGTGTGCTAATTTGAAGTAAATTGTTTGAATTATATATTATATTGTTTTCTTGAACATGGTTAAAACTAAGTGTATGAATAAAATATTAGCATAGAAACTAATTATATTCACAATTATATATTTTGAAAAAAACTTATTTAATTCTGAATAAAAATTACTCTTTGAGAATCAAGAATTGAAGCGACAAGTTAAATTGATTTTTCAATATTAATAAATGCCAATATAAGTACTTAAAAAGTTTCGTAATTCATATCTGTATCTGCACGAATATTAAAACGGAGAATATCAGTATGTATAATATATATTCTCTGATCATTTACAAATATATAAACTTTATTTAGTTGGAAAAAAAGCTTTTTTTTATTCCTCGAAATCAAAAATTGATATATGCCTCTAGTGAATTGATTAAATTCATTTATTAACAGGTTGTCTTATGAATTTTATAAAAAAATCATATAAACAAAAATGTACTGTTTATTCTTTATCACACTGATAAAAAATAGTTTAGCAAAATGTAGGCTATTTTTAATGTTTTGAAAAATAAGTCTATATATATCCTCAAGTAATGAAAGGTAAAATAATTACTAAGAAAAACATTTTGATAAAGACATTAAAGATTTTTCACATAAAATATTCCTAATTAGTCTTATTAAATAAAACATTAATCTTAAAAGTATACACAAAATATGTTTTTTTCTATTTTTTTTTGTCTGTAAATGTATTTATTCTATAACTATAATGCATAAACAATATTGTACATGCAGATTTATCTTATATACACAATAAGCGATGTCTCGTCGCAAATGGTTCCTCTTCAACAATTTAGTTTTAATTTTTGGTTTAAAATATTCTTAGATAACGTTAATCTTTATTTAAAATAAATTATAATTTCCTACAAAATTGGCATCTAAAATTAAACTCCCTTGCTGAAGGAATTGACACATGTACAATCTTACAGAATGATATATGTCTTTAATAAATTTTACGTGACTTTTGTATTTAAAATATGATTTTTAAATAATTTCAAATTTGATATATCTGTATGCTTCCTCTACAGTCTAGTTCCATACTTTCCATTTTATTTCACATTGAAAATAACTTCATTTTTGCTGAAAAATATAAATGAATTCAACAAAGGCTTGATATGCTGACTTCAAATTTCTCTCGCGTTCGTGGCATCATTTTGAAGCACGAATAACAGAAAAGAATATTCTCGACAGCAGACAACTTATTCCACGACCTTCTTTACGAGAAGTCATTTTCGAGAAAGTATTTGCTGGAAAATCGCTTCCAAATTTCTTTACGACTTCCCATCGCAAAAGCTAAAAAGACGCGACTTAAAGGTCGGAAATAAAAACTTTTATGTCGAAATTTTGGGGTTGACTGTTTTTTTTTTCTCTCTTTCTATTTCGAACTTTGTTGATATTTTGCATGCCGAACGGCATCAGTGTTCTCGTATGCCATTCGGTACACTTACGCAATTTTATGCACTCGTTTCGATCAGTTGTTCCTGCCATCGGAGCGTCCCCTATGATTTGGATACGAAAGCATTTCGCTATTTTTACTAGGCAGTTTTCATCAAAATAGCACTCATAAAGGAAAAATGTTTCCAGTTCCTGGCATAGTGATGATGTTCTACGTAGTTGATATTTAATGTTCTCAACAAAACCTCAATGTAGTTGGTGGCAAAACTACAAAGCTCCCTAACTGTTATTCTTACTCGTTATGAATTTTAGCAATTTCTACACCATTAAATTTTTATATCATCTTTCTATAATTGGGAAGAGGAAATTCAATTATGCGTTCGTTGTTGGTTTTATCGAAGTGAAGTGTCTTTTTACGATATAAAACTAATACATGCCAAATATTATTTTTAATTAATTAATTATAACTATTTTAATCAGGAGAAATTAATTTATTAAAATTAATTAAATGAAATATTTAAAATTTTAAATAAAATTCTCAGTTTTTTAAAAATGTGTAGTTATTTTATTTAACATATTGATATTTTTATACATTATTTTTACTCAAACATTTTAAATAACTTCCTCTGTTATACAAAAATTATGAAGGAATGTACCTTAAATTAATAAGATTTTTCAATCTAACCAACCTGAGGACAATTCGTTTAAGCAAATATGAAATTAAAATGTGCCTAATAAAGATTAGGGTACTACATTTTCTAAATAGTAACTTCAAATATATAAACTCGTATTTTCTTTAAATAAATACGAAAATACCAAGTTTATTAACTGAATATAGTAACCACTAAAACAATGGATGAACTTTAACATAGGCAACTTACAATCACTTTGGCACTTACTGTTAATGAATCTGTATGTCTAAACTAATGCAGGTTGTTTATTTTAAAACTATCAAGGCAAACTCATGTAGTATTAGATGCTATAACATTTTAATTTAGGATAAATAAACTTATTATGTAACTTACAGAGGAATTTATTATAAATTAATCAAATCTCTCTCCCTCTCTCTCTTCCTATTTATTTTCATCATTATCTATAACATGCAATACGTTTTTTGTGTTATCGTTTTATGCATATTTGCATTTTTATTAAGATTTTTTCTATCATTTCATCCATTAAAGGAATTTTTTCGACCAGCCTAAAAATACAGGATTATAAAATAAAGGTAATAAAAGTATAAAAAGACATGCTCTTACAGGAAGCATTTGTTTAACTATTTTGAAAGTAAACAGCAAATATATTTTTAACATATTAAGTTAGCAGGAAATACATATTATTAGCTATATTATTGTCAATATACTTTACAATGTAACGAATAATCTTGTATGAACTTAGAAATTTGAATAGGAAATATATATTTACGTATTATCTTTTCTTGTCACATAATTGCTTATTCACAAAACTACAAACATTCATTAAATAAAGGAAATTTTCAAAACATGCATATTTTTTAAAGAGTGGCATAATCTAAAAACTTCTTGCTCATTAATGATTTATTGGATGTTTCGATTTCAATTATTAGAACATCCTTTTAGCAAAAATGTTTTAAATTACTGGAAAGCATTTTAAGTTGAATTAAATCTATCAGTGTTAGAATTGTATACCTTCATTAATATTAACAAAATTTGCTTGACTATTGTAAAATTTCTATGGCGTCAAAACAGCATTTACACGAGATTACAATGAATCGTTAATTAATAGATGATATAAAATGCGTAAACATTGTTCATTTTAAAATTAAATGAACTTTATTTAATTATTTTATAACAGTGAGCTTCTAGTAAATTTTTTAATCGAAAGATGAAGAAAAGAATAAAGTTTTCTTGCAAAACTTTGTATTTTGCATTTTCTACTTAAAATAAAAAGAAGCGCAATGTGGACTTGTGCAAAATCTATAGAAGAGCTGAGATTATATATTTTTCAAAATATTCACTTGATTTATTTGGCTGAGTATCGTATTACTATTTCTCTAGTAAACAGAAATTTATTTGCCCTTCGTGACAGCACGTCATTCTTGAAGCACACGTCATTTTGTTTTTACACAGTGAAAAAATTACATAATCCAGAAATATATCATGTTCATTTGTTTGCTAATATATTGCAATTGTATGTTTTTATTTGTAAGTCATTCAAATCATTAAACATTGTTATGGCATGATAATCTTTAAAAACTCCTTTCGAATGAAGTTCTTAAAAAGTATAATAATATATATTAAAAAGTATAATAATATATAAAAGTATAATATATATATATATATATATATATATATATAAAGAATATGAAAAATCCTATAACGCAAAATGTCTTATCAAAAAATAAAAAAATATAACAACAATGAACATTTTATTAAACAATGGTGTCTCTTTATCATATAATAAAATCAAGTTTACTCAATCATAATATATCATATTCGGAAATTAAAAAAAAATCCTAATTTTTTGATACTTGACTGTAAAAATATGCTTTCGAGTATTGATAAGAAATCCATTAAAAACTAAATCATTAAAATAATGAATATTTTCTAATGAAGTAAAATATATCAGAAGATATATTGGTTATCCAATAATTTTATATACTACAATAAATTCATTAAAGCTTAACATTTACCAAAAATAATTTACTTTGTATAAATTTAAAAAATCAGAAAAAAATTGTATTCATTGGTAAAACATCTATCTGAAATAAAAATGCTGTACCACGTAATGAAGCAAATATACGGCAGCAAATAAAATCAATGATTATTTAGATATACATGATCAGGAATTTCTGCGTTTATCTGTATTTTACACAAAAAAACTGTGATAATCAGAGTTTGCTGTATGGCTGTTTCAAAAACATTATTCATTAAAAAGTCTCACTTCTACTTTACGTCAAAATTTTAATATTTCTTTTCCTTTAAAATTAAAATACTGAAATTATAGTAACTTCAAGAAAGAGTTAATAAATTTCACATTTTGAGCAGATAAATGTAAAATGGAAAATAAAGAATCATTTTACACGATAAATAACCTGTCTCTAAATTATGTCTTATTAATCGAAAGAAATCGATTTTAAAAAAATATTCTCTTTAACTTCATATATCTAGATTATTATTAAGTTTACTTTAAAATATTAAAGTAACCTTGATAAAAGAAACAGATTTTCAAAATACTTTTATAGTTTTATTATGTTTTTAGATTTATATATATATATGAAATATAAAGTATGAATTTTGATAAAATATTTGATAATGCATTGATTTTCAATGAATTTTGAGCGATTAACACAGGTTTTACTACTGTAAAAGGTTACTTTGTATAAATATAAAACTAAAACGTGATGCACTTTAAAGAGACGAAAAATTTTATCCCTTTCGAACTTCTATTTTATAGAAAAAGTGCATCTGTCTTATGAAACCCTGAGAACGCTGAACATATGCAATCTTTAGGATACTAGGTTTTTTGACCGGATCAAAAAAACATTTGTTTTTCAAAAAACATTAGTTCTGAAGAAAAAATGGGTCTACTGCTTACATGTTTTTCTTTGAAGTCGGAATGAAAGTTTTTTATTATTTTTTTTTTATGTGTAAATAGCAACATTTCTTGTTTTATTGAAAGTTTATTCTTATTTAAAGACATCTTAACTGCATTTTTTATCCATTTTCGTTAACTTGAGAATAATATATAAAATAAATAATTAAGCTTTATTTTTTGTCCTCGATACAATACACTTTTTTATTCATTATGATAGTTTTTTTTAGAAAATTTTGTAACTGTGTTTTTATATATTGTTTTCAAATGGCAAATATATATTTATGTTTCACACAAACAGAATATTATGTGCAAAGAACGGTTAATTCTTAATTGAAATGTTCAGATTATCATCATATAATTATCATGTACTTCTTCGTAAATTTGAAAATGATATGAATAGATAAATTCAGCCAATGTGATGATTCCATAGTACAGTATTGATATACCAAAGTAATTAACCTTAATCTTTATCAAACAATAAATATCACATATATTAAAAGATATTTTTCTAATATATATGAAATTGTAATCAAGTACGAAATACCAATGCAGTAAATAAAGATAAACTATATTGAAGATGTAAATTTATAAAGGTAAAATAAAAGTGTTTAAACGTATGAGATTAAAGTTAAAAAGTATAAATAAAACGTCAAATTTAAAAATTGTATTTGTAAGCAACGACAACAAATTACTTTTCCATTATTTTAGTTCATTTTGTAAATTTGAAAGTAAATGAGTAATGGAATGAAGCTACTTCGTTCGAGAATATATAATAACAACTACTTGACTTAATAGAGCAAACTAAAATATGAAGTCTAAAACTTCTGTTATATGAAAGTTTTATAACATTAAAAGTGAGAAAAAATTTGTTACTTATTCCTTAATATACTATTTAATGACAAAAATTAATAAGTGTTTCAAATTTATTTTGCTTAGAATATAAATAAAATAGGTATAAATTACAGCAAAAATGAATAACAATAAAAGTAATGTAAAGGAAAATAAGTATATTTTAGTGCAACGCGAAGGAAATGCACTTAGTAGAATTTGGAAATGAAACTACCCCTTTGCTCTCATGCGAAAGTTTGAGATTGTTGGATTCATCAAATGTATATTTTGAGAAGAGGAATCATGGAAGTGAATTTTAATGCTATGTCAAAGTGAATTACAGATCATAAATTTTTGTTTTAATTCGATAATATATTAAGCTCGTATAAAATTCATCTTTAAAAGCTATTTATGGTGATAATGCTATTAATGGATCTGCTATGAATCCATGCATAGAAAAATTATGAGAATCTCTAAAATTCATGATTGTTATAAAATTATGTCAACTTTTGATCACCATCACTAATGATGAATACCACAAATGATCACTATCACTAATTCTGACTTCAGTATATATTGACTTTAGAAAAACTTCTGAGTTCAAATTTATCTTAATAGAGGTAGTCTGGAGCCAATGATCTTGGAATATGAAGACTCTTCTAAATGTATAATGTGAATGCCGAGAATATGCGAAATCTGAAATTTGAACTGATTTCACAGCCTTTTCTCAATGACGATATTCTTAGATCAATTATTATTTCTTCTCTATATGTATTGAAAGAACCTCATATTCTTGATTAAAGGAAATTTAAGAATTTTTCAGTGGCAGAGTAAAAACTTTATTGCACTTGAAAAGTGCAAAATTATTATTTGTAATTATCCAGTAAAAAAAAAAAAAAAATATGTGATTCCGAAGCTTGATTTATTTTTGAGAATAGTGCTTTAATGCAATTCTTGAGCATGTTATTGACTTAATGATTGTTCTACTATCATGTGAACAAAACATTTATGTATAAAATTCGCATTAACATAATTTTAAATCAATTTTTAAAAACAGTAACATGTTAAATAAACATGGATTAATGAGCATGGTTACTTTTTAAAGTATATTACAAATAGAAATCCTTATGTTTTGAATACTATTATAACTGATATAGTATTCTATAAAAACTTTCTTTGCGTTAATAGTTAATACTTATATTGCTCCTCAGACATAATTCCTAAAATTGATATGGAATAGTTTTTAGTTACATAAACTATAGTACACCAAAAAATACTTAAAATTAATCATTTATATATACTTAATAACTTTATTTTTAGTACATTAAATGAACTTTAATAGTAGATAAGGTCAACACCTATGTATATTTAAAGAGTGGAAAATTATATAAAATTGAACAATTTTATACTTTAAGTAACGTGAAAATATTTTTATTACTAAAATAAAAATCATGCCTGTCATATTCGTTTTCTAGTACAAAGTAAATATGCAGTATTCATTTAAGAGTCATAATTGTATATATTATTATATTAAATGGGTAGTTTTGATAGTAATGCACATGAATCCAAAAGCATTTTATACCTTCTTTGCATTACATAATATGTACTGAATTTTATATAAATTATCTATACATTATCTCATTTTCTTTTTACCTCAATTCTTCATGAGATATTTTAAAATAAATCTATTCATTTCTAGAAAATTATCTTTTAATGTTGCAATTTCTTTAAAATTAATCAGAATTATTATTATTCGTCTTAATAAATATTGTCAAATATTAAATTTTTAAGTAATTTACGTTTTTTTTATACTTTTTAAGATTATATCATAAAAGTTTGATTCTGTTATATAATATATTTGTAATTAATTGGGCAAAGTTCTCTGAGCAAATTTCTAACCATGCATATGTAATTACTAAACTTATATCTCATGAATTCCTTTTTCTTTTGAGTATTCTTAAGAACTCTTGTCAAGTACTCTATCCTCAATGTGTTCCCCTCTTAATGCACATAAGAATATCCCTTCATTAATTCCAAAGGAGTGCTTTTAATTACAGTTTACTTAGGATATTTCAAAGTATTTTCTGGATTTATTCGTCTTCCCTAAACGAAGTTCAATATAAATCTTCAATTATTATACATATATAAAATGCAAAACTATTCTTTATTCTTTTGCAAAAATATTTTATATTCATGGCTTATTCATTTAATAAAGGAAATATTTTAAAAGTTATGTCCAAATCAGAATAATCATGAATATATTACATTTATACTTATTTTATATTGATTGCTTCAAAAACCCTGCAATTAAACAAATATGTATTGATTAATATGAAAATTTGCATATTGAATATGATAATACATTGTGTTTTGAGAAACTATCGTTGAATCTTTTGTGGATATGAGTGTATTATAAATACAGTTACAGATACTGAAAAAACTAAATTAAAAATTTAGTTAAATCCTAGTTAGTAAATAATTGAAGAACTCATCATTCAATGTCAGTACATAATTCAATTAAATAACAAAATATAGGAAATGAGGCAAGGTAAGATAGAAAGATTAAATACGCAAAACATTTTAAGAAATAGATATTTGGTGAAGTGTTTACCTACTTTGTTCGGTTTGATTAACTGATTACCAGAGGTAAATTACCTTTATTAAATAACGATATTTTAATTTGTTATAATTTTTCAAAAACAGTTTATGCCATATTGGGTTTGCTTGTATTGGCCTTCTCAAAGTTATTACTTGCATAGTTTATCATTAGCAAAACAACATATTTAAATTTTAATTTGTATCATTTATTTCAAAATAAAAAGCTGCAAAAAGGAAAGAGTAATTTCAAAATATATATGATTAAAAGGAAAAAAAAATGTTTACAATATACATTTCAAGCAACACTGACTTGAAAGTAACAACAGTATAATTAATCAATGTAGTTTTTAAAAAAACAAAGCAAAATATCTTATAACTAAACGCATAAAATTAAGAGGTTCAGCTCCTTACGAGCATTCAACATGACTAAAAATAATGTATCATTTAAGAAATGTGCGTTTTTATAGGTTATGCAAAGTTCTAGATTTAAAAATTATTAAATATTTTAAATAAATAATTTGAAATAATAAATAAACTTGACCACTTGAAAGAAAGGTTTTTCTAATTTATATTTGCATGAATTTTATCAATTTAACACTTTTAATTACATTAAAGTAATTATTTTATCTTATTTCTTTATTATTCTTTCATTAAGTATTTAAATAACAAAGAAGTATTCCAGAAATAAAAAATCCTTTTAAATTTTGATTCAGAAAAACAATAAAATTTGCTCAAAGTCCTTTAAAATTTTTGATATTGCAATGATAAGCATATATCAAAAGAAAGAATATTATTTAGTCCAGTAAAAATTAGCGATGATGGTAATAATATTTTAGTAACAAATAAATAAACATGAATAAGGTATACATTTTAAATCTTAAATAGCTGCATTCATTATCAAACATTTACGTTATTAGCCATTTATACATTAATTAGGTTTTCACAATTATTGTTTTTTTACAGTGTAAAGTATATAAAAATAATATATTTTTAAACATTAAAATTTTTAAACTTATTATATTTCAGCATTATACATGTTAATATGCATAATTAGCTAATAACAGTGCTTTTAAGCGAAAACGGTCCATATAATTCAAGAAATATTTGAAATACATTAAGTTGAAAATCTTGTAATTTGAAAATCTTCTTGAACTTTAATTAGAATCAATTACAGTTCAAAAGAAATAAAAAAAGTTCTCCATATGCAATTTCGAAGATTTAAATTGAGTAGAAAAGCTTAAATGTATTTAAAAATACTTTTAGAGATTCCTTAGAAAGCAAGTGAATTAATTTAGAAGTTTTAAAGATATTAATTGATTTTTTGCTAAAACTGAATTGTTAAATTATCCAATTTCTTTATTCAGATATGTATTCAAGGTTTAAACATGACTTAAGAAAGAATTCTTCAGTGAGCGATTGATCTTACTTTATAAAACTTTTCAATTTTATCATTGGCAAGATCCCAAGCTATGTATCAAGCTTTTTTTCTTTTCAACGTGCGATAGAATTTATCAATTTTTATTTTTTAAAGCCTCCTTTATTTTCAATTGTTTGGCATTTTAGATAATCACTTTCTTTAAGGCTTTTCTATGAAATAGTGGCAACTTAGGCTTATATATTAAATTAAAGTGCATAGAAATGCTACTTTTTCAGCAAAAAGACGAACACATCTTAATTAAATTTAAATTCTTAGAGATTAAGATGCTTTTTAATCTACGAGATTAAAATTTTCTTTTTTTATTAACAATGATCAACAAAATTAGTTTTTTCTGATATTCAAGTGTCGTCCCAAATTTTTTTCTTTATTAAATCCTCTTTTAAAAAAATCAATATAAAAAAGGAAGTTCTAAGATAAAATTAAAACAGATAATTGATTTAAATTTATATAACATTATGTTTAATTAGTTTTTTATTTATATTTCTAATATATTTGTTGGATTTTGAAAAATGTATATTGAACGTTATTAATTTTTTTTTATTGTTGTATAATAAAAATTAAAGAATGCTTAAAAAAATCAAAATGAAATTTCAATCCATATTGATTGTTTTTGAAGAAAAAATGAATTTGTATATTTAAATCATAAAGGTTGTGTTTTTCTAATTGTATCATTAATGCTTAATAAGTTGCAGGCTAAATTACATGACCAAACAAATCGTATAAAAGTATCCTATTATCAAAGTATTGCACATAAGAGTTGTTTACGCAGTTTCCGTCAACGCTCTGCTTATTTTACATTGCAAATAAGGAATAAATCGTTTTGTGTGACAAACAAAAATATGTCGCTGTCATGTGCATATTTACTCAAATAACGTGAACAGGGGAAACAGATAAAAAAGAGTACTTAAGTAAAGGCTGATTATTTTTAAACGATGCTCTACCAAGACACCTAGGCTCACAGATTCTTTGATGTTGTTGAATCACATTAAAAACCGACACGTTTCCCTTCACATGCGAAACGATAATTTACCCGGGTAATCGGGGCTTCCTGAGCACTCTCGTGACGTCACGAAATCGCACATTTCTGCCCAGCTTTTGTATCCATTACCTCCGTCACGCCACATGTAAAACGCAATGTTTGACACGTGATGTCCCGGCGAAATGCAAAGCGCAAGGTAAAATGTTTAAGGTAGGAATGAAATCTGAACTTGAATATAATATTCAGCTGAAAGTAAATTGTTTTAGTTTTTCTCCACAATAAGTAATAGTTTTTAGCACTCTTAAAAGAAACTCTAATTTTATAATGTTTTCTTTCAAAATTTTTAATTTGTTGATTAATTTTAATTTGGTCTTATATCATCAAATAAATTTCTTGCTAATAATTTGATTTTAAGTTAATATATGAAATATGTAATAAAAATATTAATTATAAATTATAAATATAAAAATATATATTATCACACAAATATTTCAAATATAATTTTAATTATTCAATTGTGTTCCAAATGCATAAAAAAAAACAAATGATTATTTTCATTTAAGAAAATTTATGTTATTATGCTTCATGAGTTTATATTTATTTCGTGAGTTAATTATTTGTGGTAAGCAATTTGCGATGCAATAAAAGTAAGTTTTGAAGTTTATTTTCTGATGTGAAATTTAATTCAATTACCTATTGCCAAATATTATGTAATGGCTTATATTTTAGTATTTAAAATTAGTTTTTGTGGTGTTAAGGGTCTTCAGAGATTGTCATATTTAAATTTCTTGCGAAATTTGAAAAATACATATAGAAAAATCCATTTGTGTTTCACAAAATATCAATAAAATCTAAGGAAATAATTTAAAATAACGGTGTGATAACTTTTAATTCTATACATATATTATCACTTACAGTAATAATAAGTTATATTGAAATATTATGGTTCCCCCTATCGTATATTTGATATTTAAAATAGGATTAATAATTTTAGCATTTTACGTTATATCTGAGTTATTCCAGTTTATTCAATTTCAACAGTTTTGATAACTAGCAAATGTTTTCAAAAATTTAATCACTTATATATTACATTTATACCTTCCAAATTCTTGAATTACTACGCGCGCGTATCCAAACTTTCACATAATCATCAACTAAGCTTGATATACAGAGTAATTCCCTATGAAACAATGATATACTTCACATAAAGATTTAATATTTATAAAATATTAATAATTCATCACTTTCGATTGGGGTAAGATAATCAGATTAAATATTCATAGAATGAAGTGTGAGACAGTTTCATAATGTGTATCACATCATTGGGATTTTGAAGATAAATCAACTACTGAATATTGAGTTTCACTGTTTTCAAAGATCCCGCTTTGAATCAGCGATGGTTTGTATAATTCACATATTATCGAACTTTGTAAATCTCTGAATGTTATACTACAATTACTTTACGGTTAAGGATTTCATTAAATCACATAAAATCAGAATGTTAAACTGAAAATAACATGCATTATACAAATTGAATGCATATATATTTATCATATCTTGTTAAATTCAAATATAAAAATTTAAAAACATTCAACCATTTTTAATCCAAAATTAATAAATTATGTTTCCATTTTAAAATGAAAGGCATAACTATATATAGTTCATGAAATAGTTGTTATGATTTTAAAAATTTATTTAATTAATTTTACTGAATTTATATAGTATTATATTTCAATGGATTAAAATGATTTATATTTTTTTCAATAAAATACTTTTAACATATGGTATAGGCCTGGGTTATTTTCTAACATTTCATCTTGTTAATTCTATTTATATGCTTGAATTCATTTATTTTATTTTCCAACAAATCAGTTATTGTTTGCACGTTTATAAATTATACTAATGTTTTAATTAATTATGTAAAATCATCTTGTAAAAATCTGCTTGTGAAAAGACTGCAGTCACTTTATAAATCCAAATTTATAACAATCTTTATAAAAAGGATTAATGCAAAAAATAAATAATTTTACTTAATAATCACAACAATCATATTTATGGAATTTTATTTAAATAATTATTTTACTTTTGTATATTTAATTTTTATTTGATTAATGGTAAATATATTACAATCCTGTGACGTCATTAGCCTGTGACGTCATTGCATCATAATTATTTTTGGGTTTTGACAAAGGATGTCTATTATTTTATTTAGTGTAGAATTTACAGTGAACCTTTTTTTTTACTTTTATTACCCTTAACATTTATTAAAATATAAATGAAAGAATAAAATCTGAATTTTACACAGAAAACATTATATAGAAATAATTTTTCGCTTCTTTTTTCTAATACTAGCTATTTAATAACAAACTTATAGGAATATGAATTAATGATAGATAAACATATTTTTTGTTTTAATACATATAATTTCTTATTTATTCTTTGAAATAATAAATTACATAGAGAAAATTTTTTAATCATTTTAAGTTACCTATCGTACACGATGATCAAGTCAAATGGAATTTAGTGCTTGTTGTTTATTCTCAACTACTGCAGGTATTCATAGACGGTATGAAATTAAACCCAAGTTATTATAAGTTAAGTATACTGTAGGTTTTCACTTAGAAACTAAAAATACTTGAATAAATAAAGGATGATCATTTCAATTTAATTACTCTTTACTAAGCAAATTTTTATGCAAAGAACAAATGAGAAATCATTGAACTCTACATTTTGAAAATAGGATGACGTGTTTTTCTTCACATATTTACAAACAGCTTTGTAAACTGATGTAAAAGATAAAAATATGCATTTCCTTTATTTATTATTGGGTAATATATTTCAAAATTCGTAAATATCTGCAGTATCAGCCAGTTTTATTTTGTTTTTTTATAAAATGATATATAGAAACAAAAATGTAATTTAGGCATTCATTTCTTATGAAGGAAAAGTAAGCAAAAACTTTTATTATGAACAATATTTCATTAAAAACAATAGATACATAATGATAAGTAAAAGTAAATATCTTCATATTATACAAGGTAATTTTTGGTCACGATTACTATTCAAGTCTTTTCCCCAACTACACGTTATAAGTAAATTGAGAAGCTAATAACTTTACATTTCAATCTGAAAATATTATCAAGCAAGTTACCCTTATTTTTAGTCAACTGATATTTAGCATGAGATTTAATGGAGACAAGTCACGTTGGTTGTTCCAATATCGTTAAAAATTCAAGTAATATAATCCATTTCCTGACTTTAAAGTGACTTCCATGTTTCACTTAGTGTGTACATTCTAAAACCATTCACTAACTGACCTGAGTGTTTAAACCAATATTCAAGAATCTAAAAATAATCCCTTTAAAAAAATGTATATATGGAAACTTATAAATTAATTCATATCATTTTTACTATATTGCTTTTTCATCTTTAAAAATAAGTTTAATATGTCAACTATATGTGAAACGTATTTACATGAATATACTACCTCTGACGGATTACAATTGACTTTATGTTATTTTCACGGATGTAGATTAACCTAACATAAAATATATTACATTAATTATATCATTAGATAAATGGACAATCATCTCAATCAGGTACTACAAATATTTACATTACTTGATTATCATATAATTTTATTAAATAATATCCAACATTACTCATTAAGTTTTAAAAATATATACGAAATTAAATTTTTATACATTATTTAAAAGACTCTAAGTGCAATAAAAAACAATTATTAAAAATAATAATATTATTAAAATCATGGTAATATAATCTAATAAAAATATTGTGTGATAGTTATAATAAATTTATTTAAAGTATTATTATTGATTCTGACTTGTTCCTTGTTTACATTAATTCACCTGCATTGATCAAAAATACATAAAAATCAAGTTAACAATATTTTAATTGTTTCATTAAGTTTATAACTAAGCATTTGAATTTTGAATAGTCATGTTATAAACTTTAAAAATTTATGCAGGAGCAGTAAATTTGTAAATATTATTGGAATGTTTAATTTAAGAAATAAAATACCACACCAAGGTACAGCATAAAAGTTCTTTTCTATATTATTAAACGTTACTTCTAACTATTTTAAATGTTGCATTGATTATAATGTTTAAAAATTATCATTGAATACCAGATAATGAATAAAATTATAATGCTTATAATTTAAATGATATTTAATTTCTCTACTGTAGCTGATAAATTATGCAACAGCAACAGACGGAACAAGTGTTTTCAATTTGTGCAATTTAGGAATTTATTGAAAGACACTTGTCATATAAATTTTTATTAGAAACATTTTAATGGATTTTCATTGAGAAGGATATGTTTTCTATAAATTATAAATATTAAAATTTAACCTCAAATTTATTATCAGCAATTTATTTCCATTTGAGCTGTGTTTTAAGCAACAGCTTTGTAATTCAGATCTCAAAACTTATGTTGAAATATCTTACATTAGCAACAATAAGTACTTTGCAAATTAATTAAAATTATATGTGTCAGAGATTTAAAAATACGTTGAGATCAGATTATGTTCGTAGAATCCAAGTAAAACACCACTTAACAAGTTGTGCGCAAGATTTCAAGATTGGTTGAGATCACAATAAATATACCCTAAAAATTTAAAAGAATGGGCGGCATCCAGTGGTTAGACAATAGCCAAAAGTAGAAAAGAATACCATGTTATTATCATAATATCAGTCAAAGCAATGATATCTCTAACAATTGATTAAATATGACTCTCTCAAGGTTACAAAAGTTATAAAAAACTTTAACCTCAACTCAAATGGGGCGAATTTGTATTGCAGCCTTTGTCATTATTCTCTCAAGTTTGATGATCATATTCGTTAGCTATTCTGAGTCTAATAACAATTCTCATTTATAATATTGTCTTTAAAATGAAAAAAAATCAATCTATCACATCATTTTAAAATTAGAAACAAAAATTATATACTTAAAGAATATGTGGGAAATTTTAAATAAATCAAAAAGAAGAAGAAGGAAAGTTTTAAAAGGAATTTTTGGACTTATTTAGCTGTTTTAAGATTTCATAATTTTTCTATATATATCTAAATATGTTCTATATAATCGATATAATATATATCTCTGTATCTACATAATCGATATGATATATATCTGTATAATATTATATATCTCTAAATTTAAATGCCACACTACATCATATAATTCTATTTATTTATTCATGCCATTCAAAGTTTTTATAACGAGCTACAAATAAAATGTAAATAAATCCATATGGAAGGATCTAAAGAATATTCTTTAACCAACTAAAAAAAAAAATAAAGCACGGTGACAGTACAACTCTTCAGTTTTGTAGGAAGTGAATCTAAACTGACCCTAGGATGCAAAATGGAACTGACTGAATAGAATTTCTGATGTACTCACAAGTATTCACCAATAATTTAAAAATAGAATTTCTTGTTATTCAAATTTTAAGAGAATTTAAATTCCAACATGGTTGAAGCTTTTGACTTTAGATAAAAATGTATTTCTTAAAGTTTGTTCAAAGTTGCGACGGAATATTTTGCAATTGTGTGTTATTTTTGGTGTAAAGCTAACATATAAGTTTGTAGCAGTTTTTATATCAAAAAATATATTTGCTTTTGAAATAATTCCTGAAAACTCCAACTTGAAACCGGAGAACGTCTTTCGAAGATCTTCTGCTTCAAAACGCATTTCTTTTGCATTTTTATTTGCTTATCTTTTGGGTGAGAAAAATTTCCGAAAAAAAAAAGAAATTGAAAATATTTTTCTTGGTTTCACATTTTATAAATTTTACGTGAAAGATAACTCTTTCTTCCTTCTCAGATACATAACAGCAAACTTTAATTTATTTCTGTGAGCATCCTTTGCACAGTTTATTTTTAAAAAAGATTATTCTACAAAGTAAGTCATCAGAAATAATAAGAAAATTAAGTGACACAATTGATTCATGATTAAAAAATTATATTTACCTTATACCTACATATATTTTACGAAAGGTGATCTATATTAATGTGTAAATGTTAGACAAATAATTTACGATATAATAATAAATATAATATCAATATGATTAAAATTAAAGCTACTGAAACTAATGTTAATTTAGAAAGCTAAAATTATTTTAGTAGATTTCAACATAATCTATTTCCTAGCCAAATGTTTTAATACAAAGAATATTGATTATGACTTAGAAAAGGCTTCTTATGCGCTTCATATTATGCATTCATCTGTTTAAATTAGATCAGAGATAAATCAACATAATATATTTATTCATTAATTTAAATAATTTATCTTTTATTGTTTTCATAAAAAGGGAAATATCTATTTACACATTTTTAAAAATAATTTCTAATAATTGAATAAAAAATTAAATAACCAATTCAAATTGTTTCAAAACTTATGCTAATATAAGAAATCCTCAAAAGTAAGGCAAAATAATGAACAGGTTCGGCTGTAAATAAAATCTAATAACTTATTATCAATTTACGATGTTTCATCTGATACCAAAAGCGATAGAGATAATATATTAAAGACAATTTCTTAAAGTATAAACTTCACAGTTTTCTCTAAAATATTTTTATTTTAGGATACATATTTTTGACTTTTCGATATCTATAGGGTATACAAATAATTACAATAATTTGAATATTTTAAAATTATTTTAATGAATTAATTTTAATATAGAATTATACTAAATTTGAAATGTAATATCAATGGCTGATTTATTGGCTAATTCAGCTTGCAGAAATAAATTATTGGCATATATGATTAATTAAGTAAATTTATTTTTATTCTACAGTAAGTTATAGCATAGATAAGTGGATATTGAAATTTTGTCTTGTTCTAAGTATAATATATAAGACACAAGTTTACTAAAACATTTGAGCTCCTTAAAAATTTTGAAAATAAAAATTCATTAAGTCTAAGCAATATATTGTCAAAATATGCGAAGACGCAATTTGTGTTAATATTTACACAAATTATTATTTTCCTTTTATGTAATTTTTAAATAGTTACTCTTATTTTTTTATATTTCAACAGTGTTGAAAGAAAAATAAATTCAGATTATCTACCATCTAATCTGTCAGCTTCTTTACAATGCAAGGCAGATAAATTTATTTTGAAAAATATTTTTTGAAAGATTTCAAAATATTTGGATTCATACAGTAAAGCTAAGTACAAAAAAGATATCATAGAAAATTAAATAAACTCACTGCCAACTGCAATGTTTCCTTTTTTCCATTAAGTGCTTACGAAAAATATCTAACAAAAAGTGGTTTTATGTATTAAATACAAAAAATAAATAAATAAATAAAAATTATACTACTAACGATTAATTTTAAATACTAAAAAATTTTAATATTAGTTTTATCATTTATTAATTGAATAGCATCTTTAATCAATGGAATTAATTACAAACATAAATACAAATTTTCGAGAAATCTGGATTATGTTTCTCATTTACTTCTCAACAATTCTCAAGCAATGGAAAGTACAATTTTAAAATTTTCTTTGATTCATTAATTAAAATATTTGTGCTTTTATTATGTTTAAAATCCTTCAAACTGCATTGTATTTAATTGTTCATTATTTAACGCAGCTTTGGAGAAAATCCAAGGAAATTTTCATAACGTAGACAAGTGTTAATATATTTTTTAGCAATGAATGTTAAATATTCAAACGGGCATTTGTGTGTGAAAGGTACAAACTACAATAATATATATTCTGATATACACATATGAGAAAAATTAATTGATAGTTAGAAAATTCATGTACAAAAATTGCAAGTAAAATATGATGTACCTTCTTCCTCGAAAATAAACAATAAGAATGTACTCTTTTAGATAATATTCATATATTTTCTAATAAATGTATTTCTAAGTATATACATGCTATGATATATCCAATCTGAACTATGGTGTAGTTAAATATGCATTATCTATGATCCAAAAATCTAAATAATCAATACGATAAATCATTTAAAACCTACATAATAGACATGCAAATTTATAAACTTTGTAAATAAATGAAATCTTAAGCAGATCAAATGTTGCTGGATTTAAGGTTAAATAAATACCAGTAAATAAATGTTCATGTTTGCAGTATAGATTCACATCAGGATGTTTCAATCTGGATTTAGGATTTCTATCGAAACCCCTACAAATTAGGATTTACTCATCTGCTTAATTATTGTACGAAAGATTTAATGAAAAGGCTTTACATTGACGTTCACAAATATAGTGTGATTTTCTAAATTTTTTAAAGGAGTAGAAAAAAATAAATTAGTAGATGTATAACTTTGTTAATAGTTTATTCAAGCATATGGAGGAACGTATTCAAGCAATTAAGTAATGTAAAGTATAGCTTTAATATATTATTAACACATTTTTTAAACTATTTAAAAACGAATTTTTCATTTTTCAAAAATCCATTTAAAAAATTTTATCTTTTTACAAAAGAGAGAAAATGACAAGTTTTTGTAAAAGCAAAAACTCATATTTTTAAATATTGCACAAAGCATTATAATTAATTCTTAAACATGTTTTACAATATTTGAAAACATGTTACAGAATTAACATGTTTAGCAATATTTTGCAGTTCTTGCTGTTATGAAAACTTGCCATGTTCTCTAATTTAAAAAAAATACTTTAAATGAATTTTTGAAAAAAATGAAATAAGAAACATAAAATAAGATATTCGTTAATAGTCTACATTGTAAAAAAATATCCGAAAGCTTATTATATTTTTATAAATAAGGGAAAATAATATTCCTGTTCTTGTTGCGTAATGTTCTTGTCTGAAATATTGTAAGAAATTATCTCTTAATCATTCTTTATTATGTTATTTCAAAAGATCTCCCTTCAATTTAGTTTTTATTTCTTTATTTATATTTTATTTAATTTATAAACAAATATATTATTACAAATATTTATATAACAAATGTATTTGTTTTGAAGATGATAGTGAAATATAAAGGAATATGTAGATGAAACGCATATATATATATAAAATTCAAGAAAATGAGAGTTATTTTCTGTTATTGATATTTTATTATACAGAAATATATTTTTCCTTATTATACATTTTTTAATTTAGAAATAAATGCTATATAATTATTTTTTTTTAATTTTAAAGGACTGATTTAAATAAAAATATACCAAGAAATTAAAATATCCCCAAATTAAAAAAATTCCCTTAATTGTAAATAAAAATTATATCCTTTTAAATTTATATGAATTTAATTATATATTTGCAGCCAAATGACTTTTTTTTATTTTTTGAATGATGTATTTTTAAAATAATAATAAAATAAATAAGATATGTATTGGAAGAAATTAATAGGAAAAATGTACTTTATAGAATTATTCTTTTATAATTCATTAATAACAACAAAATTATTCTTATAATAACTTGATTTTGTTATTAGAAGAAAGTAAGAATTATTATAGTACTTATTAATAAGAGTGTAAGAATTATTAATAATACTTATTAATAATAAAATCACATGAACAGAAAATTCCTTAATATTTATCTACTTATAATTCAGCTTACATGATAATCTATGCCTACTCTCTTTTTGAAGCAATATATTTAATTATAAATTTTTGACCAATTAATTTAAGATTGAATTGTAGCCAAAAATTAATTCAAGATTGAATTAATGCTTAGTATTTCATTTAATGAGTAATCATATTTAAGAATCATCCTATTATTTGCGCACTCTTATACGTATCATGTGTTTGTGTATGTTGCATTATAAAATATCTTAATTAATCAAAAATATCATGATAAATAGATTCGATTAATTAAATTTTTATATATAAGGATTAACTTGTAATAATAACGATTATTTTTCTAACGATTAATGATATTACTACATGTTCATATTTTTTTAATGTACTTTTTTTAATTTACTTTGCAACTTTAATTACTTTTTTAATTTACTTTTGTACAAATTTAAAAAGAATTAAAAAAAATTATTCACATATTTGTTTTTAATTCTTAAAAAAATATGTGAATAATAATTTTACAGTACAATAATACTATATTATATTATTTTTGTAAGTAAAAACCAGAAAATAATTAATTAAACTTATGAAGGTCAGTATATTGATATTAAGCAATAGTGTTTTTTTCTATTAATTTTTTCGTAACACCTCTAATGCCTAGTAATTAAATTACCGTTCTTAGTATGGAAAAATATGAGTAAAGGACATTAATTTCGTATTAAGGACAATAATCACATTGTTACATAATATGACTATAGCATTTATGATTATTATAATTTTATAAGAATATTTTTATTGAAATATATGATATAAATATTACACTTTTATTTACTCTTTATGATTTACCTTTCATACTTGAGTTAGTTCCTCAAAATTTATTTCTAATTTTAATCATTTAATTTTAGAGTATATATAGTTTTTAATACAATCTTATAATTCATAAGAATCCATAAATTCATTATTTTCTGTTTTGTGATGCTAAATTACATAGGAAATGCGGATGAATGATGCCAAATTAGAAAGGAAATTATATAGGAAAAATTTTCCGATAACTTAATATTATTCCTGTTTACTCACAAAAAATTTAATAAAAATTGTCTAATTTTTTAAGCAAAGTTACAAAACTGAATGTCTAAAATAAGTGAAATGAAAACACGTTTGACATATTATATAAAGTATATCTAATTTTTCACATTCTTCATTAAATACCAATATCATGAAACTATTAAAAGTTTCATAAAATAAATTGTAATATATGTTTCTTTTTCTATAATTCAAATTAAGAAATATATAAAAAAAAGTGTCATGTGCCACGTACCACTGGAAAAAATATATTTGATTATTTATTTCAATTAACGTAATAAGTGTAAAAATTCAAAAAAATTTAAATCTCGCTGATTTTCGTCAAAATTGTAATCAAATTAAATTAATATTTTGTTTAAACTAAAATTAACACTTTATAATTCTCGCCTTTAATACAACATACTTTTTTCTCCTCTAAATTATTCCACTGATATGAAAAATACACCTGTAATAGTAATTATATTAACTTACCTATCACAGGCTTTAGATTGAAGACATACATCCACAAAGCTTGCACATAAATAATCCAAAATCTTAAATCCCAACATTGTCGTAATCCATTCATTTTAACACATCAAAATCTTCACACATCTGATTAAATTAATAGAGAATGAAATGCAGATATATCTCATTCGAGCATCCTTATTCAAACAATCCGCTCATTAGGAGAGTTCGAAATACCCGGACATCCGGCAGAAGAAGAATCCGACCAGACGGACGACGAGATCTCATCAAAATGCATAAGAGGAAATTGAACGTCCACTATGAAAAAAGAGAGAAGAGATATTATATGTCCTTTTGTTCTTAGCGGTCCTGGAAAAGTCCGGTTGCTTGTTCAGTCCGGCTTGGAGCTTTCCTGGCTACTGTGAGAGCGAAGGTAGAGAATATTTTGCTGTGATCGAACAGGGGAATGTTCCACTGGAGCCTGAGGGGTGCCATCTAGTGTCCGGGAGCAGATGCATTGGAATTTAATATCTCAGTACTGTCCGGTAGCCGGACATTTATTGTTATGGATAAATGATGTAGCATATCAATTTGACATTACGATAAGATTTTTTCGTTAATAAGATTAAAAGTATATTCATCAGAATTGCATCGATGATTCGAAAAGGAATATATTTTTTTAATCCTTCATCTGTCTTAATTATGACTCATCTATTATTCTTACTGTCAGCAAAATTAAATATTTTTCTGATGGGCAAGACAAATTGTGATGGATCTTAGACACATAAAAAAGAAGTATAAATCAAATTATTTACACATAAAAAATGCATTTATGTAGAAATGTTATACAAATTTTCAAATATCAAATTTCTGGAATAAAACTGAATATTTTCAGTTATTATGCACACATTTTCCATACATAACCAAAAGTTATTTAATTTCTATTAATAAAGAATATCTTTGTTTTATTTATTGAAAAATTAAGTATTTAACTAGATAAAAATAGATTGAATTGGAAAATTATTCATCAAATTCAAAATATAGATATTTTTCTGCTCTACATATAGACATATTTTACAGTGAAAAATGTCAACTAAGTCCAAACACAGTAAAATAAGTTGATATAAAATTACTTTAAATTCTACAAATATTTTTATGTTTGAAATTTATTGCTATATTTTGAGAAATTTTAATTTTTTTTATAAAAAACAAAAATTTGATTTACGTGAAGAGAAAAATTTATTATGTTTATCCTCAAATAAAATTGATGACCAACACTTAAACTGAACGATAAATTTTGAAAATATTTCAAGTTTCCTTTGCTAAATTCGAAATTTTCAAAAGAGAAATGGATCAATTTAGTGAGAGATTATTATTACAGATTCTTAAGGAATTTGTTTATAAAATTTATATGTATATAGATTTTTTAATTAAGATATTATTACATTAATTATGTTTTCAAAAATAAATTTAACAAAAATATAATTTGTAATAAATAGAAATTTGTTTTTACTTTAACTTATTATATAAGATACCTCAACTGGCTGAGAAAAATATATTTGATACATTTCTCAAAATAGGTGTTTGAACATTTCTGTACGGTAAACAGTTGATACATTATTAATTATTGTAAAGAAATATACCGCAAAAATGGAGTTTTGTTCTTGATGACATTTGAAACTTTACCAAAAATATTATTTCGTCCTTATCAAGATTTCTAATTTAAGTATTTTTCATAAATTAATATAAGTTCTAAATATAATTAATATAAGTCTTTCATCATTGTAAATCATAGTAATATTTCCATTTTATTTTGAAAAATTAATTAGCAATATATAATCACAAAATGAAAGTGGAAAGAAAAATACTAAAATTTTGTAACATTAAACTCTTTCAACAACAGTAAATGTTTGTTGTAAAATTTCGCAAGGTTTTAGAAATGAATGACTGTGTGTGCTTTATTTAAAATAATTTTAAGTACACACATTATTTGGAAATTAATGTATTTTTCTCTTTCAATTTTCCTTTTGAAAAATTAATTTCAAAGAAATTTAAGAGTTATTATAAATTGTAAATCCTCATTACAAAACTTTGAAACAATCTTCGATTCTGTGAAATGTGACGAAAAATAAAAAATACATTTATTCAGAAAATTAATTATACCAAAGAGCAAAAAGTTACAGAGTTTTTTTTTTATTTAAATCGCAAAAATTTTATTCAAGAATTTTTCATGCATCTAGATGAAACAACTGTATAAATTTTAAAATGTTAAGCAGAAAACTTCAATTACATTTTTATTAAAAACTACACATTAAATGTTTTGAATTAGAGAATTTTAATGTAATTTTTTAAAACTTTTGTATGTTTATTACATTTTTTAATAAATTCAATCAGCTTAATAGAATCAGGGGCTAACACAATATTAATTACATATACATAATTAATTTTCAAAATTATATAATTATTATTATAATTCTAAAACATTGCTATTAAATTTTAAAAAAAATATTAAATACTTTAAATAAAATATGAAAAAATATATTTACCAAATTACATGAACATGAGTATGCAATGTCGAGTATTCATGATCATGACTATATGTAAACTGTACAATAAGTTTAGTATTTAAAGATATGTAAATGATGTAAAATGCGTATTGAATTCTGGAACCAATATAGCAAGATCTCAGTTTATGGATCAAGTGAAACATTAATATTTGTAACGATTTATCAGCCAAATTATTTTTTACCGAAGAAAAAACATTTATAATTTTTAAAACACAGGTTAGAGAAGTTGAAGCATTTACTATGAACAGAAGAATTGAAGAATAGTGATAATGCAAATATAAATTAAATGAATAAAATAAAAATATTGCTCTGAAATGAAAAAAAATTTTTTTTTTCTAAACTTGCATGTTCTTCTGTGTGTGCAAATATATGATGATATTGTGTGCTAATTTAAATCTTCTTTCTAGGAATCATAAAAAGGTATAAATATCTGCTTAAGCAATTAATTTATACCCCAAAATACTTCTTAATTTTGTAGCTATTCGGAGATAAAATAATCCTAATAGTTTTGTACAACCTTATAAAAGTTTGAAAAATATTCAAATTAAACATTCATAACTATTGTTTCATAATTATTCTTGATTGTAGAAAATATGAACCGTAACATGATTCATATTATT
>JAPDSC010103934.1:9704-28217 GCA_026290005.1 Latrodectus geometricus
TCTGGAAAAACAATGACATCAAACCAATAATAATAAAAATTTACATTAATATTTATATCATTTTTCGATTATAAAAACCTTTAAAGAACATAGTCGGGTAAGCATTATGTTTAAATTACATTAAGACTTATCACAATTTTCCTTAGTTGTCAATCATTTGTTAAAAATACACTCAAATTATCCAGAAAGAGACCAATATAATGAAAAGTATGCTCTAGGTAATTAAAAAGTTGGATAATTTTAATTTTTTACATCATAAGTAATATGTAATTTTGTTTATTGTATAGTATGAACATGATATAGTTTTGCGAATACTGTGAATATCAACTCAATTACATACCTCGTGCCACGCTTTTAACTGCAAAAATGAAATAGTTCAAGTTAAATAATATTGAATGAAATTAAATAAGAATTTTATTTTGTGCAATATCATATATAAAATAAAATTTTACAAGATAGTCATTTTTACACAATTTTAAAAATTATGTTATAAAATGAGTTATGTATAATAAAAGGAGAAATTGTAAAATACAGCAAATTTAATATAAGCACAAGTTTTTTGGTTGAATTTTTAGAACTTTAATATACTCTAGTTTTTAGATAAACTTTTTTCTGTAAAAATAAAGTAATTGAAATTGAAAATTTGAGTGAAGTTAAAAACTAAAAGGCTCAAAAAGTGTATAACTATTATGCTTTTCTAAGAAATATATTTTTGTTACTTATTAAATACTTCATTCTTTTAAAAAATAATTTTAATTCGATTGATTTATTGATAATGTAAATATTTACCTTCCTCTGGTACATCTATATCAATAAGAATACAATATTTAAACTATGAGAGTTTCAAATATTTTGCTTATAACATAATTTTAAATTAGCAAAAATTAATTAACTTTAGATACACTTTATTATTAACAAATAAAATATTAATAAATAATATGTACCTTGTACTTTTGAAATCAATAATTATATCAATTATACGAATCATTTAATTTATTATTTAAATTTCTGATAAATGTTATCTATAGTTTGTTAAGATTATTATTTTTCAAAGATTATTATTTTTCTTACTGAAAAATTATTCTCGAATTATTCAGTTGAAGCCAAATATAAAATTGAAAATTTGGAAGAAATAAAATTTATCAAAATTCAATTTTTAAATGTTTGGAAAATTTTAACAATTTATATTATTTCTGACAATTATAGGACTTAAAATGAGATTGAGATGAAATTCATTAGTACTTAAAATTCTAAAAGAATAACTCCTGTTAAAAGTAATGCTTACCTCCTGTTAAAAGAATGGAATGAATCACAATAAGTAAGTGGAAAATATATTTGTATTGTTAGAATGTATATTTAAAAAATTTATATTGCATTGTTAACTGAAGGTATTAATAAGAGAAGATATTAATTATTAAAATTTTAAACTTTTTTTATTTTAAACTTTTTATTAAATTTTTAAATGAAATAACAAATTATAAACTTTTTTTAAGTTTCAGTGAGTTCGATTTTCTGATCTGTGTTCAAGAACACCCGAAAAATGCTAATGATTTTAGTTTGTCTATTCGATTTTATATTTGTGAACATTTTCTACAATTACTATTAATAACTTAATTAATCTTAAGCGTTTGTTGAAACATGAAGTTTTATCAAATATGTAGAATAGAATTGTATCTAATCAATTAAGTAGTAATAGAGCTAGAAATTAATAATTTATAAATTTTAACATTTGTAATCTCACATAAACTTTTTCAAGCAGCTAATTTTACTATATAAGTTAAGATTTCTTTCAAAATAGGTAGTTTAAGATCAATAACAAAATTTCAAAATATAAATATTAAATTTATATATAATGTTATAATTAAGCAGTAACTAACAAATTTAGATGTGTTGAATATTTTTAAATATGTATTAAAATAACATAAAAATTAATTTAAAAAAAGAAAATTTATTTTTTAAGTTCTTAAAATTCTTTTTTTACATAGTATTTCATTTCTTTTTGTTCGTATATTCAGAAATTTGGTTTAAATTAGCTTACATTTACTTACTTAAAGAGTCATTAAAAATTAAATATTAATACTTAGATCATACTAATATACTTTTCTTCTGAAACAAACTCAGCTGTGCTTTCACTTAATTGTAATTTTTAACTTATTAATTTAACTGTGGTTATTTAATAGCTTTAAGATTGTATTTATATTCCCCATTACATATCTATTTAATTAAACTGAATATTGAAATTACAAAAGATAGCAATTAATAAGTCAAGAATGATTGTAATAGCATTTATTCAAAATAAATTAAACCCTTTAAATGGTTAATTCAATCAGCATTAAGCTGTTAAAATTATTCTAAATATCAATAACAGCTGAAATTATCTATTTATTAATTAATTAAAACATACCTGTGTCAACTAAAAAGAACAAATGATTTATGTTAGTAAATAAAAATATTGAATTTTAATAAAACACATAATTTTTGGAGGCTACAGCTAATTTCAAAATGAAGAGTTGAATAAATAAAAGAAAATCATTTGTTTTAGAATTTTAATAATTAATATATCTACAAAAATTATATATTTATTTTTTGCAAAAGAAAAATTAAGAATATAACAACAAAAATATTTAAATCATAGAAATATTTCATTAGTAATAATGCACGCCTTGAATACTTACTTGCTTTAGCAATTTCTGTAAAAAATAAATCATTGAGTTTTATTATAACTAAACTACACATATTTTATATAAATATTTTTTCATTGTTTACAATTGCTGCGAGACATAAAACATAGAAAACGTGCAATTCTAAATTTAAAAATTAGTGTTTTAAATTTTTATGAAAATAAAAGCATTTATTTACAAATATAGCATAAATCTTTCTCACATTTTGTAAACTGAATAGAGGAGTGACTAAAAAAGCAAAATATAAAAAAAGACACATTTTACTCAGATTTATTTTTTTTTTAGATGTGTGGCCTGCTCTTCTCAAATTTTCTCTCTCTTCATACACATACGGTTTTATTTTAATAGTTTTGTTCTTGTACTAAAAATTGTTGCTATTTAACTAGCAGAAATGAAGAGGAATGATTGAAAGTTAAAAAAATGCCTCGTGGCATAGTATCATTTTTGCATCGTTTGTGCAGAACAACTCCAGTAACAGTTAAGTTAATAAACGAAGATTAAAAAGCAAATGTAATTTACAATTTTTAGATGACACAGGAATAGCAAAAACGTCCATTTTTGCTATTCCTGTGCCATCTGTCTCCATGTTTGCCAGGAAAATCTGAAGAGCTTTCCCATAAGCCTGGGCTACCAGAAAATATTGTGAATGCCTGAGTATAGTTCGAAATATAAACATTTTGGAAATATTAGTTGAAACCTGTATATTCAACATAGCACTCACTAATTTATTTGCAACTATCTAGATGATATCAAAAACTATTTAGACAAAAGTGAATAACTTTTCAGATGTGGTATAATACTGAATGAAATATTTAATTCAACTTTACCACTAAGTTAAACATGGAGACTTCGGTACTTAATGATTTATCTAAGCACTAAACAATATCAAGAATTATTAATTTATTACTGAGCTATATTCTCAAATTTCATTTATCATTTTTGTGAAACAGAAGTTTTGTGTTTAATTTTGCATATAATGTAAAGAAGATTCTGAACAACTACAAGCATTTAAGTAACTATTGAAGATAAACGTTCGAGAAAAATGAAATGTTGTAAATTGTTGAATTGGAAATTTGAGTGTTTACAACTCTCCTTCTATCTCGACTTATGTTTTATCAGAAATCTTCAGAGAGAATAGTTATATATAGTACAAAACGCTAAAAATTGGTCTTAATTTAATGCAATCCCGCATTCAACAGGGTGTTGTTAAATCCATTTAATATAATTCACTTTAACAAACAAGATGTTTTCAAAGCAAACAAAATTTCTGCTGATTTTAACCTCTTCAGCTGTAATACTACTTTCTTAAAAACTGCCTCTATAAGACTGAATTGAATATCTCAAGAAGGAAATAGGAACAAGTTTTATCTAAATATAGTAAATCTTCGAGTGGTACACGATTCTATACAAACATCAAAAATAATAAAACTATTATTTCTCTTAACTATATTGATATTTTCATAATTTCAGTTTATCTAATAAAAATTTATGTACATTTAGACATTTCTTAAGTTCTATTACATGCTTTTAATTACGAGTATAAAATCCATAACTGTATAATATTTTAATAAAGTTTACTTTGTTTTTAAATGTCTAATTTGATTTTTTATATGTAAATAATAATCATTTTTGAATATCAATAAATAACATTTAAAATAATAGATGCAAGACTGAAAACAATTTATGCAAAATAATGCCATTTTTTAGATGTATTATATAATTTATCAACTAGTAGTTTTATCTTTTACTACACTAACATAAAACTTGTCCTAAAAATGTGCAATCAGTGAAAATTACTATACTTTCGCATAAAAATTTTCTGAATTTTATCTCCACTTACAAATAATAAATATGATAGAAAGTAAGATAATTAAATAAAGTTCGAAGGGGTACCAAAGCTTACATAAATTTATTGAAAAATTTTAAAAAGTTGTGTTTTGTTCATATATCAAAACAACTATAAATATTGCAATTTTTCATGAACACTGAGATTTGTTTTTTCAGTATTCCAACAGTTAGTACTTATATTACAAGAATAAGATAAAATTGATAAATGTATTAAGTAGTAAAAAATTACCATCTGCAATGTTTCCTACTAAAAATAGAAAATAAAAAATTTACTATATAAAAAAAATTAATTTTCTTTACATAAATCTATAAAAGCTTATAAAAAAAATTCAAATACGAAGCAAAACGTCATAATTATTAGAACTACTTATATATTCGTACTAGTGCTATAAAATATTAGTATTTGATCATTCTAGTTCTATTTGGTATATAAAACAAAAATGTTAATGATTTACATGCAACATTAACTTCGAGTCGTACATCTGTTTTTTAATGAAATATATTACAAAATTATTTAAATATATATTGAAATTTTATTAAGGTTTATATTTGAATTTATATATTTATTTACCATCATATTTTTTATGCATTTGTTTGAAAAAATGTTATTTCTTAGTGTTTACTTAATAACTAAGCATACTGCTTTGAAAATGTTATTAACGTCATTTCAAAACTTTAATTTCATTTTTCGAGTAACCAATGAAAGTTTCGTGAGCCATGAGCAAGCATAGATCTCCAGAATATCTAACATGCAATCATCAAATAGTGTGTTTGTGTGTGTAAAGGTAGATTATTTTCTTAGATGAGTTTGATAAGTGTGGGGTAAAAATAACACAGAAATATTTAATTAGTATAAAATTAATATAAAAATAGCATCAGAATTGAAGAATATTTAGTACATGAAACGAGACTACTTACACCCACAAGCTGTATCTGTAAAATATACATTTAAATAAAATATATTTTTTGTTAAAAAAAAAGAAAGTTAATTAAGCACTTAATTATAAACATAATTAAATATACATTCGTAAATGTAATTCAATTTTATTTTCAAAATACGAAATGTAAAAAATTACTTAATTACGAAATTGTTAAACATTTTTAATTACAAATTGTACTTTATCATGTTGGTGGCATAATTGCTCATAAAGTTTTCTCCACTTGTGATATGCAATATTTTTTGAAATTCATTTTAAATATTTCGAGATATTTTGAGTCGTTTAAGGAGGAGAATGATACTTATTTTTTTCAGTCTGTGGTTTAACTGTAATGGTGCATAATCAGAATTTACAAAATGAATTTTAAATTATTTAATTGAAGTCTATTGTTTAAACACTGAAAGTTTATCATCAATCAAACATTTTGAAGTAATTCAATCTTCCTCATTAATATTGTAAGTTATGGTATCTTTATAATTTTTATTTACATTTATGTTATATTATTTATTCTCTTTTATTAGAGGTTTTTCTGTTTATTCTTAATCAATAATAAATTCTAAAGCATTGAAACTTGGTGTGAATTTTTCATTTTATTTTTATTTATTATTTTATTTATGAAAATAATTTTTTATTTAAATATGGATATCAAAGCATATGTATTGTTGAAATTTTAATATATCCTTTTTTGTACTTGTATATCATTTTATTTACCCTTTATATTATTCTATAACTTCTGACATTAAATTATTAATTGTTATTGTTGTTTTCTTGTACCAGCTAGGTGGTAGCAATATTGGGTGCACTGTTATCCAATTTAATCGTATTTTGGTATGGAGTCCGACTTCCCCAATATATATACAATAGGTACCCATATTTAGGGTAGGCAACCATTCACAACATATTCATATAAAGAAAAAACAAAGACAAGAGATAGAGATAGAGAAAGTACGTCCATGGCCGAATCAGGATTAAAATCCTGGACCTCTCCATCCGCAGTCAGGCACGTTGACCACTAGTCATCAAAAATCATCCCAAGCAATTTTAACAAGTACTTTTTCATTTGGCCATATGTTATAGGCCAGATAATTACTTTTTTTTAACAATTTATTCAATATATCTGACTGATACTCTAAGATATAGAGGATTTTATAACTTTGGGCCATTTTTGTCACTGTATATTAGATATCCATTGCAGTAAAGACTCTATGTGTGGTTTTTACAAGCAAAGTATGCTTATTTTACTTCTTAGAAGACATTTTATCAATTAAAGAATCTAGTAAATAATAGTGGACGTATTTCTATAGTTGTTGAATAAGTAATATGGAAAACACGCAAGTATCCATTCCAAAAAGGTATGCCTAAAGAAAGCAAATGAATAAAAACTGTCTCCATTTGTCAACTAAGAAAATGGTTTCAAAATTTCAACTTTTTATTTTTAAAAGTTTGATTCTATTAACGCCTCAATTAATATATATATATATATATATATATTTATATATATTATCACTTTCTCAACTTACTGGGTTTATTTATGTGGTGATGTAAATCGAAATCTCTATTTACTGTCAGACTTTTGGATCATGAACATATTATTTTCTGAAAAGCACTGCATTTTCAGGTCTCATTGTAAAAACATAATATGTAATTTAACCAATTTGCTAGTGGATGAAGATTATTTAAATTTTTTACTATGTTTGGCAGATTTATTTTCATTTTTCTAACTACCAAATTTATATCATCAAATTATTTAAGATAATATAGACACTTTTATGTATATAATGTTATACGATCTTAATTATATGCAAAATATTATATCAAAATATTTCACAAATTTATCTGATTTCCGGTTGCTTATGCAATTAGATTTTCAGATTTTCTTGTATTTCCAGTTCGTATGAAATTAATTAAAATAAACCCTACTAAAACCAGTTCGATGAATATATAGTTAAATATGTTACATTAAATTTAATGAATGTTTTATGTTTTCAATGGTTTACCTAATATTTCAAACAAATACCGATTTAAGCATTTATAAATGTTTATTTCTTTTTCTCACATATCCTTCTTTATTATAAATTATCTTTACATTAATGCTGAGTTACAGAACGCTCAATTTTTGTTGATATTGATAAAAATCTTAAAATTTTGCTAAATACTTGAAATGCATGCAGTATTTATATGCATGTATATTTCTCATTAAAATTTACAGATACACATAATCTAAAAGGAATCATAAATTTTGATCGATCGTAAATTATGTTAAGTTTGCAATTTTTGTTAAATATGTACTTGCTTAAATTTATAGAAAATAATGTCAAGTACAAATTTGTTCTTACCTTCTAATCCTCTCTTTACTGCAAAAAATATTTATGGTAAAATTAATGTCATCTCTATATTCATAGATTTCAAATTCAAACAAATTTTTAAGTATGTTTAGCATATGATTATGTACAAAAAAATGTTGTTAAAAAGAATATTAAAATATTATCTTCAAAAATCTTAAAAATATTGTTTTCAAAATAAGTAATCAGCTTTGTCCACCTTGTCATAGAATTTTTAGAGTATCAATTCTTTGTTATAGATTGTTTTGTTAATTTTAGCATTTTAGTTTTCTAAAACCAAAATAAAAATTGAAAAGAAAATATATGTACAACATAAATTAAGAATCTAAATTTAATTATAATATATATAACTATTTTAAATTTAATTTATATAAAATAATAAAAGTGATTTTTATCACACTCAATATTTATCAATTAATGTTGAGAAATAGAAAAATTTTCAATAATTTCGTACTTACATCCTCGGATACCATCTAATAAAAACAAAAGTATTATAAGACTCTTTAATAATAGTATTATTAAATGTGTTGATTATTATTATTAAAATGAAAGAAATAGTCCAAAATTAAGGAAAATATGTCTTTGAAATAACATATGGAATTATTCTTTTGAAAGTAGATTAAAACAATTAGTTCTCTTGGAAATCATATGCCATTTTTAAATTAAAACTACTTTTGAAATATTTAACAATTTAAAAAATAATATATTAATAATATAAAAAGATATATTTTATGTGCCCAAGTTTAATATGATTAAAACATTATATACTTGCTCTGAACTAAAACTTTACATTGAGGAAGCCATCGGTTTAGAAGAAATAATTATACAATCGCTCTTGAAAATCATATACTATAGATTACTAGATATAAAGAGCAGCAATTTTGAAAAAAATAATTGCTAATAAAGTGCAGTAGGTTGCTCAATTGTCAGTTTGATTAAAATTTTAATGTAAAATTATTATAAAATTGGTTAATAATAATTTAAACAATTTTCAATTAGTTACTTTTAATATACCACATAATTCTATTTACAACTTATGATATTCTAAGATATGTCAACTTATGATTCTAAGATGTATTAATTAGGACGCAATAAGATTACTTCATAAGTTGGGGGTCTCATTACCTAATATATTAGAATTTCTAATAATTATTCTTTACTTTGTAAAAATTTTATTTTTCTATACTATAATATAGTCAAAAAAGTGAATACAACTACTTACACTCAAATAGGTCATCCACTGAAAGAATTTAAAAACATGTGTGAAAGCAAGAAAATTGTTACTCAAATTATTTTAAGATATATTTTATTCATTATTATTTTTTATTTGCATTTTTATAATTATTTTATTGCAAAATTAATACATTATAGTAAGGAAAATAAATTAATATTTCAAGTAAATCTCACTTGATATTAAGAAATAAACAGCTTACAGTATATTATTTATTAAAAAGTAGAGAAATTAATATGTCACTTTAATATTCATTAATATTATTAAACAAAAAACTTCATTTTTTATATTTAAAAATATAAACGATTTGGCAAAATCTGGTTTTATATTACATTAAATGTTAAGAAAATATCTTACCTCCTTTTCCGACATCTGAAATAAGAAATTTATTTTAATTGCTTATATTATAACATAATTTTAATAACTGTACAACAAACATTAGTAAATCATATTAAAAAAAGGGTTGATTAATTATTAATAAAACTAGAATTTATATGTTGGAATATATTCATTTTTAAATATAATATTTCATTTCATTTCATGAAATATGTTTATTCAAGTACTTTTACAAAATTCCTCTATTAATGAGATACACAGAATTCTTTAAATTATATTTTATCTGTTTAATTAAAATAACACATTTTACTCATTATGTGTTTTTTGCAATTTTTTAAAGATATAATTTTTATGCATTAAATTATTCTTAATACAATTACTTTGAGAGCTAAAAATTGTAAAGCTTTCAGGGAAATTTATCAAACTAACTTTACTAATATTATTTAAACTTTATGTTTTGGAATAAATTAAAAACAATTAAAATTTATTATATTTAATTATTGATTATCTCATAATTAAACAATAATATCTTACATGAAGAAAACACTTTTTTTTAAAAAATATTTTATAAAAATTATAGGTGTCTATTTTGATTGAATGCATCACAATTTTACATAATTAATAGGAACATTTATACTATATGTAATATTACAATAAAGTAAACAATTCTAAAATATAATGAGTTTAAGAGATAAATATTATGTTTTAGACTTAGAAAACATATTCAAATATATTTTTGCAATAATATCATGCCTACACTTATATTCTGAGTTTACAGATCAATAAATTTTACTTTTTAATTAATGAGAGAAACTAGTAGCAAATAACTAACTAAATTATTTGTTATACAATAATTTGCATATTCAATATAATTTACACTTCAAGATATAGTTTGGAACGTTAATTATCAGGATCAAAATATTTTATTTGATGGTCATAATTAATGTTTAAATTCATATATTTAAGTACAATAAAATATATTTTAGAAAACATAAAATTTCATTTATATTATCTTTAAGCATTGAAAATACATTACAAAAGAACATTAATAATAAATTAAAGTTAAAATAGATTTATGTTAAATAAATTTTATTATATATGAGAGATTAAAAAGTTCTTTTTCAATTAAATTTGTCAAATTAAGTATTAAGACTAAAATTCAGCAAAATTTTTTAAATATAGTTAGTTTATGATTAAAAGTGATAGTTTTTTTAATACTATTTTATTTATATATATATTCTAATTCACATTACTTCAAGATGCTTCTATTCATTATTTCTTTCAAAAACTCATAAATTATGCACGTCTAAAAAATTATTTTCATTATTCAATTTTCATTCAAATGTTTACAATTCAGAATTCTATTGAAAGTACTTCTAAGAATCACATCACAGTACTTTTTAGAAACTTTTGGTATTCAAATTAATTGAGGTATTTGAAAATAAATTTATGAGAGAAAAAATTAATTTAATATAAAATTTATACAGTTGCAAAATTTGTGACATTTTTGTGTTGATCACTTTAAATAATTGGTAAATTTCAGTATGTAGGGTAATAAAATTTAAAAATTTAAGTCACATTGTGTTTTTATTGCAAACATCACGATTCTAGTCTTACATTTTTACTTAAGAACGACAGAAATATTTTTAAATAACTGCAAGATTGATGTCCCTATTTTAAGAATAAATAAAAATTAGAATAAATATATATCAGTTCTTACTATTCACTACACCATGTTCTGAAATTTAAAGAGAAAAATATAAAGAAAATTTTTAAAATGTATTAAATTGAAAAATAATTTACAAATATATTTATTGACAAAGATAATAAGTAGAAAACATATGTTACTTATTTTTAAATGAATAGAAGTTATTGTTAAAAAGCTAATAATTCAAATTCAAATGAGAAACAAAAAGTATGGTAATGAGAACTATTTATGTTTAAAATCAGCAGTAGCTCGTGATTAAACATATAATTGGTATGATAATTTTATATAATTTGTATTTTCATTAACTTTGCAAGTTTCGTAATATTTGGCAAATGGTATTTTCAAAAAACTTACATATTCAATACAATTCAAGTCATTCTTTATATTATTCATGTATTTAAAGTTATAAGTCAAAATATATAAACTATCCTTCATTACCAAATCCTCATCTCATAATTTTGAACAATTATTTCATTTTGATATTAAATATTTAGATATATATTGCTTTTGGACAATGCTGTTTTTAAAACTTTTGAATTGAAAATTTTTTTTATTAAATGCTAATACAAATATTAGAAGCTTCCCTAGATAGAAGTATAAAAACAGTATTAAAAGCATATACAGATAACAAAATAATTAGGAGTAGAAAATTTTGTAATATATGTAATGAAACTTTGCTAGACTAGAAGAAATAACTAAAAATTTTAAATGTATAGTATTTAATAAAGGTAACAGAAAAAAAATTTAAGAAATGTGTTTAAATTTAAAATAAAAAAGATTTAATTAGGAAAAAAACTTTAAAAATGTTATTCCATAAGATACATTTAAAGAACAAACTTACCCGGAGCGATACCTAAGAAAAATGGAAAATAACAGTGTTATACAAAACAACAAATTTTCTCACATTAATTTTAAAGAAGAAGCTCATTAAAAATGCAGACTATATATTTAATTGTTGTGGTATATATATATATATATATATATATATATATATATATATATATATATATATATATATATTTAAAGTGCCGGAAATTTTTAACAACAGAAATGATAATAAATTTCAACGTTCTAAAAATGACACATCGTAGGTTAATAAAGAATTTTACAATTGTTTAAAGTAAAATTAATTATGAAAATACCTTTCTATTCTTTTATTAAATAATATATGCATTTTATATTGCACAATGAATTTTGAATAGTTCTTGTATTTTCATAGATATATATATTTTCAAAATATGTTATCTCTGAATTAATTCAATTTTTTACTTTAAGCTAATCTAAATTACGTTACCTTATGTATGTTAATAAAATTCTATATTAATAATTGTATGTTAATAAAATTGTATTTATTCTTTTTTTTCCAAAATGCATTTTGTATTAATAATTTCTCAATTATCAATATATCAAAATTATGCAACATGGGATTTATTGAGAAGTTTTTTGTCGATAATCTCATTATTTAATAGTATAGTTGTTATAATTTTCATCCTTAATTTTCCCTTAAATATTATACTTTATGTCTATGAACTCATTAGTAAAATATTTTTTTTAAGTTGAGTTAAAAGTGTTATTAATTTCGTGTTAAAATTTTAATTTTCCTCATGTAATATTGTTAAATTTATTACATTAATTTGAACCATGTAATAAAGATTAATTTTTAAACTATTGCATGTAGCAAATTTTAATAATATAATTTGTTTGTACATAATGTGTTTGTATTATTTCACTAATATTTCATTCAAATGAATTTAAACTTTTCAAACTCAGTATTTGGCAGTTTCTCTGGTTCCAAATTGCTATTAATAATTTGTATCCATCATATATTCTCCAGTCTAAAATCTTAAGAATTTTAAACATAATCATAAAAATGGGATAACACTTTAAATTTAATTAATGTATGAAGTGATGTAAATGTTTGAATAGTTTTAAAATCAATTTCCAAAAAAAGAAAAATGATTCTATCACCAAACTGATGGAAGAAAGTTATATTTAAAAGAGAAAAAATTCCCATCAAAAATACTTCAGTGTGAAAAATTTGAGTTGCATCAAGCGTTTGAGAGAAAACTAAAATTAAAGCAACATTAAACTGGCTCAGACTGATCGCAGAAAATGACCTTTAAATATTGAAATCAAAAAAGAAAATGCTGTAGAAAGCAATAATTTTAAGACTAGAAGAAGATATAGGCAAAAAATGTCTATCATTCGATAACAAAAAGCAATATTACATTATAAAAGAGGAACTACATAAGATAATATTAGTAATCAAATATCCACAGAAATACTTTTATCTTCGGGATAATAATTAAATACCAAGATTTCTTTAATTACAATACTGCAGATTTCATTTTTTTCTAATGGAGGAGTACTGGGTGAAAATCCGTTTCCCACAACAAGGCCGGAAACTGCTAATCATTTAGTGTTACGCGGTGGACACCTGTGAACAAAAGTCACGGAGACGCGTAGCACGGGGATTCGAGACCCGGACCATCAGCCCAGAAGTTTAATTTTTTGGCTTAAGAACTTTTTTGGTGTGTATCACTAAATCATTTTCGCAATATTTGCAATTTCTAAATCAGATAGATGTGCAAACTGAAAACAGGACAGAATTCATTTTAAATTATTAAATAATGAATCGAGCTCTTAACTCGAATTCTTCCATTCTTAACACACACTCACAATTAACTCATTCTAAATATTTCAAGAAATGTTATATCTGAAAAACTGTTAAGAAAGGTTTCATGTCCTTATTCACTTTCTAGAATTAATTTCATTGATAATGTGTAGTTTTCACATGCTATAAAGAAAAACACTAAAAGAATCTTATCAGTACATATTCCAATGGACTTTCCTGCAATAAAAGAGAATGAGACACCATTCTCCAATTATTTAATAATAACTAAGATTGACCTTTCTGACTTTCTCCTTCGAAAAGTATTTCATTGGTTTTTATGACTAAGTATTCATTACAAGATCAGTTTACGTAAGGACTTGAATAACTTCTAAACATAGTCCCATCATATTTTTCCAAAATAGTATTATTTTAATTTCGAGCATATTTTTTTGTTGTTACAGATATTTTAAATAATTTCATGATTTGAAATTATAATAAATGATCTATGGCAGTGTATTTATCAAAAGTTTTTCTAATTAACATGTATTCAAAAGTTAAATGTTTGAAACAGCTCGAGAAAGTGTTAATTAAATTAATGATGATGTATAAGGTAATATTTCACATTAAACTGGTCCCCATTATTAGACTTAAATTTGAATTTACAAAAATTAGATTCTCTAATCAAATAATTTTCAATTAGATTTTAGAATTTAGATGAAGATTTCACAACTTAAAATTATTATCTAGAATTTAAAAAAATATTGAAATAATTAATGCAAGAAATTAGAAAAATTTGTAATTTATCATAATATATTATTTGTTACATATTTCATTATTTGTAATTTATCACATATACTCCATATGATATTATGCTAATATATTATTGAAATAAATGCATAATATTTATAAACTTACCACTAACAGTGTTCTCAACTGTATTACAAAGGAAAAATGATTTAGAAGATTAATTTCAAATAGATCAATTACAGTAATGGCAAATATGAGAAACATTTAAGAAAAACAATTGTTACATATTAATAAATAATAATGACTAAAAGTTATTTAAATGAGGGTTACATTTTACAGACAACAGCAATTTAACCATTAAATTGATTTTAAAAATTACTTATATCAATCTGCTTTAAAATAGTAATTATACTAAAAACAATAAAACATCTTTCGTAAATAAATTTTAAAAATTTGAAATGTTAACAAAAAACTTAAAATTTGATGCCTGCAGCATGAATTTTTTTAAAATATATAAAGGATTAAGCCATCAGTATATATAAGTAATTTATACATAATCAATAGTAAACATTGTTTTTTAATAATTATAAATTATTTGCTCTACACAAAAGTTCTTAAAGGTACTACAAAATCATTTCTTCTGCCAAATATAAATAAAACTAATTTGTATTGGAATGTAATTAAATCAACATGCACTTGATTTATTGCTTGAATTTATTTATGGAAAAAATAATAAATTATGTTTATTTTCCTTGGAAGAATGTCTTTAATATTTTAACTGACAACATTTTAGCAAGATGAGGTTAATTTATTTTAAAATACTTACTTTGACTAGCTAATTCTAAGGAATAAAAATAATAGAGATATCAACATATATTTAATACACATATACTGTTATACCAATAACACATTATATATATACATATTTATATATATATATATATATTTTTTCATTTCACACAATATATATATATATATATATATATATATATATATATTCATTTCAATTTATTTATAAATGTGCTTTGAATATGTTTAATGAGTATATCATATTAAATAACCCTTAGGATGTTAAAAGAAACCCAATTAAATTAACTTTTATACTTAAATAACAACTTACTAAAAATACATAATATATTACGAATGAATTTTAAATCTCTAATATCAAATTAGAATTTTTATATACAGTTTATGCAATTTAATAAACTGTTTTGGAAATATAAGTTTTATATAATAACTAAAAATATATGTATTGAATTATAAATAGCATTTCTATAATAGTAATAATTTAAAATGAATGCATGCATTTTATTGATAGAAGTACTTTTTAATTTTTTTTGTACAAGTTTTTAGATTACATATATTTTTATAAAATATGTTTCAATAAAAATTGTGATAAATATTTGATACAAATAATTTCATTTTATATTTATGTGAACTTAGAAATATCTTATACAAATTTTATATGAGAGTATGGGTGTGTTAGGTATATTATAAAAGTATTTTTCAATAAAACTGGGATAAATATCTGAAAGATAAGATTCATTCTAGCTTAAATTTATAATTTCTAGTTTTAATAATAACCCAATTTTAATAACATTATTATATAACCATTTTATTAATATTTTAAATGTTGCTTTTGTTTACCAAGTATATTTAGTTTCGTTAAAAGGGAACTGGTTAATAATAAAATCTATCAGTTTTGATAATTTTTAGTTACTTTGATTATTTTTCACTTCCTATTATTTGTGATACTTTAAACTCTCTTTAATCCATTTATTTTTATAAAAGAAACAAATTACTGTGTGACGTTTATACGAAATACAAAAACAACAATAAATTTCATTGATCACCAATTAAATTAAGATAAACTTCAGTATCGAAAATAGTAAATGATTATTTTATGAAAATTCTTTAGTGAAAAAATATTTTCATTTTCATTAAAATAATTATTTATGAAAATATACATATTCATAAATTATATGAGTTATTATATAAAAATTACAGTTATTTTAAAAATTTTAATAGAAAAGAAATTAATTAACTTAGCTTTTTAATTTTAAGAAAATAATATATCTCTTCTATAATTTCAGAATTAGAAGTATGAATAAAAGCTTTACCATTGAGTGTGTGTCCGGCTGCAAAATTCAAAGATAATATTGAGACATTTCATCAAGAATTACATCATTAAAATGAGTAAGTTAAATATTTCTGCACTGCTAAAATTTAAATAAATATTTTTTTTAGTTTTTAGTGATATTTTTTATAGTTAATAACTTTTTAACATTAAGCTATGAAAATCATTGTGCTATATTTGTATATATTTTATATTCATATCAATCCAAATTTTATTGATTTGAACTTACCAAAAGCGACAGCCCCTAAAATATAAAGGTTCATTTAAGTAAATAAAATTTAAATATTTATAAAAATATTTTTATAAATTTAATTTTTTAGCATTTTTCTGAAAAAAATCAGTTAATAAAAGGAAAGCAAATATGAAAAAATTTAGGTGGATAAAATATCAAAATCAAACAATTGTACTTAATATTAAATAATGTATTTTTTATAGTTTAAATATTAAGTAAAATTCTATACTTATTTATTAAGTAAGTAACTGAGACTCGATAAAATAACTTTAAAATTCATAATGATTCATTAAAACGATATCACCGAAACTTTGATTAATATATTTATTTTATTTCTCTGAATTGTGGACGATTATTATAAAATAAAAAATGCAAATTTGCTCAGAATGCCAACCTAATAAAATTATCTCGAAATTATTAACATCAAATAATATTAATTATAATATATTATTGAGAATAAAATATGATTTAATATTTTCTATTGTAAATAAAATTATTAATTTAATGAAATTAAATAGAATAAGAGACAAATATTTTTAAAAAAATCCCAATTACTTGTTAGCACAGCTTTGTATTAAAGTTTTTTTCTAATGCCCGGATGTTTAGGATATTTCAAATATTTAGCATTAGAAATTGATGGCCCAAGAGGTGTGATATTATGCCTCAAAAGTGGGTGGAAGCAGGGACCAAGCAGAATACTCGTCAATTTTTGACCTGCAACCCCTATAGGTATCATTTAACATGATAGCTTTCAACATATTGCAGATAAATTTTATTGATGTAAACTCGACAGCGTTGTCTTTTGAATTAATAAATAAAGGAAAAGTATAATATAATGAAACTTTTTATTTTTGCTGAACCATATCATTAAAATTTTTACCAATAAATCAATTATCATGTCACCTAAATATAAAGAGGTTTACATCCTTTTAGATTACAATATCACAGAGAACTTATTCATAATGATTTATAGTCTGTTTGATAAATCGCTTGATGTAATCTAATACATAAAATTGAAGTCAGATTTTTATGTCAATATATTATTAGTTTTCATAAAAATTACGAAAAACATTTTCATTTGTAAATGAAACTGATTACATTTTATACATGCCGTTATCAAAGTTGTTATATGCAGTATTATTGTTTCATGCTGTATCGGAATAATTTGCTTTAATTGGACATAACTATTTACCAAAAGTAAACATTTATTTTCAGGTCTAATCCTGCTGAATTAATTTTACTTGATACTAAATTATTTTTAGTTGAGAGCAAAAATTTCAGAAATTTGTTTTGAAAATAACTTTTTCATTACATTTTTAAAAACTAATGCAATGTATAAATTACAATTTTTGAAGATAATTTAAATTTATTTTAAAAATATTGATATCTCTTGGATAAAATTCTGTCATTTGAATGAACATTTGTCAATAAATAATTTAAAATTTCATGTAAATCAAACATGATAAAACAATTTGTTCTTACTGTCTATTAGGCCTCCTAAAATGATAAAAAGAATGCATTTAAATTATTGATATCAAATATTTATTTATGAAAAATAATCAGAAAGAAAGTAATAATAATAATAAAGAAAAAAATAAGAATAAAATAAAGAGATTTCAACTTACTGTTGCAGTCTGTTCCTGTTAATGGAAAAGAAAATGTTATAGAAACACACACATATAATATATATATATATATA
>JAPDSC010103950.1:0-23718 GCA_026290005.1 Latrodectus geometricus
ATTTGACAGAAAAATATTATCCCTGTTACTTAAGGAATATCATGAAATTTTACTAATTATATGCATACATATACATTAAATACAAATTATATGCATAAACATATATTAATTCCCTTAAAAAATATCGATTTTAATTTATTTTCCAAAGTGAACGCATAATATACGAAAAATTTTAAGTCATACACTAGAGAATTTTCAAATTAATTCGTTTATAACTGAAACCTTACCAAATAATTTAATGCATTTGTGTTAAATCTGCATATAATCATAAAATTTTGCATCATTTACGTAAAGTTTAATTAAAAAATTCTCAAGTACGCATATTAATTTTAAATAAAATTTTTAAACCTTATGGCTTACATATTAGTTAAATTTTAATAAATTTCATCAATACAGAATACCTTAAAATTCTAATACAACAAAAAATGATTCATTGAACAATTAGCTTAATTAACCATTATATTTTAATATTTAAAAATTAATTATACACAAATATTTAAATAAAAGATAGGTAACATATTAATTAGATTGTGTGTGTCAACAAGCTCTTGAAAAGAGAGAAGAGATCATCAATTTGAAATCCGTCAATATTCTTAAAGGCCCTTTTTCTAGTGTAAGTTTCAGCTATGCTTCTTAGAGAACAATGACCACCTTTCGAGGAAGATTCAATGTACCACCGAAATAAAATAATAGCCTGTAACGATTGCAGGTTATAACTTACGAAAATTACTTGGTTTAAGCTTTACAGAAAGATTGGAGGTGCGACGAACAAAGGATATAAAAAATACATTGGGAAAACATAACTGATGAATATTGCTTTTTTTAAAACACGATGATGATCGGGTTCGAATCTGGGAACACATTGATGAAGCTGTGTTGAATGGATTGCAACATTGTAGAAAAGAATTCTCAGAATTTCATGGGCACTTTAATTTTTAATCCCACAATTGGTTTCATAATAAAGTTATCTTAATGTATATTAAAAAATTTATATGTAATAAAAGAACTTATTTAGTTTTTAAATACAAATTAATATTGCTTATTTAAACTTTAATATTTTAAATTTATTTATATAAAGATAAAAAATATTCATACTTACAATCTGTTAAAAAATCAAAGCAATGAATATGACAATGTTAGATTTATTATCTTATATATTAATAAATCTTAACGATTTATATGTTAAATATTTATATTTGATAATATTTTTAAAACATTTCAAACTTCCTATGCAAATACGAAAAATAAAATAATACAAATATATTAAATATGTTAATATTTAAATTTTAAAATTTTATTTTAATAAATATCTCGTATTTCTAAAATTTAATTTATTATAGAGATGATATTCATTTGAGAAACATCAAGATCAAACAATCCATAACAAATATTTCACTCTCTTTTCACAAATACTATGCATATTCATATAATTTTTCTGCTTGGTATTCTATTGATTGTGATAAAATTTTTAATTTGTTTTTAATATTAAAATTTTGATGGATAGATTATTTATAGGTCTGCACAGTTGCAACTTAGTTTGTATTCAATTTCCTACGAATAAAATAGGATATATTTTTGAAAAGTAATAGTAAAAAAAGGCATATTACAATAAATGTAGCTTAGTGTTACAATTAGAAAACTGTGTGACAATAATGTTGAGCATATAAACTTTAAATACATCTTAATTTTCATATTTTCACATTATGCGTATGAATTTTGTGGCCAAAAATTTTCTTTCGAACAATTTTTAATATTCCTTAACTAATTCATTAATTTTGTTTGTTTCAGAAACGCAGATATACGCTCGTTTCTTTATGAAATTAACACTTGAGTGAATTACACAATTGATTCATTATATAAGATTTTTTTTTATCTAAAATAAAGTCTTCAATTTTCTAAATAGCAAATGTTTTGGACTTGTTAAATATTACAAATAGTTTTATTTACTTAATAAAAACTTTTACATACCCCAGCATCTGAAAATTAAATTAAGGCAAAATTAAAATTGGATGTGATATACAAGATTATTTGTGAAAATCCATGTTAAATATTCTAAAATATTTTAAAGCAATAGATAATCGTATAATAATTTTCTTATTTAAGTATATTTATAGAAATTTCAAGATTGATTCTTAACATCTTGTGAATAATTTATATCAAATCCTAAATTTAATACTATATAGCCCATTTAGTATATTTTATCTGCAGTTAAGCGTCGTTATTTCTATTTTCTTGTTCTCTAAAGAATGAAAAATATGTAGTAATCCGACTGCTTATACCCCAATATTATAAATGAGTATTATATTTTCTTAAAACTTATATTTTCCAGATCTTTAAAACTTCCAAGCCCATTTAAATAATGTGTCAGTAATGAAAAATCAATTAATCATGAATCAGAATACTGTTTGTGAAAAACGTACTTCTGCAGGATTGAATGGAATCTGGGTGAAAGGCAGTTACACCAGAACCTGATCTTGTATTAGAAATGCTGATCTTCACTTATATCCAATAAACATACATCAGAATCTTGGCATTTGGCTAACTTACTTTATACTTTACAATTTTCATCTATGAAATCTTTTGTCTGACTTATAGATCCGGATATAACAAGTAAAGTCTTGTTTAAACTCACTGTGAATTTTGTTCAGTTATCTAAATATTCAACTATTGCTTATGATGTCATTCGTTTTAAGTTTGGAGACAGGTATAGTATATTTCTCCTTTAGAAATTGATCTCTTTGTGTAATGTTAGATATTTCACAAAGAAATTTATAATTTTGGATTCCGCCCTTATCAGCATTCATTATATTATATTTAAAAATGAAGATTTTTATTTAATTTTATACTATATATTTCTTTTTGAATTCTGTTGGAGAAATAATTTTTCCAGTGCTGTTTATGCGTTGATCCTTTTTCTTCTAAGTTGCCTACTATGGTAGCGGATAAATTGAATCAACTTCAATATTTAATTTATATATAAAGGGGACTGTTAAAATTTTCCACAATTCATTCAGTTTGTATATTAAGAACCATACATGAGACTTAATATCAATGTCGAAATAGGTACATCACTTAAAAATAAATATTTAATATATAAAAAATATTTTATTTTCCAAATAGTTATTTTTTTAATCGCAATTATATCTTTTAGTTAATGCACACGCCTTTTCATGTAGCTATACCAGATGAAATCTTGCAGGTATAACTCGCTACGTAATAAAAAATGTGGTTTATTTTAGATATCAATTTTAAAACTGTCTTCTAAATTTTACGAACGAATTACAAAGATTATCAATAAAATTTTATTAAAAACTGTGGAATCTACTTACTTGCTGTTAGAAAAAGTGCTGATAATAGAAAAAATAAGAAAAGAATTTGCAAGATATCAGATCTTTCCATTTTTATTTGTCTTCAGTAGATAAACAAGAATGCTGCATTTCCAAATTTGTAGCAAATCAAAACTTTAAACTCGCACAAATCTTTTAATCTCTTTTATACTCTTGAACATTTTTATTTATTCAGACTTTCAAGCTAAGTAAATAATTTGAGAGTGTAAGTTTCATAGATTTAATATAAGATTTACCTGACACATCAGCATTTTTTGTTTCAAAAGTCAAAAATTCTTTAGTAAGAAATTCAAATGAGCAGGTTTACAAATAAACTGAGAAATTTAGCTTTGATGTGACGTGTTTCAGACTACGCAATATATTCTAAATCAAAATGTCCCTTTCATATGTGATTGCTACAAGCACATGAATTCAAAATCTAAAAAACAAAAAAAAAAAAAAAGAAATTAGAGATACAAATTATTTTTAAGCCCTGTGAGACCTAGGAATATTTCCATTTACTTCGCATTTTTAGGTTAAAGAAAATTTCCAACTTTTAACACCTTCTTATGTAGATACGGGTTGACTTTGTGTTATACTTCTTACAATTTAATAAATTAGAAATTAAATTTGTCCTTTAAAATATTATATTTTTTTAAATTTACTAAATAATTTTAGTACTTTTGCTTACCAAATTTAATTTGGTCCATTAATTTATAAATGTTTATAACTATCCACTTGACGATTTGTATAAGTCTTTGTTTGTTACAATTGTAATCTGGTTTGAAACCAATGAGTCGTTGGCTCTGGAATACCATACAGAAATGACTATATATCTTACCTAGCAATGCATTTGAAATGTCACCGTTGCGTCACAAGCGTTAAATAACGCGTTATTATAACCTGCTTCTTCTCAATAAGCGCTTGCAGAGATACGTTATTCAATGTCTGTGGTCGTCCACTGTGACGCTCATCAAAGAAATCAACTATTAGTGTCTATACAATACATTCATTATAGAACTGTTTCCTTAAACTTCAAACCATTCGATGACTGAATGCAAATCCTGAAATCCTTAGTTTGAAATAGGAAAACAACAGCACGCAACGAGTTCCTTGAACACTTCCATTTGACAGAGTGGAAGCCTGGCCTCTCTTTAGCGGCGTACACAAACACTGAACTGTCTTTGATCAACAAGGAGTTTTTTATTGCTGTATTTTCAATCATATTAAACCATTCGACTCAGTTTACAATATTCTAACACGTTCTACATAGTTATTTATACAAATGACGTAGTCATTCACCAAACTCAGGTCAGAATCAAAAATTAAAAAAGCTCACGAATAAAGCGGATAAATTTGTGTTTAAAAAGGTTATTTTAAAATTTTAAAAAATATTCTTGTGAAAAAAAAAATTCCGTATTTTTTTCTTTTTTTAAATATAGACATTGGTTTTTGTGATTTGTATAATTAGTTAATTATAAGTATTGAGTTGATTGTTTATGAATTTAATTGTCACATTTTCCTGGGAGTTAAATGATTTCAATAGATTTTTTTTAGCTGCAATTGTGTGTTGACCTCAAATAATTGTATAGTTAAACCATATCTTGAACAAAATCATAAATATTTAAATTTTCGATGTCCAAAATTTTACTTCTAAATTGTGTTACACATTTAATTAGCATTATGTTCATTTTTTATATCGTGTCAATTTTCTTTGTTATATTTTTTCAGTGCCTTAAGTGATTGATTTTATATAAATTATTAAAGAATTGATGACACAGTGATAGATTTTCGCAATAGCTTTTTAATATGTCTAACTAACGTATTTTTCAACATAATCAATTTTAATTTCGTTTTCTCTATTGCTCATGTTCACTTTTTTATTAATCATAATATTTTAGGCACTATCATTCTTATTAGTTAATTAATCAAGTCATGGATTTTTGTAAAGCCTGTATCTCCAATCCAATCTTTTATGACTGTTTATATTTGGTTAATAATTTTACAAGTAGTTTTTCAACATTTATATAATCTCACACACACAGATCTAAATATTCAATAATCTTCTCTAATTCAATTTCACTTCCTTTATTTAGGCATCTTTTCAATGAAATAAAATAACATGGACACTTACAACTTCTACACCTACATCATTTAATGACGAATTTCATTAAAAACTTAAAAATTTCATGACAAAAATTACAAAAGGATGTAATCAAGTACTCAGAACGATTTCATTATATTTTTATTACTTCATTTGAATTGAGAAACATTTATTGTCGCAAATCTCACGTTAACGAATAAAAATTGAAAGCGATTGAACTTAAGAAGCAAGAACGATAACCAAGCCAGAAGTAAAAATAGAAAAATGCAATTTATATTACAAAGGTGTATAATAATAATGCAACGAATAATAGAGAGGTAAGTGTGATAATTCTCTAAAAAGTTCTACAGTTTATTATTAACCACATATGTTGACTTGATTTGCATAACTTTGTAGTCTCATTTGCGTATATATTTTCATAAATACTTCATTAATTTTGGTTTTGTCAACATTATTATATTTGTGAATATAGATCTCGAAAATATTTTCTTTTCTTCGATATTTTAAGCTTGCCCTTCAAACTAATTATTTATATTTTGATTTAAACAGAACATTCTATATTCTTTTATTTTATATTTAATATGATATTCAACTGAGATATCTATTTTAAACAGCACTCACGCTTTTTGATATGAGACTTTTTGAATATAATTTGAATACTTACTTCAATAATTCAATGAAAGTTTAATCTGAGTGCTGGAGAATCTTTTTTTTTCTTATATCCAAATGCTATTTATAATGGATATTACTTATGATTTTCATACTGAGATTAATTGTTTTTATACCTATTTGTAAATATTTTTATTTTAAATGAAGATTTTCTACGTGGACAGCTTATTCCTGAGTGACAAAGCGTAAGGCATGAGTGTGAATTAAACTCTTTTTCTGTTAGTCTGCCAAATATCTGTCGGGATTTTAATCAAAAAAGGAATGAAATTAAACTCTTTGATTGGGATAATAATCTTTACTGGACTTAAGTTAAAAGGTATGCTCTATTCCAAAATTTTAATTACATCCTTTTTTAATAAATTTAAATTCTCTGTGTCGTTACTGATGATTTGAATTTCTTGTAAAGTTGATTATGACGCGATGTAATTAATTTAAATTATGTAACATTCCATTCCGTAATTCTGCTAACTTCAAGAATACAGACACGTGCCTTTTCCTCAATTTTTAAAATTGCCATGTATACATAACTTCAAAGAATAGAAGAAAAAATGTACGATATCAAACCTCATTTCTTTCCTGCATTTTAAATTGTTTAAAAAAATATTGGTGTACGCTTAATATTTTTTTTTCAATTTTTAAAAAAAAAGTTGCTTTTACGTGTTGGAGCTGAACTGTTTACGGTTTCGCCAATAAGACGAGTCCTGAAACGCAAATAGAAGGAGATCGCAATGCAACATTCAACTGTTTCGTAACTAAAGGGTAGCTTGTAGAATTCCAAACATCGCTTCAAATTATAGATTGATATTTTTAGTTGATCTTCATGATAGAATTTTTTTTTCCTTTTTAATATATAAAACAGTATTTTTAGTAAAGCTAAGGAACTATTATTTTTTTTTCAATCCTCAGTTAGTCATGCATGCATTTGTAACTGAGCGAAGGCCATGGGATTTCACTGTCTATTTAAGAAATTAAAACCAACCATACTGAGAAACCAATATATTATGAAAATTTGGTTAAAATTGGTGATATGGTCACTGGTCGACAATGGTGACATAAAACCAAAAGTATCAAAATTAGATGATATTTTCTTTTTTAAAAACTCTTCCTAAAATCAAATAATCTTAAAATTTAGGTTGAAGTTTGTAGGGGGAAACCTGATTATTTAGAGCGTTAAAAATAATTCTTAATATTAAAGATTCTTATAATAATTATTTCTTTCGTATGCTTTTTAAATTTACGTTTGAAATACGGAAATTAATTTTCTGATTTTCAGTTCATTGCAGCTGCGGTAAAAATATTGAGCATAAAATTAAAAATTTTAATAAATTTTTCAATAACATTAGAATTGTATTCAAATGTTTAATTTTGAATATTATCATAAAGGATATCGAAATTTGGGACTTTTGATATTCCTGCCGGATATAAAATTTCTTCTTCTATTATATTTACTCATAATATTATTAAATGTAAATGATATTATTTTATTTTGATTTAGAATTCTTCATTTCTATGCAAAAATTCTATTCAAGATATATGTATTTTCTTTGAAAACAAGTCATTAATTACGTCATTAGATATGGAACTTGTTCGGCTGTTGCCCTGGCCAGCATGTTCTCCAGATCTTTCACCAATAGAAAACGTCTGGTCAATGGTTGCCGAGCGACTGGCTCGTCACCAAACCCCAGTCACTACGGTTTATGAACTGTGGCATCGTGTTGAAGCTGCATGGGCATCTGTATCTGTACATGCAATCCAATCTCTGTTTGACTCAATGCCCAGGCGTATAACTGCTGTTATTACTGCCAGAGGTGTTTGTTCTGGGTACTGATTTCTCAGGATCTATCCAGCCAAATATTTTGAAAATTTAATCACTTGTTATTTCTAGTATAATATATTTGTCCAATAAATATCATTTTGTTATCCGCATTTCTTCCTTGTGTAGCAATTTTAATGGCCAGTAGTGTATTTTACAGAAAATATATTACTCACAAAAAGAAGTAGATGTGCCTGATATTCAATCTAAGTGAAAATGATCATCGCAAATTTAATTTAATCCAAGCAAAAAATGTAACTTTTGCAATATTTACAAGATACCACATGACATTTGAAATCTGTTTCTTTGATATCCAAACAAATATTATTTAGTAAGCTCTGATCTATTTAAAATTTTTACAATTCAGCGTAAGCAAAGTATTATTGTGCTTTTAAATTTTAATATTTATCTAGAATATCAATATTTTGTTTTATTTTGACACTTTTCACACATTGTCCTAAACAAATAAATTTCATTTTATCGTTCACACTTCGTGTTGCTTTTTTGAGAGATTACTGCAGAAATTTGAACTTTGAATCATTTAATGTGGAGCATAATTCGTTTTGGCACAATTGAACAGCGATCATTATTTTTGTAAAAACAGCTTGAAATTTATTCATTAAATAGCTGCTTTAATTCATTAAACAGCTTGAATTTATTCATTAGAGAGCGTGCATTCATTCATTAGTTGTAGTGAATTTATTTACTAAAGCACAACACAAATGATTGCAATATGTTCCCTTTGTCTATTTCGGCCTACTGAAATAATGAATGCAATGGATCTTCTGTTTTATTACTTTTTCGATAATAAAAGATCTGTCAAAAGAGCGGGCTTTAATTTCTTCCTTTACGAAAACTTTTATTCAACACATATAGAAAATGTTTTTAACAAAAAATTTTAATTTACGGAAAAAAAACAAGTAAAATTCTGTTATATCTGTTTTGAATATCAAGTCATTCATATGCATTATCGGATAACTGTTGCCTATGAAGACTTACGTTTCTGCTTGAAAGCACAATAGATTTTATGTTATGTGTGATGATTTTACAATAAAAAATATAACTTAATTTAAAACAATTTATAAGCAAAAAATTAACATCACATAGATTAATGGTTTTTGTTTTTTTGTTTGTCTACCTTTAAAAACGCACTTTGTTACTCATTGTTTATTTATGGAGAATATTTACAATAGAACGAATATTTGTTCTAGTGTTTTTGAAATGATGTTTTATTAAATGTGCTCCACAATACATCTGAGATAAATATTTAATAGTATACAACTTGCACTGGAAGCGAGAGAAGATCCAATATCTGGCTCCTAACATCCTCAGAGGTGTTAATTTGGAATAGTAAACATGTTGAATCAGCTTAAGAATTTTTAAGTCAGTGCTATAACAAGATTAATTTTCTTTTAGTACATATAGCTTAGAAAGGAACTGTCACAACAGTTTTTAGTCACCATTTGTTATATAACTGATTTGAATGAGAGATGATATTAGATGCTTATTATTTGCTGATAACGTTGTTGATAGCAATAAACTTGTGACACATCCCTACTTAAAGTTAAATTAACAATGCACTGATGCCTGTGAAATTAATATTCATAAAACAGTTTTTCAATTTTTATTCTATCCTCAAAGGTACAAAACATTTGCTGGATTTTTATGATCAGAAATTGGTGAAAAGAAATTATGTTATTTACTTAAACCTACAGTCTGACAAATGAGATTCTTTAAGAAAATAGCTGCAAATTCCCCTTATGTAAACTCAAAATATTGCGAGTTATCAAGAGATTTTTTGCATACATACGGATTTAAGCAAAAGGTCCTTTCTATTAGATATAAATCCAATTTAAGAAATATTTTCAAGTATGGAGAAAAACTTCTTGCTACTACTTCTGTAAGAAGCAAGGATATCGTTGATGAAATTTAAATAAAACTCATAAAATTATCACGCGATCGAGTAGTTCTATTACTATTATTGCACAAGAAATCTGGAATAGAATTATTATCTCACATAAAAGAGAAACAAGTCTTGAAACTCTATGCGAGATATACAGTCTTTCATTGAACACATTACATCTCTGTTATTCCTACATACATTAAAAACGTTTATAACTACTGCTAGGAAATTCAGAGAAAAATATAATCTTGACAATATTCTCTCTTACGAGCCTTTTTTGTAACATTCTAGAATCTGAATTTCTTCCTACAATTTATCTATTGAAATATAAGAGACAAAATGGAAAACACGGCTGATTTATATTAAACCCTGCTCGTTGGAAGTTATTTCTAAAAGTTATTCTATTATTTCGTTGGAAGTTAAGTTTTCTTCTTCATGCAGTTTTTTTATAGACTTGCAGGGCGTAATTGTAGTTCTCTGTTCTTTCAATCATCTTCAACACACCGTATTCAGATCACTCTTAAATGCTACACTACTGGCCATTAAAATTGCTACACCAAGAAGGCGACATGCTACAGACGTGAAATTTATACTAAAGGAAGAAGGTGCTGTGATAAGCAAATGATTAGCTTTTCAGCGCATTCAGACAAAGCAGGCACCAGAAGCGACACCTACATTGTGTTTAAATGAGGAAATTGTTCTGCCGGTTCCATATACACAAATTTCATTTGAACGTTGTTGCCTGGTGAAAATTGTTGTGATGCCTCGTGTGAGAAGGAGAAATGCGTACCTGCACGTTTCTGACTTTGATAAAGGTTGAATTGTAGCGTACCGGGATTGCGGTTTATCTTATCGCAGTATTGCTGCTCGCGTAGGTCGAGATCCAATGACTGTTAGCAGAATATGGAATCGATGGGTTCAGGACGGTAATACGGAACGCCATGCGGGATCTCAACGGCCACCTATCACTAGCAACCGAGAAGAAAGGCATATTATCCGCATAGTCGTAATGGATCGAGCAACTACGTTACGAGCCGTCAGTCAAGAAAGGGGGTCGTTGGGAAGACAACAAGTGTCTGCATGAACAGTTCGACGACGTTTGCAGCTGCATGGACTCTCAAATCGGAGACCATGGCTGCGGCTTCCCTTGACGCTGCGTCATAGACAAGAGCGCCTTCAATGGTGTGATTAACGACGAACCTGGACGCACGAATGACGAGACGTCAACTTTTCAGATGAATCCAGATTCTGTGTACAGCATCATGATGGTCGCATCCGTGTTTGGCGGCATCGTGGTGAACGCACACTGGCAGCGTGCATTCATCATCGTCTTACTGGTCCATCACCTGGCGTGATGATATGGGGTGCCATTGGATACACGTCTCGGTCACCTCTTGTTCGCATGGACTGTGCTTTGAACAGTGCACGTTTCATTTCTGGTGTGTTATGACCCGTGGCTCTACCCTTTATTCGAGCCCTGCGAAACCATACGTTTCAACTGGATAATGCCCGACCGCATGTTGCCGGTATTGTACGGACCTTCCTTGATACGGAACATGTTTGGCAGTTGCCCTGGCCAGTACGTTCTCCAGATCTTTTACCAATAGAAAACGTCTGGTCAATGTTTATCGAACGAGTGGCTCGTCAACAAACGCCAGTCACTACGGTTGATTAACTGTAACATCGTGTTGAAGCAGCATTGGCATCTGTACCTGTACATGCAATCCAATCTCTATTTGACTCAATGCCCAGGCGTATAACTGCTGTTATTACTGCCAGAGGTGGTAGTTCTGGGTACTGATTTCTCAGGATCTATCCAGCTAAATTTTTTGAAAATTTAGTCACTTGTTATTTCTAGTATAATCTATTTATCCAATAAACATCATTTTGTTATCTGCATTTCTTCCTGGTTTAGCAATTTTAATGGCCAGTAGTGTATTTACTCTGGTTAAATTCATATTTTCTCGTGAATTCCTAGAGATTGTGGCACCGTAACATTCTTAATATAAAGGATTCCAATGTCTAAAAACCAATTCTCCCTGTTTCTTTTTACTCTAATGGTAAAAGTATGGCAAAATAAATTAAGAACTACAATGTTCTTTCACCACTTCACGCTTTATGTTTTGCGGCTTCAGTTCTTCGCGGGTTTTACCAAAATATTCATCAAAAAATAAAAATGAAAAAATACAACCCTGTGGACAGATATATTGCATAAAGGAGAGTCGTTTCATGTTGATGTACAAGAAAGAAAGATGCCTGCATGTTAAATAGAGACATGAGTTGACTCAGAGTACATACTACGGACTCTCATAAAGGCACGTGATTTGTTTCTGGTTTGACCTCTACCATTCAGAGTACGAGTTGATTGTCATCGCCTATGAGTTGATTGTTATTGCAGCATCACTAATATCTTCTCTTGTTGTATATCGCCAGTCTTATACATTATAATGATTGTCTCACATGCTGTATTTTAGTGTTGTGTGACGATAACCTTTTTTGTTTTAGCGATAACTTTTTTTATAACTTTAACCCATATAATGCGGCTTAATCACTGTGCCCCAGCGAAAGCTTCCCTCCTGGGCACTTAAGAAAAAGAAGATGAACATTAGCGAAAAAGTGTAACTTTTCGCTAAAGTTTGATCAAAGGGAACAGAAGTTATGCATCTGTGGCTCACCATTACGGGATAAATGAATCTTCAGTGTGGCAAGTCAAGAAAGAAAAAACAAACATCCCCAAATCTGCTTCAATAAAGGATCGAAACGTGTAGTAACTCCACATAATAATACAATTGTGAAAATGGAAGCTGCATTGGCATTGTTCATAGCTGATTGCAGGAACACAGTATATTATAACATTAATAAGATCTAGGCAAAGGCCAAAGCAAATCATGCCCGATGACAACAATGAAGAGGCTGACGATATGGAAGAAGATATCAGCACCCTTATTGATTGCCCTTCGGACCCACTGACTGATTAAGACCTTAATGTGGCAAAGTCTGCAAGTGAGAAAGAAAACAAAGAGCAAGCCAAAGAAGAAATAGAAAAGTGTGGCCTTATTCTGGAGAATCTGCAACAATTGTGTAACATAATTAGAGCGATGCAACAATTTGCACCAGACATTGATGACAATATGTTTCGAGCAGACAAATTCAGAACTTGCGCTGTTGGTGTTGTGTCCTTGTACTGGGGAATTTTGAAGGAAAAGGAAAAACAAAGACAATAACTACCTGTCACCATGTTTCTCTGGAAGGTCAAGTCCCCGGTTCTAGCGTCAGCGTCTCAAGCATAAGAGCGTCAGAGTGAGCCTAAGGCTTCTATGATTCAAGTGAAAGACTGACCACCGCCATCAGCACAAAATGCTTCGTCTCTCTCAGAAAACAATGTTGATTAATGTATAAATGTATAAGATTTTGTAATTAATATTTTAATTAGCACTGACACGTTTAGGTAAATACGTATACTGTTGTAATTTTTGTCTTGAATATGTAAAGTATAAATTCTGATTACATATTTTGAGCCAGCACTGATTGTTTGCAAATGTTGCTCTTGATTGAACATATCACGGCCACATACCACACATATTTGCGAAAACAATTAGAGCTTGATTACAATATTTTGTCTTCCTCATCTTGTAAAATAATATCACTATCTCTTCCACTCCCTGGATAATTATCTTCGGGGAAAATTCTGCACTTATAAATGTATCTTCCAGAACTCACGGACTTCTTTGCGTTCGATATAATAAATAATTCTTTTTTTTTCCCAAAAGCTACTAGCCACAGATAGAGAATGACTAGAAGACGAAGTGTAGGTACACCTTTACAAAGAAAAATTTCTTTTTGTTAATTAAATATTGCAAGAACTTTTTTGGCATCCTTGAAATATTGAAAAAGTAGCAATAATTTGCAATTAATAAATACATTGAATTTAATTATAAGTTTAACAATTTTATTATTCTATTAATCTTGGTGATTATCGAAATCTTTGTACTTTTTATAAAATAAAAAGACAGATGAGTAGGTACGAATTGAAATAAATTTTAAATAAATTTTATCCAACTGAATAAATCTCGACTTCTGTTGTGTAAAAAATGTGATGGCATGGATAGATTATGCATTGATATTTCAAAATTATTAAACATTTAGAGAGTAGAAAATTTAGAGAGTTACTTTTAACGGGTTTGTAATATTACACTATTAAAAAAATCTGACAAAGAGTATTTTAAGTTACAGCAGCAATGGTATGGCAAACTAGAAATCCTGTTTTCTTACGTATTTTTAGGAAATTAGAATATTGTGTATTTGCTTACAGGTGTTGCATCTGTTGGCATCCTGCAATAGATGAATTCTGTTTCTAGAACGGCTCATTGTCTTTGTAATGCCCTTGGCACGTGGACTAAACATTATCATTTTAAATATACTTTCGCATATATTGTTAATATATAATTATTTAATTTGGCGTATTTTTAATTGCTAAATGTTAATAGAAATATAAAGGGCACATTGCAAAAATTAAATTGGAAAGAATATTAAATTTGATAGAATATATTTGATATTATATATGAATTATTCAATCAAACGTTATAGCCTCTTATTGAAAAAATTCAGTAAATTAATATAAAACTATTTTATTTAAATAAAAATAATTTTACTATTAGTTTCGATAAAAATAAAAATAAATTTATAGACTCAAATAATGTTTTTAATTTATTATTTTTTTAAATTTCTTGATGTTTAAAATTGGGACACCATCTCTGAAGTAATTTTATTAAACACAATAAAAAATGATATTTTACTCATTGTATTAATGCCCTGTGCTGGTGAAATCAGCAAATCATGTTTTTTTATTTAAGCAATAAGCTGTGTGTGTTTTTATCTTTTTGCATAATAATTATTAAAATGTCATCTTTGGTAAAATTGAATTGAATGGTACATTAGTGCCTTCCATTACTGTACCATAGCATTACCATCCATATAAATAACTGCTGCAAGTTGTCTGATTCTTCTAGGACCATGTATTTTGAATAGGTGGTACCTTATGTTCTTCTCAGGGCATTTTGTAAGTCAAAGAGGGTATGTTTCTTCTGTGCATCCTTTTTCAAAATTGAATGTGTCTTGTTTACACGACAAGCATGCACAGATGACGCAACGAATCTCGCTTTCAGTAGTTGTTAGTAAAGTATGGAGACTCATTAAAAATTTCTATTCACTTTAACTGATTTGAAAGTAGAATTTTTTGTGATGAGATGAACCAAGTAAATCATTGCTTTTTCCGGTCAGTCTAGTATTTTCAGTTAAAAATTGACATTGAATAAATTTTTTTATTAGGTTGATTAATCTAGTTAAGTTTGATTTTTTTCAAAAACAATACTGAGAAATATATTCTTGATAAAATAATACATATGGCTTATACTTGCATAATGAGAAATAAGCTAAATGAAGAGAAATATTCAGCATAAATACTCATTTAGATATCAGTAAATATTTGGTAATGTATGTTGCTCAAAATATTTTAAATGAACAAATGTCTCAAACTCCGAAACGGGAAAAATGTTTCTTTTCTAGAAGAGATTCAATATATTGGAATGTCATTTATCACTTCATATTTTTTGAAAATATTTCATTCATTTTATTTAAATAATTTTCTAGCCATATCAGCTACAAATGTAACAAAACGTAATAATTGATATTTTTATTCACATTTTAAGAACACACAGATGAAAATAATGTATCTTTAATATGATATAATATCTTTCTTGATAAATACACAAAACTAATTTATATTTTTGTGGTTAATCCTCCATTTTGATCATTTTGTATTTATCAGCTGATATTTCATATGGTCTATAAAAAAGCTTGAACTCGTATTCTTTGATATTCAACATACAATTTTAAAATTTTTGTTTTATTAATTTGTTGTGAGAATAGAAAAAAATTGATGAGAAATTTATAAATTTATAAGATGCGATATTTATAAAATCATGAAAGTTATGAAATAAAATCATCCCACTCACACAAATAAAGTAATAATAACATAAAAATCAAGATAGTATTTCTTTTATTATTTATGGTAAAGAAAGAAATAGTATAATTTTTATCATTTTCAAATGTAGTTATTTTACATTATATTGTCTTCCTTTTGCTACAAAATATAATGTTGTCATATCAGGATTTGGTAATTTCTTTCTAAGTTTTCTTGGTAAAAAACTCGATGATTGACAACACTTTCATGACTACAAAATTTCGGGGTTTCACTCTCGTCTCGATGGAGAATGCATGGATTACTCCTTTAGAGGCTTGGTTTATTAAAACTTCTTTCTCTGTATCAGAAGATAATGATTCAAATACTAACTTAACCACAGATCCATCGTATTCATAATAAGTGCCTGGGGTATATAATATTCATGTCATGGTCGCAAAATCCTCTAAATGAAATGATACTCTTGAGAGTACCAGGTCAAGTATTTTGCGTCCTCTGCTTGATCCCTTCTTCTAAATCACGCAGACTGCCACCCAGAAGATGTTCTATAGCTTGTTCAGTTTAACTCTGGGCTAGGTATAGGAAAGAACAGGTTACTCGATGCATTTTCCCATGTGAATCTGAATTTCCTATTTAAAAAATTGAGACTTCCTTCTTCTGCTATTTCAAACACTTATTTTATAAATTTAAAAGCTTACATTTTTGGATTTTATAATTTATTAGAATAATGCGTAAAATATTTGAGAAATTTTGTGCGAGCAAGTTGGAGTTTCAATGTTATTTATTAATGAAACCAATTCTCTCATAATAAATATTAAATTTCTCTTTACTATAATTGTATTTGAAAAGCATGTTCATCCTGGCTTTCACACGGTTAATGGTAATAATCTTTGGAAAAAGGTTCAGAAAGAAATTTTGTTCATATGTTAAAAATATTATTTATTTTTTAAAAATATATCAAATAATATGATTGTCTGTTAATTTTAAGCTAAGATTTCCAGCACTCTATCACCTAGCTTCTAAAGAAATATTTGTCTTTCACATTTAAATATATAAATACCTTTGGGCAGTCCTGCTGAAGTGGAATTAATTTTTGAAATGTAATTAATGTTGAATTAATTTGAAATTTGTGTTGTGTGACGATTAGTTTTATAATTCGGAAAAAATAACTGTTTAAAAGAAAAAACAGTTTCCATTTCAGTGTAAAAACTGACAATTCTACCGAATTAATTCAAGTAATATGTACAAAATAAAAATCACGTCATACAGGCTATTTTCATAGGAAATATTTTTTAATTTTTCTCTAAAAAATTAAGAAAAAAAGAAGTAACACAGTTGAAATTGATGTGGATAAGATCATATTACCTATCAAATGTATGAGTGCTGGTTTTAAAATCCTAAAATATCTACAGTGAGTGTAAAAAGTATTCGTACAGTACGACAATTGATTTAAAAGAGATCCGTTCATAAAAATTATAAACATAAATTCCATTTTAATTAATTATAATAGAACATAATTTCAATAGTTTCATGTGAAATTTACACAAAAATAATTTTATTCGTGAATAAGTATTTACAAAACTGAAACAATCCATTATCTTGTGGTGTAAAAAGTATTCGTACAACAGGCATATATTAGCCAATACAATCATAATATTTCAGCTAATACCTTGTAGAATGTCCTTTCGCTCGAATAACTGCCTTGAGTCTCTTGGCATCGATTCCCCCAATTTTGCTGCTATTGAGCTAGATATGGTGTCCCATTCTTGATTAAGAGCCGATTCCAAATCATTTTTATCAAAAATTTGTCTGGATCTAATAATTTTATCAAGAACGTTACACAAATTCTCTATGGGGTTGAGAAACAGTGATTGAGGAGGAAATTTCATGAACTTTGGAGCATTTTATAGTATCCAAAGCTTTGTGTTTAGGACTGTGTGCTTGGGGTCGTTGTCATGTATGAAAACATAATCACCATTCTAGCCCATTTTTTTTCTAAATTATTGTTTAAAATATCAATATAAAGTTGATGATTCATAATGCCTTTAATAAAGACCAATTTGCCCAACGCAAAAACACACATACACCCCCAAACAAACCGACTTCCACACCCATGTTTCACTGTTGGCACTAGATTCTTAGGATGCATTTCTGTATTACGCTTTCTCCATACCATTTGTCTCCTGTCCGATCCAAATATATTGCATTTACTCTCATCTGTAAAGATAATCTTTTTCCAGAAATCTGGACTTTCATTGACATATTGCTTGGGAAAAGACAATCGCAGCTTCAGATTCTTTTCACTAACAAAGAACTTTCGTCTCGCAACACGGCCATGGAAACATTCATTTCTGCATGCATTTCGAACTTATCGAGACTGCTGTTCCCATATTCTTCAGTTCTGATGTTAATGTAGGAGCATTTAATTTTGGGATCCTTTATTAATGAACGCACCAGAAACTGTCTGTCAGATGATGTCAATAGACAGGGTCGTCCAATACAAGAACTGTTTTGAACCGTTCCAGTGGCAGCAAACTTTTTTATGATTGACTGCACAGTTGAACGGGGTCTACCGACCAGATCAGAAATCTTGTCGTACGATTTACCATTTTTACGGAGCTTTAAAATCATTTCTCTTTCGGAAACACTTGTCTCTTTACTTTTACGATCCATTACCGAATTTCTATTCTTTCTCACTACATTAAAATTTCCACTGAACCTTTTAAGTAGCTTACAAGATTACGTTAGTTAACTACATCATAATGGCTAAACTAATCACAAAATATAACTAAAAAAAATTTGCATTTCTTTTAGTGTACGAATACTTTTTATTCCACAAGATGTTGGATTATTACAGTTTTGTAAATATTTATTCATGTATAAAATTATTTTTGTGTAAATTTCACATGAAACTAGTGAAAATATGTTCTATTATAATTAATTAAAATGGAATTTATGTTTATAATTTTTATGAACGGATGTCTTTTAATTCAAATGTCGTAATGTACGAATACTTTTTACACTCACTGTAAAAGGAAACACAAAATTATGAATTTTATTTTAAAAAAGAATTTGATATAATTTAGCTGATTTTATTAAATTTAATTAAAAATAATAACTTTACTTAGTAAATTTTTAGAAACTCAAATGCTAAAATTTATATTTTATTTAGTTGTATGTGAAGTATCACATATATTTGCTTTAATCTACATAAAATGCTGTGAAATATCGAAAGCTTTTTATAACATAAAAATAATAGGTAAATGCAAATGTTTGAAGCTCTTCCCGGGTATTAGAGAAATGTTGGCTGCACCAAATTGTTTTTTAATTTTATTTGAATTAATGAGTGTTCAGCAATCGTTTGAATCGAGCAATCGATATGAAAAGGACGTTCTTTTTCCAGGATATTTTGCGTAGTTTAAAAGACGTCATATCAAAGCTAACTTTCTCAGTTTGTTTGTAAACCTGCTCATTTGAATTTCTTATAAAAGAATTTTTGACTTTTGAAACAAAAAATGCTGATGTGTCAGGGGAAGCTTCTATTAAATCTACAAAGCTTAAACTCAGATTATTTACCTAGCTGAAAAGTCTGAATAAATAAAAATATTCAAGAGTATAAAAGAGATAAAAACTAAAAAAAAAAAATCTTTTTATTTGTGACAAATCTTGCTTTTCAGTTCCTCAAACAGCAAAAATCAAAAATGGAAAGAACTGATATCTTGCAACTTCTTTTCGTATTTTCCCTATTATCAGCCTTTTTTCTAACAGCAAGTAAGAAACATTCCGTAATATTTTATAAAATCTTTTATTAATAATCTTTGTAACTCGCTTTTAACAAATAGTGAGAAAACAATATTCAAATTGATATTTAAAATAAACTTAACACATTTGTATTTAAATAACTAGTGATTTAAACCCACAATCTTTCGTCGGCTATCTCAAAAGCATAACTAACATAAAAATTGCAAAACCTCATAACTTGATTCTCAAAGCGAAAAGTCATCATAAGCATTTGTTAAAAATTTATACCACTACATAAGAAAATTGAAAGTGAATTTAAACGAGCCTTATTTCTCCTTATTTTCAGATCTATTAGGTCAGATAAAAGGATTCAGTGACAAAAATTTCGAAATAAAAAGCAGAAATTTTAATTCATCCAAAAGTCATCAAATTCTGAAATAAGATCATCAAATCAAGATTAACACATTTGTAATATGTTTTTCTAATATTATTACATATTCTGGACTTCGTAAACGAGTGTTACCATAGTTAAAAAAATTTCGATATCTGCATAAGCAAATTTATAAGTTCAAACGAAGCATATCTGTTTTATCCAGATTTATAAAGTCAGCCAAATGGAATTAGTGATGAAAATTATTATATATAAATTAGCTTTTTAAGTTACATACATGCGAAAATTCTAATATAAGTTTATCGACTATAAACTAAGATCAGCATTTCTAATATAATATCAGTTTCTAGTGTAAGCTTTTTCTTTTCACCCGCTTTTCCTTCAATCTTGGAGTAAAACTCAGCCCACAAACACAATAAGGATTTTCACTACTCATTAATCTAAATGACCGGGATATATTTTTAAAATTTTGAAAAGTGCTAGTTTTAAATAAAGCGAGTTAAATTCTTGTATTTTTTTAAATTAGAGGGATAAAAAACAAAAAAATAAATAAATACTCATAGAATGCTATATGTATAATAAGAATATAAAATTTGCGATCACTATCGATTAACCAAATTTTCGAAATATTCAAGTCTGAACGCTTTCAATTAGTAATCTTAACATTTAAATACTTCTCTACACAAATATTCTTCTAATATCTTGCGACTTAAGCAGTCGGATAGTTCCACTTTTATCACATACTCAGAGAAAAAAAGTAACAATAGTTTATTTTAAAAAAAAAAATTATTATTATTCAATGTAACAAGGTTTGTTGAATTAAGCGAACAATAATTTAGAATATTCACGTTTTTATTTACAATAGCAGTTTGACAATTTCTAATGAAATTGTGAGAGTAAGAAATCCAAAAAAACTAAGAATATGCTTTTGAAAAACAAATTTTTGCATAAAGTCATCTCGATGTAATTGATCCTAACATTAAGTTAGTTTGTAAAGATTATTGTTTGTGGCATTAAACTTTATTACTTGGCATATTTTCTATTAATTTAATATAATTATGCATTCAATAAAACAAATTGTTTTTAACCCCTTAAGCGGTTTGCTCGTACAGTATACGTCCTACACAAAATTGGCCTCAACTGGGCATCTATATTTGCTCCTTTCCGTGTCTAGTTTTCCCCTATTTTCACTATTGTAAAGAGACTATTTAGTATTAATTTTTTTAACAAATGACGTAGCTTTTCAATGTAACTGAAATGCTTTTCAACCGGGTTTTTATTTGTAAAGAAAATTTTTCTTAGAAATTTTTGTATAACTTTATTCATTACTTGTGAATTTAAGGTCTTGTCTTTTCTTAAGGAAGTTATGGATGGAATAAAATATGAAAATACTTTCTTGTTAGATGATGAACAGCATTCTGATACAGATATTTCTTCTAATTATTTTGATCATTCTTCAGATGAATCGAGCAGTGAGCTCAGCTCTGATGGAAGATTTGAATTCTGCAAGAATTTTCACTGAGGTTGATGTGAAGAATCCACCCGTTCGTTGCAATCGATTCAAATTTGCTGGTATTCCGTCTATGCGCATACAATTTGACGACACTTCTGACGTTCTACAATTTTATGGAAAAATTCATTGATTCCTCTCTCGTGAGAACAATTGTGGAAGAGACAAATAAATATGCTGAGAAAATCAAACATTTAGGGACTTTTGTATTCACAAATTGTGAAATAAAAAATGTAAAAGCATTAAATGTGAAAAAAAGAATAATAATTTTTTTATTATACTTATTAAGTATTTTACTTAATAGAATGCAAAAAATATACCTTTCTTAAAAGCATTTCTGGTAAAAAAAAATTAACCGCTTAAGTGTTATTAGGAAAATGACTTTTTTAAGATCAATGATTTACAGATTCCGAAAGGTTAACTCATTTAAAATTATCATATACTTCATGTAAGAAACATGTTTAAGTACATAAAAGAATTATTTTATTTCTATTTGACAGCATGATACAAATTTTTTTATAATCATGAAATATAAGATTAGAGTAACAATAACAAATATTGATTCTTTTCAAATAATGCTACTTATTCTCTGCGATGTTTAGCAATTATTTGGAAATGAAATCTTTTATGAGCTATGGGACAAATATGACATACAAAATTATAAATATCGATGCTTAACTATAGAGTAAATGTACTAAATGTGCTAGATAGTGATACATTTTGAATCTTAAAGAATTTTCCACCTGTTTTAATGATTCAATTTTATTTCTTCTAATACATTGAATAAAGTTTATCATATAAATATCTATAATTTTAAACTATATTATAATTATTTAACACACATTAATACAAATGATGCTGTTTATCATTTGCCAATTTTAACTTTTGTCATTATATATTTTTTAGATGCTGGGGTAAGTAAAATTTATTTTTATGCAAATTGATTTATATAATTTTGAAAATATTTAAGTGGTAAAAACACTTAATATTTTAAAAGATTGAAACTCCATTTCATTTAAAACATTGATGTTTATATATAAATATCAATGTAGTAAGTAAACCTCAAGAATAGCTTATTTTAATCTCTCTGTAATATCATTCTTAAATACTTCTCACATAATTAAAGGAGATTTATTGTAACAAATTAATAAACTGTATAATTTCCAAAATGTTAATTTCGTAAAGAAACGCGTGTAAATTTGTGTTTATGAAATAAACGAAATTACTGGATAAATTAACAAGTTCCAAAATGTGTTCTAGAGAAATATTTTGGTTGCATAAATTCAAAACTCTTAGATCTGGCTGTAACAGCATTTTAAGAATGGTGGAATTTTTTAAGAAAATAGTACAAAATTGTTCAACTTGAATTGTGTTACATATTATACAAACAGATTCAGTTTATAAATTTGAATTTCAAAAATATTTCGATTTTACGATGATTTTCTGTTAATTCCTCTTTTACTACTAGCAAAGTCAATGCAAACTATATGAAAATTAAAGAAACATATTTCTACGAAAATATTAGAAAATTATATCGCATCTTAAGCATTATATTTCTTTGATTTTAACATCTTATATCTTCAATTTAGAAGCTTAATTTTTATTAGAATGCAGATATAACAAGAAATATAATTGGTCTAAGAGAAAAATATCAATGAAAAGAACAAACATTTTAAATGTAAGAATTTAAATTATTACGGATTTAAATTATTATTATTTTCAAAAAAACGGGCCATGTGCTGAAGAAGGCAGCCGGTGTATCTCGTAGAATTTAATTTTTGAAATAAAATGGATACCTTTAATAGCTTTAAAATTGATTGCTATACCGTTTGACATCAACCGTTTATGTATATATTGCACATTTTGTCAGATATGGCCATCTATTGTACCTCAAGGCCTTACGGCTTTTTCAATTTTTAGTACTTTTCTTTAAATTGCAATACTGACCAGAATAATAATTGAAACTAGGCATTTGGCATACCAAACTTTTCAGGAGATTTCGTTCTAGAAGAATATCATGCTACCGGACTTTCCAATGGTTCAAAATCTGTGGAGACACGCTGGAATTTTCATCACATTCAAAAAAATAAATAAATAAAAAATAAAAAAGAGAGAGAGAGAGAGAAACTTTAAATGTAAATGCAAAAATAAGGTATCTAGAGGACTGTAATTATTATGAATTGTTTCCAAGTTTCATTCCTTAATTTTTGGAATTTTTCAAATGGAATATACACTCTAAAAATAAATATTCATATATATATATATATATATATATATATAT
>JAPDSC010103954.1:6468-22809 GCA_026290005.1 Latrodectus geometricus
AATACAAAATTATTTACTTTCCTAAAACGTATGTATGTTTCCTTCAAAAAGTATAGATTTAATATATTAACGTATTTTATCTAAAAATATGTATGTTTGCATTTACTTTTAAATAAACATTATATTTTATTTTTCTATCTTTCTTTTGGAATTCCATATTTCAATAAACATAATTTATTATTTATCTCCAAATATATTTCTGTTCTAAAAAAATATTTTACTTGTTTAATTATATACTCATAATTTCCATGTCGTATTAAGAAAAATTAATTTACAATCAAAACCAATTTCTCTAAAGTAAATATGATGATATGCATTCTATATCTAAGCTCCTTAAAAATATGTACATTTAAAATCATTACACTAAACATTAACGAGAAATCATAAGTAACAGTAATGAAGAAAGACAAATTTTCACATATTTAATTTTTTTCTAAAATAATGTACACAATAGATTCAACAAATAAAGAGGAAGTTTGTGGATAACAGTAATAATATATTTAATTTACTGAAATTTTAATTAATTTGTTCATAATTAATTTACGGAAATTAACATTTCCACAGAGCCTAATTAGGTGAAATATTAATTTCCAGAGAAACTGAAATTTTTGCTTTCTCAAATATGAAATATCATAATTTAGAGCCTCAAATGTCAAATGATTAAAGTTTACGGTTTTAATGTATTTAAATTATAATTTTCTTAATCTTTTTATCAAAAAATGGGCTTTCAAAACAATGAAATCTGTATTTTAGAATTTCTTGAAAGATAAGCTTGCATATCTTCCAAATTTCATATTAATAGCAATGAAGTTTTTTTTATCGAAAAGTGAGCCTTGACACAATGTGTCTTTTTTTTAAAAAAAATGTTTTAAGGTTGTAATGTATTTTACTTAGTGTCCTCTTAGAAAGATTCTTTGATAATAATTGAGAACTTATAAGAATATGTTTCTATTAGAGTTACTAATCAATAGATCAATAAAATAACTAAAAAATATTCTCTAAATGAGTTTGAATTTCTTGATGTGTTAAATTGAGATTCAAAGCAATTTCTTTCATGTATGTAGTTGTAGTATACATATTGAATTCCTGTTGTACAGAGTCCTTCACTTATAGAAAATTCCTCTTTGATATTTAAAGAAAAAATGTTAGAAATGTTAATTGTATTAATTTGATAATGCATTAAAATAATGTTTTAAAAATTTTATCGCATGATTCATTTTCGGTAAAAATATTTTAAACATTTAAAAGCTACCCTATTTGTTATATTTCATTCGATTTTCAAAAATCACTCTAATTTTAAAAATTAGGATGTTTTTTAGGAAAGATTGTTCTGAAAATAATTTCTAATAATACATTTTTATTACTAATTATTTATTATATATTTAATTATTTTTTATTATTAATAAAATTATTTTTATTGGTAATAAGAAATAATTAAACAGAAAATTATAATTTAATTATTTTTATACTTAATTATATTAACATTTAATTGCTAATAATTTAATAAATAATATTTCCTATTTTATTAAATTTAAGAAAAGGAAATTCATAAATTATTTTTAAAATCTTTTTAAATGAAAAATTTGCTTTTTTCAAAAACAACGTATAATGTACGCAAGTTTGATATTGCCTTTATTATATTTAAAAATGTAGTTCTTAGGTTATGTTTAAAAGCTTATTTAATGAAACAGGATTTTTTAATGGAAAAAAAATTGTATATCTATTTGAAAAGAAACATGAACGTAAAACAAGATTGCTAAATATTAGAAAAATTAAGTTTTATGATTATTAAAAAATGTAATATAATTATAACAAATAAATAAACTGGAACAATCTGAAATATTGCCTTATTATTTGTGCCTCACTGAAAATTGTACAATCATGTCTTATCGATTACAAAATTTATAATAATAAGCATGTAATGTAAAATATTTTGGGGGCTACTGAAGAAAACACTTTGAAAGTTGTTGAATATTCTTAACATCTTTGAACATTCACTAATTGTCTTCAGTTTTGATTCTCCTATTTTTAGCTGTTATTAATTTTAATTCTAATTAGTAAAATATTTTTTACGTTAGTGACATTTTACATTATCGATTGTTAAATGTCCATCATCTTATCCTCATGCATCAGTGAGCTTATTTAAGAAAAATGTTAAAAATTTCAAGAAAACAAAAAAAGTTCGTTTTTTAATCAAAATTCAAGAAATTTTAATTTATTAGAAGTAAGTTATTTTACAATTAAAAAATTTAAAAAGTGAAACTAAATATAAATTTTTAATTAAATTTAAAATTTTACTATTGTTATAACTATATGTAAACAAACAATTTTATATAATATATTATTTACAAAATTTGTCATTTTAAAAGTAATTGATTGAACATGATTCATTGTTTAATAAAACTCAGACGTTAGCTTTGTCTATTGCTATGCATGTTCAATAAAATTAAAATTATAATGAAAATAAAGTAGGTGAAGTTTCTAAAATTACTGTATATTGTATTTCATTAATATACAAAAATATTTTTAAACAATAAATATTCATTATTTTCCAAAAACAAATATATTAGGTGCTGTAGCATGTAAATATTTGAATTCATAATTTCTTGAATTAAAAGTGTCGACTTCAAAACAAAATTTTAATATTCTGGACAAGGGTTTAAAATATGTGAAGAAATATCTAAGTGTTTATTAATAAATTCTTTAAGATATAATTGTATTCATTTTTTAATTGGATTTTAAAATCATTCTACTTTATTTTTATATTATATTGATGCAAAACATTAGACAAACCCTTAAAAACATTAAAGCATTTTTAAATTTAAAGCATTTTTAAAGTTTCCAATAAGTAAACCAAATTAACTTTAAATTGCGTATTTGATTAGCCATTGTATAAAAATTAACATGTAAAACTTAGTTTTAATGCATCGTATTTTTATGTCTATCAATAAATGTTTCAATAATACTTTCTAAAAAATTACTAGTCGTATAGTATTATAATTACATTTTTGCTTGTTAAACTCATTTTTATTAAATTTGGTTTTTGGAATTTTGTAGGAACAGTATTTTATAAAAAAAATATTAAAATGAATTTTACATATAAATTATTCAAAATAACATTTTCTTATAACTATATGTAAACAAGATTGTTTACATTATAGTTAAGATAAATGAGTACTATTCCTACAATATTTTGAAACATTTTGTAAAACTTATTTTTCATTCCTGATGTTTTTTGAATTCTCAATAAATTATTTAAGAAATAATAAAGTAATAATATTATGATTATTTTTAAGTAAAAAAGCTAATTTCTTTTCACTAAATTACATTGTTTATCAGACATTACTCTTTCCTCTAAAAAATTTCTAGATACTTTGTGTCTAGACATCTTATAACGGAGAAGAAACATTTTATGCTTTCTGTAGACTGTAAAAGTATATTTTTATGCTTCAAATTTTACCTCTTCAATGATTTCCTAAACATTATCATTACAAAAATAAATCATAAATGTTAAATTATTTTTGCTATTGAAATAATTTTGTGTTGTTTTTTTTGTTCCTCCAATTATTTAAAATATTTAAAAACTTTTGATTGAATACTAGTATCAATCAAAGCAATATATATCAAATTTCTGATATATATTGCAGCAATATATATCAGAAATTTTTCTGTTAGTTAAATATAAATACTTCTAGAAAAACAAAATTCAATATATATTACAAATTTATTTTGGTGAACAATTCCCTATACGTAAAACACTAATTTTTTCTTGATTGTGGGACTTGATCTATTTTACCTTTTTATAGATTAATATTTTAATTATTATATTGATGTAAGAATAATTCATATTGAAAAAGCAAACAATTACAAAAGATAAATAATACTCCATAAGTGTTCAATAAACGTTAAAAATATACATAATAGGTTTTGAAAAGTAATTTCTTCTTATTTAAAAAAAATAGTAATTTGATTTAATTAAAATTAAATAGATCAAACATTTTTGGTGAAAAATTGAAATAAAGAAAATTTAGAAATGAGTATTTTTTTATTTAAATCCAGTTTAAATCAAGAAAATAATATACAATATGTATTGAATTAATTGGTGTTTTAATAATAATTTTCTTAAATTTTAATAACATACATTGTGAATAAGAGGAACATCAACTTAAATGCTATAAATTAAATATACAATCAGACACAACTTTCAGCTTAAGTATTCAATTGTTTTAATATGCAAGGAAATTAAGTAATTTCGATGCAATGAAATATTAGGAGAATTTTTACTTCTCGGGGTAATTTTTAAAATTACAATATTTATAAATATAGTAAATGAACTAGTAACGTATTATAAAGAATATAATGTATATGCATATAAAATACACTCCGATAATATTATATCATCTGGATTGTAGCAAATTTTTTTTAAAGTTTCTCTGAAGATAAATTTTGAAAAATTCAAGTTCTTTATATTTTAAGAAATCTTTATTAATTTAGTGGATATTACATTAATAGGTTTTCACTTTATTCAGCTTAATATCTTATTTACTTATTCATTTTTTTCAAACATACATTTGAATCTGAAAATTAAACACCAACAGCAAGTTCTTTAAATTCTAATATATTACTTTTCGATAGTGTTTCAGAAGCTTTGAAATTAAAACTTAACTCCATTTTAAAATTTGCACTTAAGCAGGTTCGCTCAAGCAATTTTTAGGATAATTGTATCTAAAAGCTATCAGTGAAAATTTTATCATTGATTTTAACTAAATTCTTAATAAATTATCCTTTGTTCAGAAAATATAGCATAAGCTATATTAAGTTTTTTTCAGCATGTATTTAAGATTTTTTAAGTAGAATATAACAAAAATTTTTAATTAAACATAACTATAAATTAATAAATTTAAATTAAATACAGTAGATATTTTATTTTATTAAGTATTTTACCATGTGCAAAAACGTAGCAAAATGAATACTTATATATAAATATACAGAAAAAATTAATTATAATTAAAGTATTTACAACAAGTTGCTTGCGAGGTAAGTAGAAATTTTTAAAAACATATTAGTAATTTTGAATTAAAAAATTCCTTAAATACAGTTTTAGTACTTCAGAATCATTAACATCAAACTTATTAAGTGACCTAGAGAATATTTTTAGTATAATCTTTCATTCTTAGCTTTTGATAGCATTCAAAAATATAGCAAATCCAGAACTAATTTTTATTGTGTCTCTACTTAACGCGTAAGATTTGCAACATTAGGTATTTTAGTGTACCAAAAATTGTGAATACCATTATTCTTTAAAAAGAGTGTATATATAATCCATCATTATTTCTAATTAAAATATTATCAGCAACTTTTAATATATTTTCAGTTATCTATCTACAAAACATTTATTGCACACTTTACTTTTTTCAGCATTTAATAAAAATGCTAATAAATTGTTTCATTTTGAATATAATAATTTTTTTTAATATAAAGCCTTATTTTAAAAATAATGTTCATAAACTGCATATTTCTTGAATGCATGACCATTTAGTTGATCAATGTTTCATATTTCATTTTAAAATTAATTTTAAGTACGTCTACCATGTTTTCCATAAACATCAAATAGTATCTTTTTTCAATTGAATCAAAGAAATTTAAAAATTCTTACTTTTTATATTTTTTCCATTACAATATTTATCTGAATAAAAAAAAATTTTGACATAAGTCTTAAATAAATTTGTTCTGAAAACGCTGCATGTATGTGATATAAATTAGATACAAATTTTTGTATTTTAAATTACTTTATCAGAAATATTTTAATACATTGTGTTATTACATATATAATGACATTTGTTTTCATAATACTCGCAAGAATATTCTAGTGTTAATATAAAATTAGTAATTTTAATATTGAACTGTAAAAGTTTATATTTAAAAATAATGAAAAGGTGATGATGATTATATGATTAATGATGATTATATACTAAAAATTAATTTATAGTATATAATCATCGTTAAAAAATAAAAGATTTTAAGGCATGCTTAAATATTTCATTTATATTTTCATTATTATATCAAGATAAATTCACTACAGTTCTATTTTCTTCTACTGTTAACATATAAGAGTAAATCCGTTATGTTTTATTATACGTTGATGTTTAGTAACATTGAATAGTGTAGTTATTCCTCGTAGATATTAATTCATCATAGAAAAATACTTTTGGAATTCACAATCTATTACTCTGCGAAATACCAATATCTAAGATCAATAAGTAATTGAGAAAAGCAAGAGTGATCCTAGTTATATTGATGCTGATGGAAGTAAATAAATGTAACAGATTAATGATTTCCAAAGAGGGTTATTTCAAAATATCCTGAATAAGTCTTATTAGGTTATTACAGAGAAACCCTGCAGAAAATTACTCATCTAGATTGACGTAAGGAAAACATATTCAAGCCCTTCAAGGTTCCTGGATATTAATGATCCATAACTTTTTTCATTTAATCTCATCTATTCTTTTTAGTTATAGATTTTTATTTAATAATTTTTGTGGGTATAATTTATCTTATAAATATAAAATATAGTTATTCTCATCAACACGCTCACACAGCAGGAAAAATGTGTGCATTATCATCTAAGCAGATAAATTGATATAATTTAAATTAATTATAAAATGTAATCAAAGCGATGTTTGGTTAAAACGCAGAAGTGTACGCATTATATCATTCATAGCATTAGAACTTTTAATAAAAAATATTAAAAACTTTTGTTTGTGATGAAGAAATAAAGAAATGAAAACTTTTACGGTATTACAGCACTTAATAATGTGATAAAATATAAGTTTTTCTTGAAATACTACTCTATTTAATCTAAAATATTTGAAATTTATGTATTAAATTATATGTGATTCAAAAGACTAAATTCTTTTATAATCAATTATTTTGCGATTTAACACCATATTATATATCAGTGATAAAAATAACAATCAGTAAGTCGCATTCATTTACACAATGTATTTTAGATATGAATAAATTATAATTGCCACTAAATGCAAATGTAATAGGGCATTAAGGAGTTTTATGAGATGAATTCAGCATCATACAATGTCACGCAGTTTTTCAATTTTGGTTTGATCTTTATACATTTATCAGTAAGAATTTCATACTCGAATAACCATTCGCTAAACTTGCAAAGTTGCAACATCTTTATCAGCGCTGAATATTTTATATCCACAAATTTGAAGAATTGATAAAAAGAATTTGAAATTTCTTCACTTATGCAAAAATTTATTTAACATAGTATGATTATTCCTTAAACCAGAAGCGTGCATCGATAAATTGAATTTGATGCATATTATATTTTTAGAAAATTTTATGTAATTTTTTATTTATTATTAAGTTGTTTTTCTATAAAATTTATAGCAAACATATTGATATTCATTTTACTTATTTTTGTAATTAGTATTGACATTTTAATAATTTATAATGAAATTATTACAAAATATATTGCATGTTCTTATGTTTCATTATTCTTTCATAAAACACCGATCAATACAAGCGAGGAGTAAATAAATGTTTTTAGATAAGGAGTTTTAATTGGATTTTTTATGCAAAGAAAATGCTTTTTACCGGGGTAATTAAAGCTTTTTACCAGGGCAGTTGTTTTTTATGTATTAAGAACCACACAAATTTTTGACTGCTTTATTTTTTTTAAATTATGATTGTTAAAGCGTTTTAAATTTTTTATAAAATTTTATTCAATATTTACTATACTTTTTTGGCATCGTCAAAATTGATATAAAGTTATTTTATTTGCTATAATTCCATGTTATTGTTACGGATAATTACTAAATCAATTCAAGTGCTTTTTATTACAGTAAGTTTTTGTAACTTGTATTTTCTAATTAAATAAAATTAATTATCTGATTTCATAAATAGTGAAAATTACCTAAAATGTACTTGACATTATAAACATTGTTTATTTAGATATTATATAATTTTTTTGTATTTTCCACATTGCTGAAATAGTTTAGTAGTTTATTTAAATTTCTTTGAAATTTAAAGCCTTAAACTGTGATTTTTTTAATATAAATATGATTTAATAGGTGGTAAAATAGTGAGCAATAGATGCACAGCAGAAATAATTAACGATACTAAAAATTTCAATGTGATAAATACAAATAGCATTTGAATACATTCAAATTAACACAAAAAAGCATTATGTATTGGGAGGGAATATATATAACTTAATTATGGAAATTTTCATGCTTTAAATGGAAAAAATTAATGTTTTTTTATTTATTATTTTAATAAATTTTCGCTTAAAAAAAGTAACAAAGATCTTCTTACAATAATTGGAATTTAAGTCTATAAATTTCATAAGACATAAATTCTAAGTTACTCAATTTTAATACATTTTAAGTACTCAATTTTTATAATATCTAAGTACACTCAATTTTTACACATTCTAAAAATTAAATTTCTCAAAATAATGTCCCAGATGTGATAAACTAAAATAAATTTGAAAAAGTCACTAACCTCAGTATTTAAGAAAGAGTTTTTTTCTTTTATCAATAAGTTTGACCCTGCATCTATAAAGAGACATAGGAAAATTTGACTTTATTTTTGTGAAAAATCATTGGTAAAAAGTTTATTCTACAAGTGCGACTTATTTTTTAATTCAATCTTTATTGGTCAGAATTGTCTTAATTATAAGTTGAAATATTTTTCTCTCAAATGCAGAATTTATTTTCATAAAACTAATTTATAAAGTATTTCCTATGTTAACATACATATAGATTTGTAGTCTTTAATTACAATACCTTATCTTCGTTGTAGGTAAAAATTTTAGATTTAAATAATGCATGATAAACTCATAATTTTTTATATAATGTTAAATAATTTAAAATGTATGAAAGTAAATTTATATTCCATTATACACATCTATGTCATGATAAATTTTCTCTATAGGAAGCTGTACTTATATCTTTTTCTGTTAATAACCATAGTCGTGCAACGCACAAACAAATGAAAGAAAATACAGAGAAAAGAAAAAGTTAAAGTATATATAATTACAAATTCCTAAACGAAAGATATTTTATATTGACGAGTGTATTTTTACAAAATAATTATTTTAATTTTATAATGTATCAGATAAATTTAAAAATGCATTTTCATACTAAACAAACAAAGATTATGTAATGATAATTTATATATTTGAGTTTATAGATAATTGGAAAATAGTTTGTAATTGTTATTCGTAATAATTATATGATAACGTTTTGAGGATACAAATCTCAAGTAGATATAAAAAATTATAAAATAATGTTATCCAAATAAAACGAACATAGAACTAGTTTAAGTATTGAACTGTTTATTACTCTTTTTTATTACTTAGATATTATTTATTATTTAGATTATATTTATTATTTAGGTTTTCTAATTCAAAAGAAAATAAATATAAATTAAATTACAATAATTTTAAATGTGACTGATGTTATTCCGTGTAATAAATAGTAATAGTAAATAAGAAAAATTTGTGACACATGTTAAAATGTGAAAAATAAGATAATATAAAACCATATTTTCTTAAGATAAGTTCCTTTTATATTAGTTATTGAACTATATAAAAATAAATCAAAGTGATTTGGAATCATTAAATATTGTAAGCAAATTATATTTTTATGATTTGATTCCTTAAACGCAATCATAGAATATAACATTGAAAATAAGTTCATGGTAAATATTTTGAGTAAAAATTCAGATTTAACAGAAAAATATTTTATAATAACCTTATATAAATTTTGAAGGTTTAGATATACTTCTCTTTATATAAATGTCACATTGATCAAAATTTGACCAAATTAAAATTACTAAACAAACAACTATCTTCTTATTAAATGTTAATAAGTAATTTTTTTTTTACCTAGTTATGAAAACATTGTGATGCACAACAATTCATGTTATTTCCATGTTTTTCTGGGTAAATTTAATAGGAAGAGCAAAAATAAGTAAAAGGAAAATAAATGTTTTCACAAAATGCTAGATTTAATGTGCAAAATATGTCATTTTCAAAACTTTAATACCAAAAATATGCTTTATCGTATTATTAATCACACCAAGAATTTATTTGCTAGAGGTAAATAAATATATCTTTTTTATTTCAAAATAATTTACAATTTTTATTTCTTTGTATATGGGCAAATAAAATTTAACTTTTATGTAACTTAAGCACAATAAAAAAGAAAACCAATTTAAGAATGTCTGTAACTTTTTGAGAGTAATATGTGATTAAATATGAAAAAAATCTATAATTAGGTGCTGAATCAAAATAATTGATTGTCCTAATTGCTTTAATTGCATCCCTTAACTATATGCTTTTACAATTACTATATATATTGACAACATAATGTAATAAATTATTTAACTCAAGGAATTAGGTAGTTCAGCTTTAGTTTTGAAGATTAATATAATAAATGAAATGAATAATATTTTTCTCATTTGTTTTACTATTTTTTCATACTCATAAGTATAGTTCATACTAATAAAAATGCATAGGAAAGAATATAAGGAATAAGATTCCATTATATAATGGAAATAAAGTTTGAAGTGGTGACTTGTATTTAAGTTCTCTAATTTTTAACTATGTACTTTTTATTTACTTTTTCCGTTTATTTTAATTGTAATTAAGATGGGAATAAAGATAAATTTTCTAATTTTTAAAGGAATATTTGTAATTTATTTTGGTACATTAATAAACTCAGAACTATAAAAGGATTTTATTTGGAGAGCCAACTAAAAATTCTTTCTGATATTTAAAATATTATACAAAATATAAAAGGTCATCACTATTTAATCTTTTTTATGTTTTAATTTACAAAGTTTTCAAAAATTTTATGATTTCTTTCTTATAAGATATTAATATTTTAATGATGTAACGTGATTTTTTAAGCATATAAATTCCGTCCAAGATTCCTATCAATAATGTAAATATAAAACTTAAATTAGTATAATTTTTGTGAAATACTTTGGATTTGCTTTTAAAACATATTATTATCTTTTGATTTATAAACAGAAAGAAAAACAAATCACATTTTTCATTTATTTAACATTTTGCTAATCTACAGTCTTAGGATTATTCTATGCATTGGTGTATATTTTGATTGCATTTCGGAAAACATTCTATAATTGAATATAAATATGGCGTTATAAATATTACTTTAGTAATAATGTTAATGAAAAATGCTTTGCTATATTTTCAACATTTCACATTATAAAACCTTGAATATAAGAAATTTCAAGTTAGGAAAATAATTTATTTTTATTCAAATGCATAAATAACTTAAAAGATATTGTCAAAAATTTATATTGTAAAATACTTTTAAAACATGTTTCAATGACTGCAATTTAACAGTTAAAAAAAAAGTTTCTTAGAATATTTTGAATTTTAAAAGAATTCTTTAGCTAAAACGTTTTACAAGAACTTTACTGCACTTAGAAATTGTATTACTTTTTACTGCTGTTTTAACAGCAGTTGTGAAAATAAATGTCAATAAAAGTTTAAAAATCATTTGAAAACAACTGGAAAAACAGATTTTTACGGCTTTATTGTTTATTTGACAAAAATATTTTCATTAAAAGTAATGATCCATGAAAATATGCTTTTACCATCTGTTTATATAATTTTTTAGAGTTTCTTCCATATTATGGTCATGTAAATAACATAAAAATAAAGTATTCTAAAATATTAAAATTTTTATGACATATGAGTTACAACATTAATATAGTTGTTTTTTAATGATTCTTTTTGAGAAAATTAAAATGCATTAATTTCATTAGAATTTTAAGAAATACATATTTTAAGAATTTTATTTGGCTAAATATTTTAATATTTTATTTGACTAAAGTTTGATATTGAATTCCTTTTAATCTCAATTCATTGATATTTTTAAGTTTATTTACATATGTAATTTCATAAATAGATATATTTTACGCATTTGAAAATATTTAAAAATATTTTAATAAAGATAGAAAATCTAGTTTATTGAATTACAATAAGATCATAAATACCAATGATAAATTTACAAGTAGTTTTGGAGCAAATGATTTTTACAATGTTATGAATTTGAAAACATATTTATAATGAAATTGTGAACCACCAAAATATTTATATAAGTAAAAAGAATCAAGCTATAAAGTAACAAAAGATGATAATAAATACAAATAGCATTTTAAAAATGATGCAGTACAATTGAACTTGTTGAGATTCAAATTGCGAAAAAAAGTTTCTTTTCATTAATGAGAAAAACACTGTTTGAAAACTTTCTAGTGAATCATATAAATTAATTGCATCTTTTAAAAAATTTTGGAGTACAGTTAAAATATTTTATGTTAATATTGCACTTTAAATAAAATGAATCGAATTTTTAAGACATTCTTACTTCTGGACTTACTTTATATTTTCCTTCTAACAAGACTTTAATAATATTCTTCATATATTTGCTTAGATTAAGAAAAATTTTAATAGAAACTCTTCATATTTATTCCCAACTATAATGAGTCCGTTATTTCTATTATGCTCTGATTCCTGTCATACTCTGTCCATCTAATATAAAAATATTTAATGCTGTGATAAATAAAATGATACTTTGATACTTTTTATTGTGAAATAAAATATTTCACTTTATGAAAATAGAAAAAAAAAGTTTTCATAAAATTTTGAAATAAAACAAGAATACTTCAAGCATACTTTAAATTTATTTAAATATATGCAAATTTAGTTATCTATTAATATAACTTAATTACAATCATAATCTGAATATTATTATTAAAAAAATTTGGGGGAAAATATCTAAAATATTCAATGTAGATATATGCAAAAACATCATATTACCATAAAAAATTTCTATATTAAAACTTGAATGATGAATTACAACTATCATTAATGTATATAATATTCAAAAAACTGAATAAAATGAATTTGTTGCATTACTCTAATTTTGAAAATTTCTTAAATAATATTAATATTATAGAGATGGAATTAAGATACTGAGTGAGGAATACATTAAAACTATAAAATAAATGATATAATTTAAAAAAAATATTTTTTAAAATTAGGTTTAAATCCTTGTAGCTACCATTTTATTCAGTATTATGTTAGTTTTGTTCTTTAAATGTTTTCTTTTATCTTTGGATAAATCAATTACAAAAGAGCTTATGTACGCAGTGGATACTTAAATGTCTTCTAAAACTATTTGAAGTCTTTATTTAATGAAAAAAAATACACTTTGCAGAAATTTATGAGTTTATGAATATACCTTATAAAATATCATTTAGTAATAAAGAAACAGTTAGAATGATCTGTGACACATTCTGCAACTTCTACAGAAACTATACTTTGTAATTTTTATGAAAATAAAAAATGTTTAGTAAAGTATCTAGTACTTTCTTCCCATACCAATAGTGAAACACTAGATCACCGTTAATCAAAGTACTTAGTCTTTATCTATGAACTTGTTTTATCCAGTAGAGATGAATCCATTTAGTTCCTGACTATGATATAGAAGTTACGATAGAAAATTTATAAATTAGAGTCATAAATAGCTTTTAATGCATATTTGTTGCTTGTTTAATGCTAATTTTTAACTATAACTTTTATAAATCTATATGTTTAAATTAAATAATATACTTTAGAAAAGTTCATTACTTGTAAATGTTTTGCATGTACATGAATTTTAGTTTATTTTAAAAGTTAAATAATAGTGAAAAATTAATGCATAGCGGAAATTTTATGTTATCTAATATAAAATACCCAGACATGCTGAAATTTTCTTCATATTAGACATATTATTATGAAGAAGTCAAATCAATTGCACTATCCTGAATTCAAATATTTCTTAAATGACAATATCTAAATAAAACTTATTTTTTGAAGCAAAATTTTAGGTCAATTTGCATATTCAGATTCTTTGTTATATTTTCTATATAATGCATTCTATACTGAGTTTTCATTTTCATCATTGAACACTTAATTTAAAAATGAATATTAATTTCATTAGATAACTTTCATATTGTATTCCCTCAAAATATTCACATACTATGTCAGAAAATCATACTCATACCTTGATATTTCTACTGATTAATGATAAGTGAAAAAATTTGACCTTATTATTCCAAAACTATTAAAAATGTTTAAAAATTTTAAATGTATATAATATATATATATATATATATATATATATATATATATAAATTTTTATGAAGTTATAAATTTATTTTGAAATATCAAATATATTGTAAAAGCGTTTTCGGGTTCAATAATCATTTCTATATTTGATCTATGTATTCTTGATTTAATAATAGTCCTAAGATAGAAACTTTACATTAATGAAGGTTCTTTTAAACAACACTATGCATTGAAGCTTTGATTCATTATTTAATATCTTACATTAAAAAACATTATGCTTAGATTTAGTCATACCATACTTATAAAAACATATACTTTGAATATTGTGATATTAAAATTTCAGCTACCTTTTTCAAATCACATAAATATAAAATTGTTTCCTCTTAAAGAGTTTACATATTAAAATCTACAAACAAAACAGTTACAATGTACTTATCACTTACTTCCACAAAAAACTGATTTTAGTTCATTTATTAACTATTTGTAATATTTGAGCTTTTTAAATGCCATGTAATTTTAATGTTAGACAATTCCGTAAAATTTAATATTCAATTTAAAATTTGATTTAAGCTTTAAATTTCAAATAATGATCAAATAACAAAAATTTTTCTTAAATATCTGTTATTTTACTGTAAAAATTATTAATATTTTCTAGTTTTTACTATCCCATAAAAATTTCTGCGAATTTAGAATTAGAGAAAATAACTCACATTTGCATGAAAGTTTCCCACCAATTTTTGATTTATAAACTAAACAAATATATTTCATTTAATAGCATAATACGTTTCTTATTACAAATAAATACTTATCAGCATTTTATTATTAGTAAAACAAACAAAAATTTAATAATTATATATGTATTATTTAATTTCTAATTTAATAAGACTTTAATTACATTTAATTCATTTCATTCCAGTTAATCTATTTGTTTTCAAATTAATATGCTTATAATATAATATTAAATTGATTTTTATACATTTCAAATAATTTCTTGCCCCATAAGTCAATTTTAATTAAGAATGTAATTAAACGCATTTTATGTCTAGGAAAAAAGTTTAAAATGGTTAAAGGAAAAATCATTAAATCTTTATAAAGTAGACACTAAATTTATTTCTTTAAAATATTACTGTCATATTGTAAGGAAATATATGTTAAATACTGAGTTTATTATAAAAACATATTCGAAGTTTCTGTTAATGAAATGATAAAGCAAAATACAATAACATAAAGTGTAAGTGTCAGTAGACAAATTCCGCTTTCACGCCAGACATGGTTATTAGGTGTTTCTCAAAATCTGTTTGAAACAGTTCTATGTAGAAACTAATTTCTTCTTTAAAAAACAATGTTAACTAAAATGTCATAGACCAACATATCCTTAGGCAATTAATTGTTGTTGCAATGAGGAGTTGACATGAATATTTAAATTTTGTAAAGAAATCCCTATAACCTAAGTCATTTCATGTGATAAAATCCATGTACAGTTCTAGTAAACTAATTTAATGTAGCTGCATTCCACAAGTTTATTTTTTAATGTTTCATACGTGTTAAATGATTTTTATGTCTACGTACAGACCATTTTCAATAATTTTCATAAAGCATTTTTCATATGGTAATTATGCCAACCTTAGCCTTTATATTTATCTTTTATAAAAGAAAGTACTTTAAATAAAAGAAAAGAAACTATTTTTAATGCATAGTGATACTTGTAGTATAACACTCACAGTTACAGTTTTATGTTAAAATATTTAAATTTCATCTTGTGATATTTTCAGAATATTTCGAATTTATTTTAATTGCTTGAAAAATAGCCTATTGGTGCAAATAAGTATAAAACTTAATTTAAAACTTAACCTCTAAAAAGAATGGTAGCGAATTGTGTAAAAAATAATAAATAATTTACGGTTAGTGTCTTAAATATATATATATATATATATATATATATATATATATAGATAGATAGATAGATAGATAAATAAATAGATAGATAGATATATAGGATATTATGATGACTTTTATAATAAGATTATTCTAAAAACATCTTACAATTTTTTTTTTTTTTAAATAAAAACAGTATTCAGCAAATATTCTTAAGTCGAATTTTTATGTAATATAATTAATTAATTTAAGATATGTAATAATAATAAAAATTTGATGATTATTTCAAGAAA
>JAPDSC010103967.1:0-12947 GCA_026290005.1 Latrodectus geometricus
ATGTATTTACATAAATAGTTAAACATTTACAAACATTAGCTTTTATCAAACTAGTATACTGTAATGTAAAAATGTTGTTTATTTTATTGAATAAGACCTGGAAGACTTCATGCTTCACATGTTATAGAATATTTTATTCAATATTTGAAACATGTCTTTTCGATTTTTATATTTCAAACCTAAAATAATTTAATGTGCATCTTTGTCTGTGTATTTATAAAGAAATACGATATTACATACGAGATACTTATGTTGTTCACATTACAAAGTCTTCACTAAGTAAGTTTCTTAAAAAATATTGCTATTGATTAATTAGATAAAATATACTTTTGTTTATTTACTGTAAACATTTATTAGAACGATTTTTAGATTTTTATGGTACATAAATACCACAATCTCTGTGTGATTTACGTTGTAAAATTTATGAAACGTTTGTTAATTTTATTACAGTGAACATATGATATTGATAACACTTATTATAAATATTTCAATTTTAGTAATATTTCTGGAATTTATGACAACATTAACTTTGAATTTCTTTACCTATAATACAATTAATATCGTTAATTGAAATGATTTATCGGATGGAGATAATTGCATTCTTAATATACCAGAAAAATATTTAATGATACATAGCATAAAAGCATTTCAGGTGTTCAGTTTTGTTTTTCTGAGTTTACATATCAAACAATATACTAGAATCTAGTTTGATTCCTATGTCTGTAGTATAGCCTTTAATTTCCTTCAAATATTATGTATGCTGGAGTCTAGTGCTAGGTGTGCTGCAATTTTGATTGATGAATCTTGCTCGATTCATACATATCTGATATATAGTCTTTTATTACATTCATAGTAAATATTTTTTTTATTCTGGAGTCTAATACAAAATATGCTGCAGTCTTAATTGATATATGTGAAACGCCAGCTGGTGTCTTGCTCGATTCATATCTGGCTATTGCATAGTAGTTCATTTCATTCATAGTAAACAAAGTCTACAATTTGCCTTTAAGGGAAAAAAAAATCATAAATTTAAAAATCAGAAAATCTTAGGAGCCACACCTAAGATTGTAAGGCATTTTTATGATTTAAAGTATTGAACAAATCACGACTTAACCTTAATCAAATTGATAACTTTTGTGAATATATAGCATTTTTGCTTTTTGTAGATTAATCCCCTGATCTTATTGAATCTGATTATCTAATAATAGAGAAAACATTGAAACACTATATTAATTTTAAAAAACCTATATTAAAAGGATTAAATAGTGTAATATTTTTAATCATTAAGAAAGATTATTCATTTATTATTAAGCAAATAATATTTTTTTAATATCATGGGTTTTATGATTTGATTCTATTTGTCTTATAAATAGTTACAATAGAACTTCTCTCTTTCAAGTAATATAAGGCTATCACTATTTAATATATTTATTTAAGTAGCGTTTTTTTCCCACATGGAGTTTAATGATTTTATTCTACAAATTTTCCAAGACTTTATTGACCTTTACGAATTTTTTATTTGAAATGTTCTGTCATAAGCTTAAGTGAATATATTTTGCGTAACGTTTTAGGTCAAAATGGAAGAAAACGATGATAACAACAATACGACGAAAAGCAACTGCAACCAAAACGGAGTTGCGACGGAGAGAACGAGGAAACCCATTGTGGGATCGAGTCCAGAAGCAACCACTCCTTACAACATCCTCCCCAAAGGATGTAGAGGTTCCTTTTGTGTAATAATCTAAGTCACGGTTCACAACATGTTCACTATGTGACTGGTAAAGTCAATATTAATCTTACATAATTATATAATGATTTATTTTAGTATCATGAATTAAATATATTTTAAGGCTAACTACCCCAATCGAAATAGTAGAAAATATAATTTTGTTCATTAAAATATTTTACAAGGTAGCTGGTCAATTTATTATGTTGTGTAAATTAGTTATATTGTGTGTTATCATTTTTTAGTTGTCGAAAATTATTTAAGACAATTATGATACTAGGTGATCATAAAATTTGAAATTAGATGATTTAATCTTTCATTTATATTATCCCAAAGAAGCAATATAATGCTTTTTGACATAAGGTTTGGCAAAATAATTATTGATATTTCTAGATAAATTCAAAGTGGCTCAAAGTTTTATTCATGAGGTAAATAGTTTCTTCAAAATTTATATGAAGAATCATATGTATTGGGCATTTATAATCTGTAAATTTGTTTTCTTGATGAACTAGTCTGGAATTGGATGGGACACACTTCCATGATGAACTCATGACAAGCCATAAATAAAATTGCTGAGATTCTGGACCATGTTAGAATTCTAGCTATGGAAAATAAATCTAGTATTCCTCAATCTTTCTTTAAGATTTATACTGATGGTATCAGAGGTGATGGGAGATTTTCCGGTAGTGGAGTGAACATACATACTTCTACCAGTATTATAGAACTCTTGATCAGAAACCGTAATTCTGTTTTTAGATCCTAGCTTATAGCTATTAGAAAGAGCCTGGTGTATGCAATTAAGGCTGAGGGTTGTTTCCAAGACATTTGAATCTTGATTGACAGTCGTTCTTCAGTTCAGCACCTCTCTAATTGGAGTATTGTTGGAGATCAAGCTAGTCTGAATGTTTTAAATCTACTTGACAGACTTTTTCCCAGTCAGGCCATACATTTTCAGTGGATCCCTCACATACTGAGGTTGAGTTGAATGAAAAAAGCCGACTCATTGGCCACATCAACTGCTGAGGAAGATGTCAGTAATTGCGGAGGGCTCCCATTTGACGGGATTTCTTCATTTTCAAAAATAAAATAACAAGCTTTCGAAAACTTCTTCTAATTACTTTTGATATTTTGCAAAAAACTCAGGGGAATCTTTCCTACTTAGACCAGGATCCCATCAAACTTCTTTCTTGCGATTCCTGATTAGCCATACGAGAGTATTCACTTTTAAGCAGGGTCAAAAAATATACCCTGAGTGCCCCTAGTGTTCAGCTGTCATGGCATCCCCAAAAAAATATTTGGGTTTATTTAGGTTTTAACAAAGACGAAGTCCTTCGGGAGTGTCAGTTTTTTGGCTTTTTAGATATTTTTGTATTCATGGCGATTGTCCAGCTTTGCTAGACGGTTCCGAGATTAGAACCAACAACAACATAATCTGTAAGTTTTATTCCAATGTAAAATGTTTAACACGTTATGATGTTTAATAACTTAAAAAATATTGAAAATCGATTTAAATTAATATAATTTAAAAATTCATGAATTTTTTTAAAGGACTTTCACAGATGGTTCTTTAGAAATTATGGAGAAAGATAAATTTCAACCTGTCGGGTTTGGGTTCTTATCATGCTTTGAACGTCACTAATGCTTAACATTATTCTTTTATAAACAATTTACTTTATACATGCCCAAAGGGAAAAATCCTAAGATCTTATAGGAGATGATACGGATTGGAAAGAAATAGCGTTCTATCCTTCTTTCTGTATAATAGAAAACTGAAAAGTTAGAAAAAAATTTAAGTTGGAAAAATAAATTGCTTACAGAAATTTCTGATTATCATTCTAGAAATAATTGTTATAAATTTTCGTTACAATTATTATTCTATAATTATTAAACTATAAAATCTGTAAGAAATATTACAGCTGGCTTACCTATTTAATTACTTATTTGGAATGCAATGGAATATGTGTCAAAAGAGCTCTTAAAAATATTATAAAGTAAATGGAATATAAAAATTTCATTAAAAATAGTTGTAAGCATTAAACGGTTTTTAAGCAATGTTATAAAACATTTATGAATGATCAAAATATGTATTCCACAAATGTTAAATTTATTTTATGGTCAACTTATAAAGAAGAATTGGCAAAAATAAATTCACAAGTAGATCGCGATGTACTTGTGAAGAGGTTTAACAAATCATTTTTCTTTGACGTAAATTAATAAATTTGTTTTCGCCTTCAAAGATTCGACTTGCAAGTGGTTTTCATAAAAATAAAGGAGAAAAATCAAATAAATTATATGAAGAATGAATTATTCCATGTAATTCATCTTAATTTGTTATTAAATTATTAAAAATAATTTTTTGATTCATGAATCATTCCATGTTTTGGAAAAATCATATGCTTATTTGAAGATAAACTAATATAAAGTTGAGACATTAATAAAAATGTTAAATAATAAAAATGAGGGTAGTATTTTTATCCTATACTAATAACAGTAAAAAACCCAATGTCTTTTAATTAAAATGAGAATATAGTGTTACACTCTAGTATATATGCTACAATTATTTTTAATTCAAAATTTATTTTCATTATAGATGTGCTTGGATCCACCACTTCCATTGGTTCCCTGCACTCCCGCCGTTTGCGTGCCTACGTTGTCGTACTGTGTACATAGGACATGAACTTCTCCAATTGCTTCAAAGTTGGGTTGACCTACTAGGCCACATTTTCTCAGTTCCTGTACAAAATAAACTCTTCTAGTGAGTGCTATAAGAATTTGTGAGTTGTTTGAATTGCAGCTTTACGATCCCTTTAAAGTCAGCATATCCAATTCATCCCACGGAAAGAATTACTTGTGGTGTTGCCATCTAGCGGCAAACTATGAGAATATAATTGAAAGATTAAAAACTAATGTCTGCATGCTGCTGCCATCTAGGATCATTTACCAGCATGAATGTTTTGATCAATGTCTGATCTAAGCAAACTTATTTACAAAGTCAATTTATCGTCATGAAAAATAATTAATTAATTAAAATGAGTGATAAAGGAGCTTTTTATCGAAACATGTTCCATTGAGGGATTTATGTTGATTGAATATTACATTTACTTTTTTTGAAAATTAGCTTACATAGTTTAAATCTTCAATACCACTTGCTTTCAATATAATTATAATACAAAACATATCAAAATGCGTATCATTGGTAACATAATTAATTTTGTGTACTAAGAGAGTTAAATATATGCATAATATAAAATAATGACATTTTTAAGTACTTAAATGGAAAAAATGCCGATTTTGTTTGAAATGCAAATTATTCTTAACTCATAATATTAAATAAAATATATCATAGCATCTTTAAATCCAAAATCTAAAAATGTTAAGTGGACTTTAAGGAATTTTACATTAAATTTTGTGGCCAAATATAAAATAAGTAATTTAGTTTTCTTAGATAATTTCTATGATAAATTTTTTTATAAAATTAATTTAATGATATTATTTCAGAGTTTTTGAAGGTGAATCAAACGCATTTATTGATATACAAAAATTTAAGGTTAAAAGTTTATCTCGTAATTATTAATTATGATTTAGCAAATAAAAAGTATAGGCAATCCAAAGTAATGTAACGTAATATTGTAACCAAATAACGTGATATTTTAAGTCAATTTTAAAGTTATGCAATTTTTTTTTGTTATTTTGGCCACTTAACCCTTGTTGAAAACAAAATAAAAAAAATTCTTTTTTGGAACAATATTCTGATAATAATAGTACTGATGCAATTTCTAATTCCTTAAGATAAGAGTACATAATATTGCATTGAGTTTTAGTTAAAATAATTGCTTCTCAAAATTAATAAATTAAATTTCAAGTAATGTAAAAAAGGCGTAAAATATTTAAATGTTTTAAAATTCCGCTTGTGTTATGTAGATAATTTGTTTTATAATTTGATCAAATTAAATGGTAATTTTGTGAAATTCAGTCCTGTGACGCACAATTTTGTAAATTTTCATCATGCTTTAAGTTCTTTATAAATGAATTTGTACATTGATGCATTCTAATTCTTTTGCCATTAAACTGAAATATTTATATACTAGTTTCTAGTTTGAAAATGTGTTATTTGTACTGCCGAATTATAACATTTTTAGATTTAATTAATGTTGAGAATTTTATGTAAAAATTACAGACTCTAAAACTGAGTGGTCATTACTGAGTAATATAGTTTACTTGCTCCATTTAAAATATTATATTCAAGATTTGAATTTTTATGAATACATTCAACTATTTCTCAAACGGTATAAAATAACTCTGTTTAATTCTACCTTTAAATGGTATAATCATTGCTCAAAAATAAATATTGTACAAAAATAATTAAGTTATTCAATTTCGTTGTATAGTCATTATGAAATATGGATGTCATAAATTTTAAAATCATATTATATTTGAAAAGCATGTTTACTTTTATCAAAAATATCTGTAAACTGTCAGTTATACAATTTTTCCATTTGTACAAATTTAGATGCATTATATATATATGTATGAAGTTTCCTGTTCTTCTCTTTGGTAGATTCTATATTGTTTGTTATGTCTACTAAACAGAAATAAATGAATGAATCATAAAGATTGACCTTAAAATGTGCAATATAAAATTTAATATAAATTCTTTAACATTTATAACTTAAATCATATTGCAACTGAAAAATAATGAATTTTCTTACATACAATATATGGAACTGCAAAATTTGTTGAAGGATGTTGATATCAATAAGTATTGACATTGGTACTGGATATTCTGCTTTCCCTTAGTGTTTCATCCCTTGTGTATATACACATTGCTAATCTTGCTAATACCTACCGACAGATATCGTAGCAAAAGTGACATAGTTTACCGTAGAATCATAAAACAATTTAATGAGCAAAGTGTAAAGTGTGTGCATGTGTGCGTATGCGTTTCTACTGAGGTGCTTTCAAGCCTATTGCTGACGTCACGCAAATTAGGCCCCGTTGTGGACCAATTAGAAATTTAAACATATCACTTGTCGTGCGTTTGCGTTAGGTTTAGACCTTAACCATTTTCAGTTTCGCTTTGAATATGTGGTGAAGTTTTCCAGCTTTTTTTTTCTACAAGAGTTTCATGCGTAAGAAATGTAATATTTAATTTTCAATGAATGGTGTAATTTTTCTGCTAATGGAAACGCTGAGATAAAAAATGGGCTTAAAGCTTACAAGCAAAGCCTTTGACGAATTCATGGAAATGATTGAGGAATTTTTAAATTTTACCATTTCAATTTAATTGTGAGAAAAAGTTTTTGTTAAGATTCTTACATGGTATCATTTTCTAGCGACAGGTGAATGTGATCAAAATATGTTCTGTGAATGCTGTGGATAAAAATTTAATATAAATAAAGGTTGAGAATTTTTAGAATTTATCTTGTTTTAAAATTGCTGAAAATTGTATTAGTATTTATATATGAAATTATTCACGGAGATGCTTAATATGAGATTTATGCTTAATCTTTTCTTGCTTTAATATTTATATTACATGCTTTAATCTCATGCTTACACTACATTTAACTTGCTTTAATCTCATACTTAATTTATGCTTAATCTAATATATTTATTAACACCTTTTCTTTTAATAATTCAGTGATTTTAAGTTAAAATATTTTAAATTATTTTGTTTTGTTAGTAGTAAATTATTTTACGAATTTTTAAGATTATATTCATTACTGTTTCTATTATATTATTGATCCTCTTAAGATTTTTTAGGGATTTGGAGACTGATTTAAACAAATTATTTTGGGAAACCAATTTTATTTGGGAATTATATTTTATTAAATTATGTGTTTTGAGCAAGACTTCATTTATGTTAGTTATCAAATCAAACAGTAAAAAAAGCAAAAAGCTGTAAACATAAACATATTTTAAGTTTTCAAAAAGTATTATATTTTTTAGGCATTTTTGAATACTAATGTTTTCAAAAATACAATTAATACATAACTACATCGATTGTACAACTTTTAGGCAGAATTTAACAATTTCGGAAATAGCTGCATGCATCAGTTTAATTTATGGATAAAGCCCCATGGTCTAAAGAATTAAACTGTATAATATTTTGAGAATAGTAAATAAGTGGAAAGAATAATTTTAAAATTTCATTTTCCCCCCAAAATAATTTAATAAATACTAGATTACTCAGAGCCATTAATTGCCATAATTGCATATTTAGCAATCTTTTTGGTGATCAAACATTCGGCTCCTGGAAATTCTTCCAGATTAAAAGTATCTTCTATAAAAACAGATCCCTTTTATGTGCAAATTCTAATTAAAGTATCTATTAAGATACATTCAACATGAAATGAATTAACTTAAATTAGAACATTTATTTTAACATATCATATTTAATGTGTAAGATATAAGTAAAACAATGGTATAACACATTATATGATTTCAAATGTAGCATTCTTTTTAAAACAATCATCTTGTTTTTTTTTTATTAAATTATTACATTAACTTAAAAAAGGGCTTTAAAATAATCAACTAATAAATGCGTAATTTTTAATAGATAATCACATTATATTAATAATTCATGAAATATAATAGATAATCAGAACTGTTCCCTCCTCAGATATTAAATTAAAATAATGGTCAAAATATAGTTAATATACTTAATTTTTTCAATTCAATTCATTTATTTTAAAAAGTATACTAAAATAATTAAAACGTATTATTTAAATTATTGAGTTATACATAAAGTCCTTTAAACTCTCCAAAAATAATTTTTAAAAAATAATTTAATATTTTTTGCACTTTTAATAAATAAAATTATATGTTTCTTAAATATATGTAACTAGTTTCTTCAATATATTTTTAATTACTATTCATTTATTTTACTATAGCGTTTTATACATTAATTTTAATTCCTGCAACTTTTATTGGACGTTAAATATTTAATTTCGAGTCTAAGTGCTGTCTTTCATTTATTAATGTTAAATTGATTTCGGTTTCATGAAAAGTGTTAAATAAAGCATCTCCAAAGAATAGTAATAATTCTAACAATGAAAAAAGTTTGTAAATAAAATGTTTCGAATTATATACATATATATATTTCTGTAAATACATGAAACACAAATTAGTATGAGTCCATGTCGTATGACAATCGGACTTTATTTCTAGTGATAGATAATCTTGCTGTAGTTTATTTAAAAATTTTGGATATTTATGAATATTTATATGAAGTTTTATAAACTTCCAACGAAGAAAGTTTCTTTATAAGAATTATTATCTCCAAGTGAAGTTTCAAATTATAATATTTTACAAAATTAGTTTTGTGCACGATTTGGGAAAGAATTTAATAAATAAAAGTTCACGTCAATGATGCGAATGTTATTGCAATTGGGAAAATGATAAATATTACATAATAAATCAAATCGGTTATTTTTTGATTAGTTATTTATTTATGCCGATAAATAGTCAACTTATCTAAATTATTTAAATACGTAAAATAATAAGTTTGTATAATTATAGTAGGCAGTTATATCCATTTTAGCGCGAATATAATTTATTTGTTCAAAGCAGCAGTAAATTTAATATCAAGCTTTAAGAACTTTTATACCGATTCAGTTTGACATATTTTGAGAAATTTGATTTTAAAATAAATCACATACATTTTGATTTTATTAGATTGTAAATATTTGAAATAGAAAATATTTTTATGGGTGCCAAAATTAATGTTTGTTCGCCAAATTATTTCTCAGGGTTCAGATCTTAATAACAGTTTTGCACACATGATTTAGTACAAACATTTTGAAAGTTCTTAATTTTCACACAAAAAAAAGGAAAAATAATAGGGCAAAATAATGTAAAAATAAAAAGGCTAATAATGTTTGTGTCGCAAAATAGATATCATATGAAATAAGTAGATTTTATTTGTCTGTACATGAATAATATTATTATTATTTTAAGTTAAATGTATACTTCTTTATGAGCATTCATTTATTTAAAGTGAAAGTTAATATTTTATGATGTTGGTAATATTAATATAGAATGAATCGTGTTCTCATTAAAATTTATGCAAATTATTACTCATGAGTTTATGGTGAAAAAAACTGTTTAATCATATATGAAGTGAAAACTAATCTGTTATTGATAACTAAGCTATAAGAACCTAGTTTGCTAAAAATGTAATAAAAAAGTATATGAAGTAGTTAAAAAAATTTCTTTAGAGCTTGTGAGCTTTTTTTTTAAGAAGTTGTTTTTCAACGAATTATAAGAGCTTCTTTTGTATTCAGATTTAAGTTAAAATTATTAATATTTTAATATTATATAAGTTTTATAGAATACACAATTTAGGGAACAAATAATATCAGAACTAAAAATACTACTGAGAGAAAAAATTAACTGAATTCTATAAAATTGATATTGAATATTTACAACAGCAAAAACATTAGTATGAATTGAAATTGTAAATCTACAAGTCACACATACTACTATAAATAAAATAAAATTCTTAACTTTGTTATGAATTAATTTTGTGCCCCAAAAATGAAAAGTTAAATATGTAATATGATTACAAAACATTAATCTCTTTATTGTTTTCATCACATATCATTTGAAATTAATTTGAACACACACACAGTTGGCATATTTAAAAATAAACTTGAAATTTTAAAATGCATACTTAAGAAAATGCTATTTAAGGTTTATTTTATAAATTTCAAAGCAATTTAATACAATTTATTGCAGTGAAAAGTTTGATTTTTATGTTTTTTACAAAAATTTTGTTTCTGACAACATAAACGGTTACATATGGAACTATGTAGTCAAAATTCAGAATTGTTACTCCACATAATATTTTGATTTATTTTCTATTGATTTTTATAATAGTTATAAAAAGTTTTAGTGCTTAATGAAACTTTTTGTATACTAAATATCAGGCACAAATTCATTGCTTTTTAGATGTTTATAACAATAATACATTCTACTCAATTAATTATACTGCCTTTTATAAGAATCACATAAGTGTTATTGATAAAAGCTTAACCACAAATTGATATGATTGATTATTATTTTTATTTATTTAAATAAATTTTTATTTATTTAAATAAAAGTATTTTGGTTGAAATATATTATTTGATTTTAATTCTGTTTTATTTAAAAATAAATTTCTTAATTTATGCCCACATTGTTTGCATGATTTACAAGATGATTAAAATAATTTATTACAAATACGTTTGATGATTTAATTTCTTACATATTTCAAAATAACAAGCTTACAATTTAAAAAATATATTAACTTTAAATATCTAGAATGGAAAAGGCATTACTAAATTGTAAAACAGAAAAAACTTTTTAATATTTTTTTAAAATATGTAGTATTTGATATGTTAAGAAAACTTTCAGAAGAAATACATTATCTAATTAAATTCTTATTTAAAAATATATTAAGAAATTCAAATTTTAACTGAGAAAACTTATTAATAAATGTAATATTTTATTAAGAGACCAAATTTTTATTTAAGAATTTAGTTTTGAATTAAAATAAATCAAATCTTTTATTAGAAATTGAATTTTTAATCAAGAAATTCAGTTATCAACAAGAAATGCATTTAGAAATTGTATTTCTTATTTGAAACAGTACTTTTATTAAATAAATTTAGTTCTTAATTAAGAAATACGTTAAAATATTAACTATTTTTTAATAAATTATTTTTTTCCTCTATTATTAATTAATATAATATTTTATTAACATAATAAGAAATTCCTTAAGAAATTCAATTTTTCATTAATAAGTATTCAATTATTATAAATTAGAAATTCTTTATAAGACATGTGAGGTACATTTGACATTGATCCTTTAGAATCAAAAATACAAGAAAATCATTCATAAATTTATTATCGAATCATTGAAATTCTTTACTTATGATTATTCACTTATTTAATTGAAATGTTTTACATTCATAAATTCTGCACAAAATCTAATTGAAACTGTAGTTGTCGACGTCTACTAACCAGTAGTTGTTGGTTGGTCTACTCCAAATCCTTGTTTTTATTGTATCGTTAGAGAGTGAAGACCTTAGTGTTTGGTGTGCTGAATGAAGCGTTCTGGAAACTGTGCATATACACTCGTTATTTACTTTAATTTGGAGTTTTTCAAGTGACTTTGTCGTTAACATATCATTTGATAAGTCGTAGTGCTGAATGTGATATGAATTCCCATGGATATACCGTTGAGAATTGCATACACTTTGTTACATACTTAGTTAGAGACTTTCCTGTTAGAAAGCAATTATTGAGTTTTGACAGATATTTACCATAAGTTGCGTGATTCCAAAGAGATCTGGTCACGCTAGAGCGTTTATAAATAAACTGTATTTCCAGTGTGAGTTCTTCTTTCATGATGTGTGTGAAGTATTTTTTAAAAAAAATGCATAAGTTTGATAGAATTCGACAAACATGAGTGTTATATTATTTAATGTGTTGACATACCTCAATTTTATAAATACTGAAAACGTGCCTGTTTTATGAAATATATTCCTTAATTAAAATTATTCATTAGTTTTTAAACAGTGAGCAAAATTTCTAAGTATTCAAGAAAAAAACTTTTTTGCAAATATATTTATTATTAAGACTGGACTGAAAAAGGTATTTCTTAATGTATACACATTTTGTTTATTATTACTCATGATTTTATATCTTGAATATTATTGAATGTAAATAAGTGGGAAAACACTTAGCATTTAATATGTACAGATAACATAATAGAAATTAGCATTGTTCACATATGTTTAAATAATGATTTAAGAATAAAATTCACAAATACTATATTCATTATGCTTTTGTGTGTTTCAAAGTAAAAGTTTTTTAAGAAAAGATATTGCAATATCTTGACTTTTAAATTTGCTTTCATTAATTTTATGAATATATAAAATGTGAATCTTTTTCAGATTAAAAGTAAATATATATTCAATGGAGAATAAAATATTAATATTTTATATGAGAATTCATGTGGCATTATCTTAGCATCACGGTAGAAAATAATTAGTAATTTCTTAATTGTAATCTTAGTAAAATATTAGCCTGATTTGATGTTACTTAAACATTTCATTATGTGCTATACTGTTGAAAAGATAATCAATGTTCTATTAATTGTATATTTAAATGCAAATTAAAATGAAGATCTAATTCAAATCCTTGTTTTTATTGTATCATTACTGTATTGAATGTATTG
>JAPDSC010103971.1:0-10456 GCA_026290005.1 Latrodectus geometricus
CGTGCTGTCTCAAACACAACGTGACTGCAATTTTTGTGTTGAAATTCTGATTTAAAACTCATGAAAATACTAAGATCAATATTAAATAAAGTTAAAGACTAATATACTTATAGAGAAAAAGTACATCAACGTTATGGTCTTTAAGTATTATGTTATATTAGTTATTAGTAATAACATATAGTTATTACTAATAACTAATAATAATAGTATAATATGTTATTAGTTACTGTATGATTTTAAATAATTTTCATGAATGAAATTAATCAAGCTCTATCTTATTTTGCTGTTTCGTTTGAGGAGAAAAGATATAGTGATACTCTATCACTAATGTGAAATTTAAAATTGATTAAATAAATATCACAAAAGTATTAAAAATTATTCCATATATAGTTGATAAATTATCACTATTCAATTTAGGTTGTTCAACAAAGTTTAAAAAAAAACTGATAAAGAAAAATATATTTGGCACAAAAAAAAAAAAATCATTTCTTATGGCAAATTGTAGAATCATATTGACTTCATCAAAGATGCTTTTGAAACATGGCGCAAGAAAATGAAATGATTTAGATAAGTCTCATCATACTTCACCCATAATCGTTTTTGTTTTTTATGCCATAGAGCATCTTTTTGAAAGAAATTTTATTTGAGTTATCTAGCAAACCAAATGAATTCATAAAATAAAACTTAAGTCAAAAACATTTCCCTTCCATTGAAATATCGTTTCTTAAGACGAACTGTTACCTGCCAGGTTAATTCTTTGGCCTTCATTTAAGCAGTTCATGTATTTAATTTATACACTAATAATGAAAATCCTTCATGGAGAATTTTCCATATGTATTTTTTCTCCCTGTTGCGAAGAGTTAACAACCGAAGTTTGCTGTACGATATGTGAAAATCCACTGCATTATAGTTTCCCGAAAGAATTTTTCCGTGGACAGCATACTTATGCGTTACAAGAAAGAAAACCCTGAAAAATCCTAAGAGCCACTTTCCCCTCCATGTGCATGAAGAAAGCAAAATTACAATACAGTTTCACTTGTTCAATAATGCTTGAGATCTAACCCGAGATCTTTCTGTCCAAACATCGTTGTTCTTCGATAAATTATGGAGGAACTCTTTCAAACGTGTTTAAATGAAAGTCGGGTAAATTGTTTAAGTAAAAGCCAGATAGTTAAACAAGTCCACCAAAAACTCGTGTTAAAAATGATATTTCAATGGAATGGAAAATTTTAATGAATTTTGCTCGGTTAATAAATATTTAGTGCTACTTTTTCTATTTCAAAAAAGGCTTTATAACGTAAAAAAATGTTATTGTGGAAAAATTGTAGATTTTTCAAAACTTTTTTTGTGTCGAGACATATATTTCAAAAATCTTTTTTGAAATGTAGGGTAAGAAATCAATGTGACTTCTTTGCACAGTAATATTAAAAAAATACCATCAATTATATTTCATAATAAAGTAATATAAAATTAAGAAAAATTTATATCCAAATTTATTATATTTTTAAGAGGCCGCACTTCACACTAGTTCAGTTATGAAACTAATATACAGTTTTAAATAAAAATTCATTTTTCTCTTCTTATTTTCAGTTTAAAGAAACAAACAGCAGTGACATTACTCTTTAAAGTTAAAGCAGCTGCAACAATTTTGAAAAGATAACAAAAAATTTATTTTTCAATTCCATTGCTGAGAAATCTAATATGAATATGGTGAATCATCACTCTAGGTATCTTTTTAAATCTTACAAAAAGACACTATTTTCAGCACCACTTGAATTTAAGTTTGAAAATATACAAATCGCAGATAATCTCCGCGGAAATTATATAATTTATTTTATAAACCAAACTTAAACAGTCATAAAACTCTTCTCTAAATGTTTATACTCAAGAAAAGTGATTTTTTTCGTCTCTGTTTTAAACATTCTGAAACATGCCGATTTTATGATGTCTTCTTTGACCCCTTCTGCAGCATAAAAAATGTGCCCTCTTCATCCTTTCATACAGAAAGTTCCTAAGAATCTATTTCTTTTTGGAGCATCTCTTCCTTTATCGTTGTCGTCACCTCTTTTCGCTAGTTTATTTTAGATGCTGTATACACACGGCGACTGAGATACAGATTTCATCGTCCGTGCACGCCGTCTAGACGATTATCTTTTGATTATCTTAAATCACGGCACACGAGTTTGAAAACTCTGGAAAGTCAACACCGCCTTTATCCGTTCCAGCGCTATTTTCAATCGCGATGGTAATTTTTCCATCAAGAATTACATTATAGCAATTAATAATTCCTGAATGCAATGGTTCCGAATCATGAAGCTAGAATACTTGCATCGTAGATTTGATTGATAAAATTATTCGTTTTTTGTTCTCTCTTAGTTGGCAGAGATTACCAGTGCCATTTAAATAGCACACGCACGCACACACACTTAAATATATATTGAAATTTTCACTTTCGTTTTCACTATGAAAATAAACACATTAAAATTTAACATTACAATTTTTATAATTGTCAAGCAACATTTGAGATTTTCTCTAAACTTTTTTTTTTTGTTTCTAATGACGGGCACCCTTGAGTAAGTATAGTACATTAGCCCATTAGCCGCAACAAAGCCGGAAAATGCTATTCATTTTATCGTTACCCGGTGGGCACCTGTGAACCAAGTCACGGAGGTACGAGTAGCATCGCCCACGCCACACCACCACAAACCCGTTTAAAGGGCGGGCCACATTCATCCATCATCTGAGGAAAGGACAAGAAACTCAGAAAGAGAAAGTATATCCATGCCCGAGCCGGGATTCGAACCCAGGTCCTCCCAATCTGTAGTCAGTTACGTTAACCACTTGTCAGGTTGAGCGGCTAAATAAAATAACAAAACTTGCTAAACGCTGAAAATAGAGGAAGGTACCAGAACAAATAATGAAAATGGGTGATAAAAAGACTGTTACGGTTAGATTGCTCAAGTTAGGAAAAGTATCAATAACAGCAAAATTCGTCTAATCTTAATGGAATATCCAGCAATAAAGGAGGTGAATGCCAAGTTCTTCAATGAGGCCTTAAAAGTTTTTTATTGAGAGATGATCGTTGTGCATTATCCTTCTTACTCCTCTTGATTTATCTTCATGTAACAATTGGATATTCTTCGAATGTAACTTGCAAATAAAACTGAGCATTTTGCATAGCATTTCGAATATACAAGTTGTTGAGAATATATATATTCAACATAATCTATTTGACATGTATTTCAAAAATGTTTCAACTGAAAAAAATATTTTGATTCTATCGGGAATTAATTTATATAAACAAAAGAATAAGCGTTTCATTTTAATTCATAATATTTTGTTAATGAGATCAGTATGATAAATTACTGTGGACTGTATAATACGATTGAATGAAAAGTAATTTACTAATATCTCCGACAAAAGCGTTATCGCTAATACGATGACAAAATGTCTTTAATTCACGCTCATAGCAAAACAAATAACTATTTCGACATTTATTAAAACAAATTTTATAGGTATTTCATATTCATTCAACATAATATTCTACAATCATGATATCAGAATTCAGTGAATTCTTCATCATATTATATGGTTGTAATATAAAGTTAAGAATATTAAATATAAGCCTTTTTTAAATAAAGCAAGAAAAACATTACATGTTGCAGAATTTCTCAATGCCTTCTTTTGTAAATACAAGTTTTTAAAAATATTTCTTTTACACGGTACACATAAACATATGCGAACAGTAGATATCAATTTATTTTATTTTTAAGAACATTGAAATGTTTTGATTTTTATATTGAATTTCTATGCAATAGCGGTTACTTTTATTAAATTATTACGGTAAAAATATTTTCTTTCTTCTAATTATTTTCTTTAATTTAAAAATGGGAAAAATTTAAAATATTTATAAAAAGAGAAGTTTTATATTTAAATAGAACATCTACATATGGGATACCTAAATTGTGCCGTATCCAAATATTGACTTGAAATTCTTGAATTATGAAATTCGTAAATTAAGTAAAAAAAGCGATATTTAATATATATCATATTGTGAATAAAAAATGAAAGCAGTTATTATAATAAGCACTGAAAAATATCAATACAGGCAAAGCTAAAATTAAGTTATACAATTATAAGTAGTTTTCACATAAATATATTTCAATTGACTAAAAATATATAATACATACAAATATATACACAAATATAAAATACCTTGTATATAAATTATTTAACTGTATAATATTTTTTATTTTTCGACGAAAAATATTAGGAAATTTAATACATATTTAAAAATGAAATATTTTTATTAGGGGAATATTATTTTATATTTAATATTAAAAAATAAATTTTTACAGATTAAAAACATTGATACAGATTAAAGTTCATTTAGTTTTGCATTTTAACCAACATTTGAAAATGAAATAAAATTATATTAAATTAAAACACTGTGTAAATGTGGTCATAGTAAATAATATTGAAAAAAATCAAGTAATTACATGATAAATTAATTAAAAATAAAAATTTTGGCCTTAATTATGAGCAATTTTCTTGGATAGCAAAGTTAAAATTTGAATCATTCAAATTTTGAATGAAAAGATGCATCGGTCTAGATGTGGTCAAAGAAGATTCATGCTGTAAAAATGCCAAATAATCAAATGTTTACGAATATCTTCAAGATATCAGATTTTAAGAATCCGCTAAATGAGAAGCCGATATTAGATAAAAAGTAAATAAATAAAAAATGTAAAACTATGTATCTTTTATCTTTTTTATTTACAAAAATCAATGTATACCACATTTTTTATTAAAATTGTAGTAGGTATGGAGATGAATGACAATATTTTACATTTTTTCCTTGATTAAATTCCTTGAACCATCAAAATATTTTTATGTGTTTCTATGTCGCGTGAAAACTCGAAATAAATTTCAAGCATGTTGAATAGCAATCGAAATATTTCTCAAGAAAGAAAGAAAAAAATAGCACTCCAACGTAGGCGTATGCAATAAATTTACACTCTATGAAGCTTACACGAGGTGTTAGTCATGCTTTCAGGAAAACTACTGCGCTCTGTTAATAAAGCCATTAATATCGCCGAAGCTCGATAGCACTAGAGAATTGATAACACAGTAAATTTTTGAAGTGAGCATTATTAAAAAGAAAGACTTGAAAGATTGAAAGCTATTCAAAAGAAGATAGACAGATTAGTACTTTATATTTAACTTAAATACCCAATCAAGAAACTAAATAGATGCATATTAAAATATTCCTATCAATTTTACTCCTTTGTAATGACTGTTTTGGTAAACTTGATTAATGTTAACTAGTAAAACGCGTACACAGATTTTCTTGTTACACATATACTATTTATACATTATATAAACACATGATAATATTATTACCACGTCTGTCAATGCGTAAAATACATAACATGCGTTTGAAATGTTTTTGCTAAAGCTTTGAAAATACACCTTAAAACAAATATATTTGTTAAAGAAATGTAATTTCTAACTTTATATTAAAATCATTAAGTATAAATTAGTTTGGATTGTCATTACTTTGTGATATTTTGCATAAATAGATTGATTCAACTGGGACTAATAGTTTAAATTTTATAATCTTGCAAATATATATCCAAGGTAGAAATCAAACCCTTAAAAGCGGTTAAGCTAAAAATATAAACGAAATAATAGAATTATTCAACATTATTTTTTATAATCATTTATTGGCTTCCTTGGGAAAAATGAAATCAAGGCAGAAAATTTTAATTTAATATACGTTTTAGGAATTAACTGCCTCATATTCCATGAAAATACGCTTAAGAACTCAAATCTCTGGTGATTATTGTTAAAAAATATGTAAACTGATTGATGTCACAAAATTATTTAGTATAGATATATTTTCTATTTCTGTTTTTGTTTAATTATATTACTAAGAAGTCAAATCGAAAGCTAACTGTAATGATTCATAATGTAATTCGAAGAATTCATCTGAAGAGAATTTTTTAAATGCGATAAAAGTAGCGCGTTATCAATAAGTGTCTCCGCGTTTCCACTGAGATTTTAACCCAGATTGGCAGGAAATGTAATTGAAACGTAGCACACTCGGCTTATTCATTGATTTAAAATTTCCAAGCTATCAAATTTTTGATACTTATTTTGTTGTTTCTCCATCATCTTTTTTTAATTTTTATGTAAAGAGAATCGTACGAAAACCAATATTTCTTTAGGCACTCAGCGTTACTCACAATTTTTTAAGAAATTTTATTAAGCTTATTGGCTAAATATGGAAATGAATGTCATGGAAAAATCTAAAATTGTAGTATTTTTGACAAATGCAGAATCCCTGTTCATCTTACTTTTATCCTTACATAATTTTTGTATGGAGCTCCTTTCAAAATTAAGTATTCACAACAAAATGAGTTATTTAGTATGTTGTATCACTTAATGTTGAATAATTCTATTATTTCAATTTATTTTCATAATTTTTAATATTTGTCACTTTTAACTTCATAAAAGTAAAATGACATATTAGACTTGATAGAACAGCTTTGCATAATAGTTCAGATATTTATTCATACAATAATAAAAAAAAGTCACATATTATCAGTTTTTTCTTAATTGTTCTCACTTTAGGTTAAACCTCTCTCTCGGTTATAGAAATAATTAATTTACTTAAATTGATATGGAAATTTACCAGATGAATAAAAAAGAATTGACTCAAATTAAATAATCAGTAATCGCATTATTATAACGCACTAAAGAAATTTATTGTTGAGGAATCATGATTTTGAATATAAAAATAAGGTTTATTCTAAAGTAATAGTAAAAAGTATACTATCTAAACTATATCCAAATCATTCCGATTTGTTTAAATTAGCAAAATTTAAAACCATGATTAGGATCAGCCCAACCAACGAGGTTGCTTGGAGAAAGAAAAGCGTTGATCTTGGGAAATAACATATTCGATTCTGTTGCCACATATCCTTCTGCTGAGTGGTTCTGTGTACCCATTAATAGATTCATATAGTCTAATATCCTTTCTTTGATGTGGCATAAGGAGAGAATGAGAATTCAAATATCTATCTCACTACCTAACCGCAGTTCAAAAAAAAGTATGAGACTTGTTTAAAAGCTTTTATCAGTAGAAATATACAAGCATAAATGTCTTACAATAATTTAAGCTAACTTAATTATATCTGTTTAGTTGATGAATGTTTAATTCCTTGCTTATCAATGCAACAGTTCATGCACTCAATTTTCCATGATTGCGTTTGGATATCTGCAGAAGTAACGAATACTTAATGAGCCATAAATATTGAGCTGATAAATTTTAATCGTGGTCGAATAACCCCAAACGGACAATACTAAATTTTAACTCTTAATTTTTTTGTTAGTTCATTTTTTATGCGACAGAAAGTTCCTTTTCCAAATCATGCCAATTTATGTTTGAAATCGTAATCATACAACGGCTTTTATGGCATAATAAGAAATTGGTTAAGTTTTCATCGAGTGACTTACGAGAGAGTTATTCTGTTAATAAGTTCAAAAATCTCATTCCGTTTTTATTGGTAATTCTAGGATAAATGCCCCCTATAAATATAAAACTAGCTCGGCTGGTGTCATTCTCTTGAAACAAATTTTCGGTGTAGCTTTTCACATGGATATTGACGCGACTACCCATTTATTTTGCACTATAAGCTATATATAATGATAGTTAGTATATATAATGATAGTCTTAAGAAATACTTAAGAACTCAAAATTCCCTTCAGAAAGGAACATTGGCTTCAAGTATATCTTGGACAGAATCATGAATCCTCACTTATGTCTATGTTGTAACTATAATGCGACATAAATATAAATTGTTACTTACACTGATGGCCTAAGTACTTGGCTATGCCTTTTATCTAAAAACTTAATATTCTATTTTTAAAATAGATTTATTTAATACTTAATTTAAAGATTACACCAGAAGAAAACACTCATTTCATAAGTGCTCAAATCTTATCAACAATATGGTTTCAATTTAATGTAAAACAAATCTTGCTGTTTCCACCCACAAGATTATAGATTTTATAAGAGAGTACAGACAATACTACAAATGGGAATAAATATTCTCATTGGAATAAATTTCTTAAAAGTACTGATGTAATTGAATTTGAAACCAAATTGGCTAAATATAAAAGAAAATACTAATCACTAAATGTATAGGAATGTATTTCATTTCCTTTGGGAAATGGAGAATAATTCTTTCCCAAATAAGAATTCTCTGTGAATATTTTCTAACAGAATCTTTATTGAATGCATTAAATGATACATAAGGGACATTTTATTAATATATCCAGTTTAAAGTTAAAAATATTAAATTAAATTAAAAAAATAATATTGATTATAAAAACATTTTTTATTTGAAGATAAAATAATTCATTTCAATCACATTCAAATTTTAAAGGAAATGCTGTTAAAAAAAAGTATCTTAAGAAAATACTTTTTTTAAATATGTAATGATCAAAATTTTAATTTAACATTTTCTATTTAATAAGTAATGTTTAATTATTTTGCCGATAAGCAATTCCGACGTTATATATACCTAGTTTCATTTTAAATATTAACAGTTAAAAAATTATCTAAGCGAATAGGATGCCACACAAATATTGAATACAAAAAATTTTAATTTGATATTTTTATGAAAGAGAAAATAATTTAGTATTATTTACAAGGATCATAACTGTTTTAATTTCGTGTAGCCTTTCATAACTTATAAATTTGTAATTACAAAATAATTTTTAGCTTAGAATATAACTTTTATAATTGAATATGCTGCTCAAAATCATGTTATGGAAGATATCAGAATATTCTTTTAAGGTAATAGAAAAGTTAATCAAACTGGATACAGTAAAATAAAAACTTTTAATTTAAAATCTATAATGTTTGGTATTTTAAAAACATCATTTAAAATAGCAGTCATTACATGGTGGTTCACAGACTACTGGTTGTCCGTGAATATTTTTGATGTTATGAAGAAAAAACGTATAATTGAAAATGAGAATTTTCAAATATGGTTTGACGCCATGTCTATAAGAAGAGTCTAATACAATAAATCATAACCAGTTAAATTGTTAACCTGTTTAGTACAATGGTATGGCATTTCAGTTTGTCTATTATTGAATCTTCTTGGCATTGCTTTTCACACTGTTCTGGTTTGTTCTTGCTTTTCGTAAAGTTCATTCATTATATATGTGTGCTGCTAATTAAGACATAATGGTGATACTGCTGCGATTCATCATGCTTGAAAATTATTTGTAAATATTAATAAAATAAAAATTATTAATTAAATTACTATATTAATAATAATTTAATTATATAATATATATATTTAATTATATAATAAAATTAATATATTAATAATAAACTAATAAATTAAAAGTCATTTATTAATGTGAATATTTATCATAATAGTTCATTTAATTGGTGGTCTGCCATATAGAAATTATATATGTAGTAGTCATTGAAATTCCAAAGTTAGCCGATCACTAGTTTAATAGATTTTCTTTGCTTCATTTTAAAATATGAAGATTAAAAAAATTTTTTTTTCTTGCTAAGTATTTTGAACAATATTTTTTATTCGTCTATATTTTAATAAAAGTATCTAGTTCATTTTGAATGGTTTTGAGAATCAGTGAATCCAAACATTAAAATTTACAGTTTTTATACTATATAAAAATTATTTTGCAAAAGATAAAAGGGAAATTTTACTATAAGAAATTAACAGTGTGTTTAAAATTAGTTATTTGGAATTTGATAGCTTTCAAATTTTGAAAGATATATAAGTTTTTTTACATGTAGATGATCGATACATTTTTTTTAATCATTTCTTCCTAACTATGCGTGATAAAACAGACAAGTGTTGGATAATTCTATTTTTTCTATATTTAATATTTTTAAACAATTAATTAAGCAATCACTAAAAATTTCACTTGAAAATAAAACGAAGTAACCCAAACTGGAACTACATTATATAGTAGTCAATATTTAAAAAAAAGTATAATTTGATAATAAAATAATTTTTCTTCAGTTTAAAAAACAAAAGCAAAATTTATAATTCAAAGCTCAGTTTAAAATACACATTAGTATAGAAATGTACCATAGAGACCTTAATGTCGCAATTTTGTATAAAACTTCAATAGCTGCTTAGAAAGAAAAGCGCAGCAAGTGACATTGTAAAGAAGAATAAACAAGACTCACCGACAAAAGAAACCGCTGGGAAGAAAAGCGTCTGAGTAACTGAAACCAAAATCGTACAAGTTTCATGAAAATTCAATTCTTATGGAAGGACGATTGATTGTATTCTGATAAGTGATTTTATGTAACAAAGCACTTGACGCACAGAGCTTCGCACTAAAGCGCCGACAGATAGTGCTTGTTTTGAAGTTTTATTGTTTTATTCTTGGGGGG
>JAPDSC010103973.1:11091-29368 GCA_026290005.1 Latrodectus geometricus
ATATATATATATATATATATATATATATATATATATATCATTATTTGAAAAATAAGTTTATGAAATGCATATAATCATATCATACAGCAACATAATTAATGAAAAATTTATTTTTATATTATTTTTTTCAGTTGCATTGGAAACTATCAATATTTGGTAAAAGAGAGATCAAAAGTAATCAACACAAGTAATATTAAATTAAAATGTATGTATTTTAATTGTTATTTATTAAACTGGTTATCATATAGAAAACATTACAGCTTCTAAATTCCTAGATTAAATTATTAGATAATTTTTATATTAAAAGCAATTGAGAAATAAAAGATTTGATATGATAAAATTAAACGTTTTAAATATTGATAATATACATTTTATTAATAATTTATTATTATTTATTGATTGGTAATGATCTAATCAGTTTCTAGAATATTAAAGGCAATAAACTTAAGTATTGGTATTTTTTAATTTAAAACTACGTGAACACACGTATCTCATTTCTTTTACATTGTTTCTAAAAAAATTAATATTCTACATTAAAAATTGTCATTTTAAAAATAAAGAGACAAATTATATAGAATTCTGTTGATGGAATATTATATGAAGAATAATGAGAAAAATGTACATTTGATTTTCTCTGAAACACATTTTATAAATTTATCTATACTAAAGGAGGATACGTCAAATAAATTTATTAAACTACATGGATTCATAACACAATATATTTAAGTAAATTTTTTATATTAAATAGAATCTACTTTTATATCATTCATAATAATTAATTCTCTTATGGAATGTAGAGTTATCATAACGCATTTCATTCTTTTAGGTAATTTAAAATATGATACATTGTCTTTTTTTATTTTATGTTTTGAAAAACTTTGAATGATTTGAATACATAAAAAATATATATGTTTTAATTGCTCTGAAATAAAGTTTAAGTGAACGTAATTTTTTTTTGGTATTTGATATGTAATACAATTTAATAAATTGTTTTATTTTAAAACATTTTATAATGAAACATTTAAGATATGTAAAAATTTAAGAACACTACTTTACGATTTATTTTTCTTCAATATTTTGTTAGTTAATGCAAAGTCAAATTTTGAATAATATTAATTTAACATCCTTTTATAATTGTAATTTAATAATTAATATTCATTGATGAACTTTAATTTACATGCTCACGCTGAATTCTAAAAATAATATTTTTATACGTTTATTGATATTTTTTATCAGCTGATAATTTTTCTTATTGATCGTCTTCACGTGCATGAAATTTATGATTTGTTCAAGGAAATTTTTAATGAAATTTAAGTGAAAAATTTTATATAGTACGTTAAATTATGATTTTGGTCTTCAACTAAATAGTGAGAAACGTGTTCAAAAATTAGTTTGATTAATATATGCTGACATAAAGGAAAATTTTATTTTATGTACACTAGTGGCAAGATGTAATTTATATTAGAATGAGAGCAAAATTTAATAATCTTACAATATGTGCCAAGCAGTATAAAAAGACTATTGTTTACTGCAACTGAAAATACAAAGCAGTGTAGTTAAGACATTTTATAACATCTAAAATGAAAATAAATTCATAAATGTAAATTGTTATTGGTAATATCATTATAAGTGGATGATATGATTTTTCTAATTAATAACTTTAGCATCGATATTGACTTTCCATCATTAGGGATAAAATCAAAATTTCTTACTTTTCAATGTGAAAGGATTATTGTTGAAACGGGTTAGCCGATGCAAACGAGCTTCTGGAAATGAAAATGTTTATCGATACTTATTCTCGTGTATCAATTGAAGGACGAGGAAGGAAACAATGGGCTTGTATAACAGAAATCGATAAAGAAAATTGTGGTCTTATCAGGGTTTTCCCTTTCTCCCTCTGAAATTGATTTCCGATTAAGTCGCGGTCTGCGAGCTGTTCGACTTTCAATAACTGGTTTTTTCTCCTTAAAATCTGATCTCCGATGCTTGACTTGGGAGTCGATTTGATGTTGTCTTAGGGTGTCGTTCGGATGGATTAGGGGTCAGCTGGATTGCTTCGTTTCTTTTTCTTTTATTTTCATTCCTCCAGGCATAAAAACAAGTAAAATGAAGAAAAAAAATCAACAAGCATATTGTCTTCTAACTTTTTTCAAAAAGCTCACAAGTGAATTAATAGAATCTAGAAAGACTAGAAGGACAAATAAAATAAAACGTATCCAGAGGCACCAAAGAAAAATAAAAAAGACTTATTTCTTTAGGAAACTTCTTGTTCTTATAGATTTATTTCATCTGGCGTTTGTTTTCTTTCCTTTCACGTAGAAATAAGAAAAAAATGTTGAGATTATAACTTGTAACACAGTTGACCGTCTGGACGAAGTTGGGAGGTTTAAAAAAATATTCTTTACCAACTCTTTTTAGAAAAAACAATCAGCAACGTCAGATAAAAAATTATTTGCTCTTCATATGTAATAATTACTTAATTAAATCTTCAAATCCTCTTGAGAGGAAGAAAGAACGCATATTTGAAAAGAATTTTATTTTGAAGGAAAATCTGATTCTCTCTAATACGAACAATAATTATGAAAAATAAAAATAAAGCATAAAAGTCGTATTGAATAAATTTATTTGCTGTTTTATGCTCCAATTTTTCTTGCTTTCCAGTAGTATATACAATGCTATTTGGTACATAAGAAAGATATAAAAATTATATGAACACTTATTTTTCTTAGATACATACATTTTTAAAAGTAAAAATGGTATATAATGAAGGCAGCAATAAAAATATTATTTATTCTTAAATCTTGCCACGATTATAATGTGCCAATTGATTCAGTTTTGTTTTAATTCTCAGAAATAAAGAATTATAAATAGGAAAACAATAGTCAGCAAGGATTTTTCTTTTGCATCAATGTATTTTTCTTTTTAAAATAACGTATAAGTATATACTCAGTATCATCTTCCTGCATAATTTTCTTGATAAGAACACATATATCTTAATAATTCTAAGATAATTCCTTATTTATAAGAACAACATTTAAATTACATATTAATACAAGACTAAAATTATTAAGGCTCAAGATTTTTAATGAAATCTGACACATAAAATTTGTATGAAACAAAAATTAGAACTCTAAAAAGGAATGAAGTGAATTTAAAGAATCTAATAGCATTAGGATTGAGATAATCTTAAGTCGTATAGAAAATAATTTCATAAAAGACAAGTTTCTAAAATACCAACACAAATAAGCAGTTTTCAATGGAACTTATTGCTGATTTTAATTAATAGAGACAGATAAGTTTCATAGTATTTTAATATAAATTTCAACAATATGAAAACATCTGAAGGAATTTAAGATTTGACCCATCTCATTTTTTTAGATAAAGATGCAGTAAGAAGCTCCTGAGGTGGTGACCAATTACATTACTATACAACACTTATCGATATTGTCAGGGAAATCTATAGAAGTTTTATGATATCCTCAATTTAGTGTAAAAGTATGCGAGACTTTCAACTGAGAATTTGCCAGCGTCATGCGCATTAGATGTTTTATACCACTAAAAGAAAAAAGTACCGTGAATTCATTGCCGGCGAGTGATCAGGCCATGCAACAGATCAGTGCATGTTCCATCCACTAAAATTGATATACATTATTCCAAAATTGATATCCTTTGGAAAAATGAATACTGTAATTGTTTGATACTCTTGCTTAGGAAATATACAAGGCAAGAGAACTGATAAAAATATCATCAGGTGTAAAGTCTTTTTCATTTAAAATAATTATACCTCACGTTTTTATCACACAGCATAATCCCAAAACTTTTACAAATATTGTTTAAATAAATAAATATTATTTGAATTTATTGAATGTTTTCGATTTATTGTTTTATAGTAGATATTTATTTATATTTAGATTTTTGATACATGATTTTATCATATAAAAATCAAATAATCCATGATCATCACTTGAATATTCATTAAATTATTATTATTTTAATCAAATACAAACTCTCATAAGTATAAGTATATCAAAAACAAAATATCATATCAATTAGCAACTTAAATTTTGATATCTGAACTCCGATAAAATAAAAATATTGCCTTTTTACGTGCATGTCATTTAGTAAATATATTTTAGATAAAAACTCTCTACAAATGGTTAATTATAAAGTTATAGAGTTTAACAAATGTGTCATTCGCTTTAAAGTACAAAAATAAGTATTTAAATACACAAAACGCTTCCAAAATTGCAAACATACAGTAATAAAAATTTACAAATATAAAAGTATTGAAGCTAATATTCCTGAATATGTGAAATTTATGAGTATTAAAATATGACAATGCTCTTTTCCGTGCTCACAGATATCACTGAAGCACCGAAAAACATTTTTTTTTGATTAAACTTCCAATTGTGCACTTTGACACATAAAACTGAAAAAAAAATTCATTTGTTAGCAAATTAATTACATGATAAAGATAACCCCGTTTAAATAACTCGGGAATAACTCAGGAACAATTTTAAAATCTGAATGAAAATGTGATAAAAACCGCATTCATATGTTTTGAAATTTAGTTAAATAGTGATCCAAGATTAAATGAAATCTTGAATAACACAGAAACATATTGTGTTATCAGATACCCCAAGTTCCTTGTTGATATCGATTGTAAAGCGAATGCAAAGAAGTATATTCAGATACACAACATTTCCACATAATATAACTCATTGTATCCTTTCTTCTGAAATGAATTGATATGAATATGTTTAAATCTTTCATTTGCAAATTACTTTGCAGAGCTCTTTTCACAACAAATTATAGAATATCTTGCTTAAAAATGAATTTAAAAAATTGCATTGAAGAATTAAAAGACATAATTGATTATGATGATATTAATTATTGCACATTAAAATGGATTTAATGATTGGATTAATAAGGAATATTTTATTCCAATATTAATTATATATGATAAAGAATTTTCAGTTTCTTTATTTTATTCTTTAGTTACTTATGATTAAATAAATTTCTAAATATTTGATAAATATTTAATCTTTTCTTTATTAAAGTTCTTATAAAGCTGGCTGATTTACAGATTCATTCATTATATCATTAACAAATTAAACTTCATATTAATTTTCTTATTTACATTATAACCAAGTCAAAGAATTTGAATACTTTAAATTAAATATAAGTAAATGATTTTGAAACTTTGTTATGAAGCTTTTTTCAGAAGAGTATTTAACAAATATATACTTTAGTTTTTCTTAAAAAATAAATATTTAAGTGTTTTGAACATTATGAGTTAAGCGATTTAATTATCAATATATTATTTAAATTGACAGTCAACTTTACACAGAATGTAGATTTGTTTTTTTAAAATATATTGTCTTGACTAAAGACATTAAATTAGATCCTCATGTATTTAAATGAACAATTTCGACATCAGAATTAAATTTAAAAAGATGTGCTTCTCTAATTATGTAAGATCCATTTCCAAAAACCTATTTTTAAAAATGCAAAACCACCTGTATTTATGAATAATTTACTTTGTAAAGAAATATTTGAATACATAATTACATGTTTAATATTTTATGAAACTATTTAAATGAGTAATACTAGTTTAGTTTGAAAGTGTAATTATCTATAGTCAGATTCATTGAATTATGTCTCTCAATTGTTTTTAAATTAAAAAGGCATCGTGTTGTTAGTAATGAATCCTTTTAAAAAGAAGAATAAATCTTTATAATTAGAAAATCTTACAATTCTAGAGATTTACTTTTTATTTTTGTGTCAAGTTTAATTAATTCGCCTGAAGAAATTTCACAAAGAATGGAGAAAATGCATACAAGTTTCATTTATCAATAGATTAAGATTATTTTTCTTAGTTTCATATGTTAATTATAAAATTTGTAACACATAGTAATAATTCTCTATCTTATAGTGTAAGTTGTTTATTATGTTCTAGCAAAATTTTGAATTTATTGTTAATGGCTAAGCACTATTTACAATATAGTGCAATATTAAATAAAAGTCCTATTTCAGAAGTTCTAATCATTTCTATTTTTTCAATTCTCGGATACAATACTTTCGTTCTGTGATTTAAAAATAGATAATTCTTCAACTAAGCAAGATTAATTGAACATTAAATTAAGTTGAGAAACCTAAGCAACATTTAGTATATTTTAAGATTATAAAAGTACTTAGAGAACATAAAGTAAAATAAATTCTTTATGATGCAAATAATTTTGCATGAAGTAATTTTTTAATCACTATTCATTATTGTAAGAATTGATATCCCGTCCTTTTGTACATTACTACAATAAAATAATATACGATATTTAAACCAAAAAATTTATATAAATAAAGATAAGTAAAAAATGTATTGCTATAAATTTCATTATTAATAATCAGTTTTTATTACAGAATATGTAATAAAAGCTGATTAAATGAATAAATATTTGCAGATTATACATGAGGATGCATGATTACTTAATTACTCATATGAAATTCATATTAGAATATTTATGCCAATAATTTATGTCACTGACATTAAAAGGTAACAAATGTAGGATTTTGAACTAATGTAGAGCTCTGATTATTATACTTAACTTTCTTCTTTATTCTTTGGTCTAACAGTCACTATACGAATGAGAATTTTAATGTGCTATGAGAATATAGGGCACCATTTACAACATGTTGCAAACTAGACATGCAAATTTAGTTAACTGCAATGGAACTTACTATAGTTATCTTTTTTAGAACAGAATAAAATATTATTTACAGAACACTTATTAGTGTTGCTTCGGATAGACAGAAAACTAAATTTTCTTTCAAATTTTTTCAATATATTCAATTGCTAAAAGATGTTTCAAATAAAATAGCTAGAAATCTATTGAACTGAATTTGCTAAATGTTTTTATTAATAATGGATATCTAAATAAAATTAAACCAAATGTGTAAAATAGAATCAATAATAAAAGTACTTATTCTTGAATCTGTAAAAAGAATATGAAATCCTCAAAATTCCTACTAAAGAACCAGTGAAAAGATAATTTCCTTTTTCGTATTCATAAATATATAGATTCTTTTACATAAGAGACTTAAGATAAAACAGTTTTGGGATAAAACAGTTTTGGTAAACAGCTTAAGATAAAACAGTTTTGGGAAAAACTCATGTGATTAGGATTCTTATGACTATTTTTAGCATGGCTATAGAAATGTCTGATGAAATTTTAAATATTGTGCAAAAAGGTTATTTAATTTTAATTTTATGTGACTGCGTTGATAAGCAATATAGAGTCATTAATATTAAGCTAACGATAAATAAATATAAATATGTAACACTTTTATTTTGCTACCTTATACGAGAAATTTCTCCATAATTTAGAAAATTATAATCACGAATATTTTCAACTTTAAGCAATGAACATAATAAGAAACTTAAAAATTGTTTTGTAAGTAGTTTTTATACTAATTAACTTCCGCATCCTGCTATAGGGGAAGATATTGGCAACTAAGATGTATAACAATATCTGCAAACTTCATATTTCGTAAAATATATTTACTAATATAAATACATACCCATTTCCAAATTGTATTTCAGATATCAGGATTTAAAAAATCCATTATTTAAAATTTATGATTTTTAACTGAATTAATCATATAAAGAAAATATAGAATTATACTTAAAATAGAAAAATTTGTCTTTTCAAAATTGCTTACAGAAATCAGTATGTTTAATGATATGTTATACTCATTGATATTAACTATCATTTTTATTAGAAATTGTTTATAATTTTAATGTTATTTAACATCTTTTTTGTAAAATGTGATCCTTTCCATATCATTTTAGCAAACAAGTGTGCGTTAGTCAAGATTATAAATTTAATTAATATAAGTAATTATATTTCACAATAAAATTGGACGAAAAACTTGGGAAACACGCTTATATGATTACATTGAAATGGAATACATTCCATGCGATCCGTGATAGAATATGCTCCTAACAAATAAAATGTTTTTTTAAACTGTATTGCAAATGGAGTGTAAAAATGCTGCATTAGATAAAACTCAAAGAATTCCAATTTACACGAAAGTAGAAAAAAATACAAATTTGAGAGAAAAATTCATTCCCAAATTCTGTTTTGGAAGCTTGTGTGAAAGAAAATAAATCCTATTTATTGAATTTCATTTCATTTCACGCTTCAAGAATGAAATAATTTGCATTTTGCAAGTAAATATAAACTCTTCTAAATTTGCTCCAGAAAAAGCTTATGAAATTTTGTTCAAATATATTATATCTCCTTTTTAAAGCGTTTAAAATATTTAAATATAATAAATATAATATGTATTTATAAATAAATAAAATTTTATATTTATATTATAAAAAGAGTAAAATCTACAAATTTTATTTACTTTCACATTCTTCTTTTATCCCCATTCCAATTCTTAAGTACTGATAGATTATTAATTTATAAAAACAAAAGACAATTGTTATAAAATTATAAAAATCAGAAATGTGATTTAGGAAATCTTTTATTATAAGATTTTACCTTTAGTTTACTTATCTTCAGTACTCGTCTAGTCCATTTTAAAAGAAACAAAAATTTTAAAAATATCTTAATCGAATTAAAATCTTCGATCTTGCTTAAAGTAACTTATTTACTTTAGTTAATCTAATTCCTCATCATTTGAACTTCAAATGATCAAATATTCTTTAAAAATATCTCGTCACTATAGTTAATTCAATTTTCATAAAGCAATATTCAAAAATAATAAAGTAAATAAGAAAAGAATATACAATTTTTTGAAATGATGATAAAATTAACATGAATTTAATCTAATAATAAACTAAAGCTAATTTTCACTTAACTGGGTATTTATTATAATAGAAATAAATTCGTTTTTCTTAAAATTACTTTATGATGTGATAAATGAGATGTAATATAATAATCAAATTAACTGTTTTTCAAATGTCACGAAAAGTATAAAATCATGGTGTACAGAAAATTTTATGAAATTTATTAAAGGAAAAACTTTAATCTACATAAATTGATTTAGTTAACCTTAGATTATATAGATATATAAGTAAAATATGGTATGTGTAAAATAGGGAAAGTACCATAATTTGCGTTTTTTGTACAATGACAAATTTTTAAAGACTTTTTAAAGAAAAAAAAAACCCTTGAATAATATAAACCTATAATAAATACATTTTAAATGTATTGACATTAGATAACAGTAAATGTATTTATTTGTTTAACTGATTTAATGCTTCATAAAAATTCATTAAACTTGATAAACTATTTATATTTTTCAAAAAATTAATAAGTAAAATATTTTTAATTTGCTACGAAAGTTAATTTATATTTTTATTAATGCACTGAATCATATAAATATTGAATTATATAAATTTATAACATCTTTTAAATATATATTAATGAGATTTTAATTGATATATACATATATATATATATATACATATTACTTGCATAAAAAAATAGATTATTTAATTTTTTAATATTGTTTATAAAGTTGATTTAAAAAGTTAAACTTTTTAAATCAACTTTATAAATAATATTATAGAATGTTTAATCTTCGTGATAATAACTTTTAATTATTGTTAGGCTTTATTTCTTTCCTGAAAGAAAGAACTCTAGTAGAAAAGGCAAAATCCTTCTCCTAATAACACCCACAGAACTCACGGGTCACTGATTTTAAAAGTTGTGTGCAACAGGCGTTTAACTCATACGTAAGATGTAAGGAATACTTCCAGAAATCTGCTTAAGACTTCGTTTCATTACTCGATGGTGACGTGACTAACCATAAAAAAATGCTGGCACTGAAATGAAAATCCCTTTTTCCCCACTACTCCTTGCACCTTGCCTTTGTATTCTTGGAGTACTTACCTTTAATTACGGGAGCATGAAATATCTAGGAAGCAGCAATTTTATAAAGTAGATGGTTCTACTTTCCTTTAGAAGAGCATGCTTGGCTCTTGCAGTGTAATGGATGTTTGTTTTCTGCTCCTCTGATTTCAGTTCAGGAAGCTATACTATTTATATGTAAATAGCATATGAAAAAGATAAAATTTACTTTCGCTTTTAATAGCATATTCCAGAATAAGGTAATTTTATTAAGCTAGCATTGCTTTTTTAAAGTTTTATTAAAAGAAAAAGTACTGGGAAAATATATCAGAAAGGATATTATACTCTGCTTTCTTTCTTGGTAATGATTAATAGCTTGTAAATTAGAATTAATTATTCAGTAAGGTACCTAGATTTGTAAAATTACATATTTCTAAATTTCATTGGTCTAAATTCAATTGGCATTTTTTAAATTTGTTATCTGTGATAACACAGGGAGATATGAATAATTAATATATCTTACATATTTTATAAATATCTTATCAAATATTCTTCAAGTATGAATATCAGAGATATCTCGATATGAAAAGCAATTTTGATTAAAGCTTAAACATTTATTATACTTTACTCTCCAGCTTTATTAACGTAAAAATCTACTAAATTATTTTTCTTTCGTAAACCATTCAAAAATATTTGAAGCTAAATCACAATATTTTCTCTTACTTTATTCGTCTGCAATAAATTTATTTATAAATAATCTATTCAAGTTTTAAGATAAGATATAGAAACAGTTATACAGCTATTGAAATTTTATGCTATTATTTATAAAATAAATCAAATTAATTATGTTTGTAACACATTTTGAAGTTCACATTTTTTAAATTAATATTATGGAACAATGTGCAAACTTTCTAAAATTATTTAAATAAAGATTTCTAATGTTTTATTGTATGCCATTTCAATGCAGTGAAATTTAGGAAACTAAATATGTATTTAAATTACTTTCTACTAAATGTTTCATAAATATTCTACTGGTTTATGTTCAGATGTACATTTAGATGGAATATATGCTTAACATTTAATAATATAAAAACAATCTTTAAGCAGTATGAATATATGTTTATGCTAAAGTCTTCAAACTAAAGTATTATATAAGAAACTATATATAATACTATTTGTAATTAGGGAATGCATTTAGTAAAGCTTGTGCATTTAAATCCTTAATTGCATGATAATGCTCAACACTTAAATAAATTAAACACTTGTTCCATGATTTATTACTTTTCTGTGCAATAATTCTCTTGAAAGTTAAGCCGTCATATTCATAAAATATAATATAGATTGTTCATTTATACTTAGTATTTTCTTAGCAAAATATGTGAACTCGCTTATGATGCCGCCAATTCTACCTCAATTTTTTTTTATAATACGAAAAATAAAATTTAACTTCATTAGTAAAATCGATTAATAAATAAATTTTAAAAAATTATCTCATTTTTGAACAATAAAAAAGAATGATTTAATAACAAACATTATCTTGAATCAGTGTCGTTAAGATATCATTTTTGATTTTAAAACTGTAGCTTTGCAAAATGACCTCCATATTGATTGATTAAGAATAAGAAATATGAAGCAATTCTAAATAAATTAAAATTTACTGTCAAATTGTGAGCAAGTCAATAAAATTGTTAATTAGTAAGTCCAAAATTCAGTCATAAATCAATAAAATTTAACTAACTTATTCATTTATAAAACATATACATTAAATTTAATTTTAGTTAGGAGTAATAACAAATAAGTTTATTATATGAGTTTATACAAAAGGAACATATACTTTCCTTAAAAACTATATGTTGGATACAAAAGACTAAATCACAGTTTAAAGGATTGTGATGAAAAATAGAGCTTAATTATAGTAAAAACACATTTGTTTATAGAGAAAAATGATACTTTTTCAGTATTTTTAGAACGTTTACTAGTAAAATATTTTATTACATAAGGTGTTTTTAAGTATGATGATCTTTGGAAGCATTTATAAAGCCAACACAAAATGATTTACTTGTACCATGGTATAAGCTTCAAAACGTATCTATCCTTGTAAATCATCTGTGAAAACGTATTGTATTCACATTTTGGGAGTGATAAAACAATGAAAAGATGTTAGTTGAAATAATAAAAAGCATATGTAATTACCGACCATTATTGAAGATGCAATGTAATTAAATAATGTACAAATGTTAAATTAACCAAAGTTTAACGATTTTGCCATCTAAAATGTATTCAAACGTATTATATATAAAAATATTTAATAAATAATTAACGATTAATGACTATGAAAGTTCATTGTCAAAATATCGTTAATTATAAATTTGTAACAATAAAAATCTGTGCCATCTGTGCTGTTTAAGAGGTCCAAAACAATATTTGTTCGAAAATTCATTTTTCTTCGTACTGTGTATTTTTGTCCATTAAGCTATTGATGAACAATAAAATGCTTACGTATAATGTGGGGCTTTTCCCTAAAGATACGGGAATAAAACCCTGTATCAATAATGTATCATTGGCAGGCACACATAATACATTCATATAATTCGTTCAATTCCTTGAAACATCATTTAGTTTTTGGCTATACTTAGTAGATAAATTAAAATGTATTGTATGAGATGAAAGTTGCAAACATTTTTTTTCGATGTCTATATTTTTAGTTCTTGACTCAAAGTCTAAAATATTTTCAAAATTATCATTAGTTAAGATTTTCATTTGGTACTGAAAAATAAATTATCACATTTATTAGGATATATTACGTAAGTACTGAAATTCATTTTTAGCTGATCAAAATCAGTGGAAGGAGTTTCTTTCTCATTTTCTTTAATTAAGAATTTATATTTTCGAAAATTCAAGACACACACACAGATTTTATAGTATAATAAAGACACGTGCTTAACGATTTATTACGATGTCATTCATGCTTACTAAAGTAAATCAACAATTTTATGGAATTTAATAGAGAATGCAAATTTCGGGCTCATTTATATCTTTGTTAAATTTAATGTATAAAACCAAAATATATGATGAGTAAATAAAACCATAACGTTAATATTTTACAATTGTTTTTGACAACTAATGAAAATATTCCCTCTTATAGTATTATATATATCATAACATAGTAAGGAGCTACAGCAAGAAATGAAGTCTAAATAAATCAACCGAGTTGTAAAAATAATAAAATAAAAAACATTCCAAACATTATGTAGGAGGGAATCACTTAAGAGCAGCTTGAAATTTTCAGCGAACTTTTTCCTTTATTTTCCCTACGCAGGAAGGAGGATTTAAAACCACAGAGTCATATGAAGAATAGTATTTGAAACTACTTTATTCCTAAAAATTTTCTATTAAAATGATTAGAAAAATAAAATTGCTTCAAATTTAACAATTAAAATAATTTATAACATAAGAGTGCAAAAATAATGGATGATTCAAAACCTATAATAATTTTATGCTTTTAATTTTTTCTCCTTCTTTTTATTGAAACAATATTTTGTTATGAATTTCTTTTTTAGGAAAAATATTTTATTATATAGTTGAAGAGAAATAGAAAAACTGCATAAAATTCAATAAATTTTATTTCATTATTTTTATGCAGAAATGAAGGGAACTGAAGTTTTGTATTTGCACGTAAGAGGAATACAAAATCATGAAAAATAAAATAGACTACAAAATAATCAATTTCTTGCATAATGTCCATTACTCTTATTTATTTAAAACAATAATTGCTCTGATTCATCTGTAGCATATACGGAAATGTTAAGACATTATTTTATATGAAGTTTGAATCTAAGATACCATTTGATAAAGAATGGAAAATTGAAAATTTATATGACAAAAGAAAATAGACATTCATGCATAGGTAACAAATTATTATTGATTAAATTTTAATCAAGAATGTATATTGAATCTAATATAATTATTACACCCTTGTGTGCTAAAAGTATAATATTGAGCGGAAAAAGGCAGCTGAAAGTTCATTAAATATGCAACGCATGAAATGTTTTGTGACTATTTATAACTCATAAGAAACTATTTAAACTTAAGAAAATAATTTGCTTATACCTTTTAAATGTCATGTTAAGGCTCAAAATGCTTGACTTAATACTACACTCTAGAGGCATCATTTCATTAGGAGGATATTGCAACAAAGTATTATTTAACATGCTCCATTCTCTTTTAGTGAACTTGATGGATTTTTGGTTAAGTCGAGACCCGAACTTACTATCTTCCAATAATGGGAAGGATAATCTAAGTTACTCGGAAACTGATGCCATAAATTAAATATAGTTATATACTCAACATTTTGGTCATTTATGATGCATATTTTGTGCTTGTAAATAGTGATCTTTACAAATCACCAAAAGTACAACATCAGCATTATAAATCAAATGATCTAGGTAGCTAATAAATTGGGTATTACAATAACACTGCATAATGCTTTAAAAAGACATATTTAAAATTTCCAAGTGGTAAGAGTGCAAAATCATGTAATATTTTAAAAATTGCTTTAATAAGGACAGAAACATGTAATATTTACAACAAAGGTAAGCAATGAAAAAAATTGTTCAAACTGAGAACAAAAGTTGCCTACTGTTTATAAATACTTAGGTATTTTGTTTGTCGCCCAACGGTCATCCTCAACTGCACACGAGGTTTAATTGTAGCGGGACCTACTGTTTGAACTAGATTCTGAACTATTTCAAACATTCTTGGTGAGGTGGGATTCGAATCTACGAACTGTGTAACCAATAGCTAACCATTCGGCTCCCAGTGTCGCTAAAAATTTAGGTCAGCGTTTTACAACTATTCAATATTGGCATCCCGAATTTTAATCATATTTTTCATCACGCACCCACATACAATAAAATATATTCAAAAATAATATAATTTGAGTATTTCGGTGCTAATCCTACAATGCGACCTTAGTCTTAAACCTTAAAAATTACCTAGAATTCGGAAATTTTTTGACATTTGGTAACACCGATCCTCTGCATTGACAAAACAAATCCGGTGACTTTTCATTGCTCTTGCAATAACTATATCAGACATTCTGATGATATTACGAGAAGTTATGATTTGTCTCTGACATTTTGGAATGCCAACAAGTTTATGTCTCGATTCTCGCAGATATAAGCAAATGTTCTTTCATAGGGAAAAGGAAAATGTTTGATAATGTTTGAACCCATTTCAATTTCAGTTAGTCTCATTTGATTCCATCCTTCTATCACTAACGAATTTATCATGAATGTGTTTGTTATTCAAGTTTTCGTATAATTGTATTTCAATGTATTAAATATTCATGGCAGCAGAATTTTGAAGAATCATTGATAAATTTTTATGCTAGTGTCAATGAGAATTAGACGATAGTTAACCATCAAAAATTACTCCAACACTCGTGACTCAGAGAATTAAAGTCAAGAAAATATTCTCAAGAACATTTAAATTTTGTATTTACAATACTTAAGTAAATTAAGAAGAAATTCCCTATGTATATCATTTACTAAAAAAATATTGGTGGCAGATATTATGAAAGCTTATAAATTTAAATGACGTTTGGAAATGCTTCATAAGTAATTACTTCAACAAACCTAGAGAATGTTTCGAATTAAACTTAAATCATGTAAAAAATCATTTTTAAAAGGAACTTGCAAATGAAAACATTATATTGCAAAAAGATTTCCACTTTTATTGAAGATCTCGTTTTCCAGCAGCAATTGAGATTACAGAAACTATATTCAAAGGTAATTTTGAAAAATACTTGCAGTCCATACATCTTTTAAATTATACACATTCTAACACATGTCAGCTTTTTTTAGAAACTGTGTATCAAATTGTTTTTGATACAGTCTTATGATACAACATATATCAATATAGATGTTCATTTCATTGTCCATGTTCTATTTTGTGATAATACGTCAGTAGTAGAAGAGCTACTTTTCTGCAAACTAATAGAACTCAAGGCAACAGCATCACATTATTTGCTATTTTAAATGATCATATAAATGAGTTAACAGAATGGAAAAATTGCATCGGAATATGCACCGATGATGCTCGTTCAATGTCTGGAAGATTTTGAAGAATACAAATATTGAAAAATAAAAAGTTGCCTTAGTGAGTCTGGAGACATTACAAGATTCATCGATAAACTCCGGATTCCCAAGACGAGAAACTTGCTTATATCATGTTAACTGCTGTTGTAAACATAGTAAATTATTTAAAAATTATCTCCTTGATTTTCATTCTCTCTTCCACACTTTGTAAAGACATGGGTGCAGTATATTCAGCGTTACTATATTTTTTGCAAGACAAGATGTTTATCACAGGGGACATTTTTGCAAAGTGTTTTTGAATTAATTGAAGATATTGCTATTTTACTGAAAGAGAAAAACATACCGGAAGCCGAAAGTTTTCATGATGGATTATTTTATAAAATTAAGGTGTTTGGTTGATATATTCGGAAAATTAAATAACTTGAATCTTCGATTTCAAGAATCAATTATACATAAATTAGATACGAGTGATTACGTTAAGATTTTTTTTTTGTAGTAACTGGAATATAGCAAAAGAAATTTAGAGCAAAAAATCCTAACAATGTTTGCAAATCTAAAAAAAATATACAAAAACTTACAAGTCTAATGAATATCATAATATGAAAGTTGTTTTTGTTAGCAGAAAATTATTTAGCCATCTTGGCATAGAATTCAAAAAAAATATTTATTTGCTGTAGACTAACTAATAGAAAGTTGGAAGTGGTTAGTGATCCATTTCACATTAATTCCAAAAGGATCCTAAGTGCGAAGGAAAAAACCTTCATAGAATTCATGATATTCATGGTGAATCCAAAAGACATTTTAGTAATAAATCACACTTTGAGTTCTTATCAGGAGTAGGTGATGATTTTTCTGATCTAACGTTATGAATTTCGCAATCTATTAACATTTTCTAATATCCTATCCTTAAGAAACTGCATTTTGTGCAACTTCTTCTATGAAAACAAAATATATATTTCGGCTAAATATGGAACAAGAACTGAAAGTGTCTGTTTCTAATATCATTTCTTCTTCCAAAAACGTTTCTTTGTGATACAGGTCCATGGATTTTTTTAGTGAAATTAGTCTTTCATTTCGAAAAGTTTTTTTTTCTTTAATTTAATAAATTAAATATTATGTTGAAATGTATTTTACTCTGTATGTGTGTGCTTTCCTTTCAGGCCTTAAATATTTTTGAAATAACACTTAGATACCTTCGAGCCTTTCTTTCAGTATACTAAAACGCCCCTAGGTGGTCCCATCCTACAAGTTGAAAATAGCTGAGTTAGGTGATACTAAGAAAAAAAAAGTTCAAATGAGAAACAGAAATTAAGCAGTAAACTTTTAATGTATACTCTTCATTATTTCATAATTTATTAAACACCAAAACTTATCGCATATTTTATAGACGGATTAAATATCAAAGTTGCAACTTTTTGAATAATACATTTTGAAAAAATTGGGAATAATGTGGTGTATTCGTATTCGAGTATTGAATGAATATGTATACCAAATAGTTTGTTCAATAATGTGAGTAAATTTTGCTACATATTTAACAAACTATTTGGTATACACATTCATTAATTGAAAAAATACATTTATTCCAATTAATAATTATTAAATAGAAATAAAAGAAAATTTCTTTCTTTTAATTGAATGATAACTAAATGTCCAATTTAAATTGCGAGTAAGACAAATCTTTTTTTTTTTTTTTTTTTTACAAAGAATTACAAATTATTTTGTTGATAAACAGTTAAATTTTAAATACTTATAAAGTTAATTATATTTTAAATAATTCTATGAAAGTGTGAATAATAGGGCCAGAACATTTGTTTAGTTACAACAAATAATTAAATAAAAAAAAAAGAATTTCACGATGAACTTTAGAACTGATCATTTGGTTAAAATCTAAGTACATATTTCTATTCAAACCCTTGTTTTTTAAGAGAGAATATTTGCCGAAATTATATTATTTTTTCATTGAAATATAATCTATGTTGCAGGAAAATGTTATTTAAGTTGTTTCTCTTACTTCAGTAATTATAAATTTCTTACTGACCACTAATTTGTTAAGTTTATTAAAATATGCTCTTTGCCATCATGTAGATTCTTAAAATAATAATATGTAGTATATCTTAAAATAATAATATGCAAATATCTTTTCAAATGTATACATTGTTAAAGCAAATAAAAATATTAATAAAATAAAAAAAAATATTTTGGGGATCAATAAAGTCAGCTTAAAAGTTTAATCAATATAGATTCAAATTTTATAGAGTTTCCATTTATTTCTTTTTCATATTTCGAATAAAATATTCTAGACCATTTTATGATTCAGAG
>JAPDSC010103973.1:41277-55501 GCA_026290005.1 Latrodectus geometricus
GATTTTTAAAAAAATAATTTAAAAAAATTACTTTTAAAAGTTTCGTTTGATAAATGAACATTTCAAAAGATACTATCATAAATGTTTCAATTCTTAAATAATTTTGGAATAGAAAATTTTAATACAAAAATATTACCATATTTTTTGAATGATCTTAGTATTTGCAGAAGAAATGATTTAAAATACATGTTAAAACAATAGTTACAGTCACGAAAAGACAATAAGTATAAAATTTTATGACGAAATAAAATAATTAATACTTTTGAAGATATTATTCGTTCTGTGACACAAAAATGCCCCTAAACATACATTCCAAAACTTTTCTTTTGATATTTTTTAAAATTTATCAAATGATATTATCACATGAAATATAATTTTACTGTCCTTTAACTAAAAATGTTTCCTTTATAAAGAACTTCATATAATAACTTTACTAAAACAAATTTAGCATATTTTACGTCGTATAATTTTGAATTACGTTTTATGAATATTTATCGCTGTAATCTTTAGTTTACCAGTTATCATTTTCAACAGTGAATTTAATTCCTAATTAATGTGAATGTTTGTAATGGTATAGGATGGATAGTGAATGATATGTCTTGGTAATGAAATAACTTGAAACTATATCTGATGTTAAATTAAACCTAATACGCATACAGTTTTATATGGAAACAGATATATTTATTTTAGTCAGAAAAAAACAACGAAATTTAAAATAAGTTTCATTCACAAAGAAACTTACTATTTGAAGAAAATTTATTCTTAATATAATCCTTGAAAGAAAATTATTGAGTTACTTTCACCACGAGCATTTTATGTATTAGTAATAAATCCAATTCATATTATTCCAACATTATTTATTTTTGCTAATACATAATTTAAGTAATTTTCCAATGTGAAAAATTTATAAAATTGCTTTTTCTTTTTGAAAAAAATATTTTAATAATTTAATTTACTAATTATTAATAATATTTATATCATGCGTAATAAAAATGCAAAAAGCTATATTAGCATACAAATTATTATTTAATTACTAAAAATATAGGTTTTCAATTTAAATGTAAAATCCCACTGTTAACAATTATAAAACAAATAATACATACCCGCATATTTTAAATTTTAAAGTATGAAATATGTAATGGCTAATTAATTATATAAATATATTGCAAAGACATAAGTGATCTATCTATAGTATAATGTAAATGCTAGTAATCTGAACCATATTTAAGTAAAGTATTTTCTATTTGATTTTATTTCACTTTTAACATACATTTGCTATTTTTTTGCATTAAGAAATGTCTTTTAAACTTTATTTGTCAAAACGTATGAGATGTAATATTTTCTTGTGATGCAAATATTGACTTCGAAGAAGAATATGGTATTCTTTAATCTTATTTTTTACCATATTCCACAAACATCATTTTTGTGAATATCTTAAACTGTACATTTTAAAGAATGTTTTCAAATTTGTGAAGTTTATACAACATGTATTTCATCTAAGAGAATTCTTTGCGAAAATGTACTGTTTAACTTATCCATATGAAGAATATAGATGTCAAACCAGTTTTAATTGTAACACATATTTTTTATTTCCTAAGAAAATTTATGTTATTAAAAGCTCGTGTACAATTTAGTAAATTATTTTTACTGAATTGAATAAAATTTATATGTAATTTTTACTCTTAGACAATTTTAGAAATAAAAGGTTTTGAAATTGGAAAAGCATTCTGTGAAATATAGTTTACTTCAGTTGAAACAATTTTCAAAAAATAGTTTTAAATTAATTATGTAATTTATAAAATGTATTTGGTTATCATATATTATGCCATGAAATAAATACATGAAGTGTAAGGATATTTGTTATTAATTATTACTTATTTTATCTTCATAAAATTAAAATCATAACTGTGTTTCTCTTTGTCTAATTTTATATCTTAATAAACTGATATTTTTTAACTTTTCAATGAAAATTAATTTTCAGTTTGCTCCGCATATATTGAGATTTTGATGTTTTTTCTGACTTTATATTTTAGAAGTTTTATTAGTGAAGCAATTGTTAGAAGAGATTTAAGACATTTATGTAAAAAAAATATTTTAAAGATAAGTGCTTCAGTTTTGTAGACATAAGTCTCCAAATTAGAAATCAAAATGCTCTCCATTTCTTAATATTTTTTTTGCTTTCTTTTACTTTTGAGTTAACTTTCAATATAAATGCAAATATTTGCATGTTACCAAATGTTTTTAGCAAAGGAAGTTTTAAATGTAATCAAAGATGTTGATTGGTAAAGGATAGACATCATGAGCCTATACATTACATACTGGGAAAAACACTGACATAAAATTAATAATGAAAAAATGTTAAATGTTACAAATGCCGATTTAGATATAAATATGTTTTATTATGAAACATGTCTGGCATAATTATAATGAAACTGGTTTCAGAAATTATTTATCCTTAATTTTGGGACTCTAAAAATTATGACTTTGAATTTGATGTCTCTAAAATGAATGGAATCAAAATTTTTGATTACTATTGTGTCAACCTTACTAGAAATAGATATACTTAATTGAAAACAATTTGATAGATATTATTGTTAACAACATAATTTTTGACACATTTCAGCTATATTTTTCATAATAGTTTAGAAATTATTCAATTTAAATTATTCATATAAACTATTTTCTCAAAAACATTTGCGTGCAGTTAGTTGAATCTCAGATTTTAATTTAAAGATGAAAGATTTCATTCTTTATTCAATTGTATTATATATAAAAATCCCTTCTCAAAAAAACTATTATGGTACACATTTTGTTGAGAAATAAATTTTTCATATACTTTGTATGTGTGTGATCGTCAATTAACAGTAATCATGTTAATACAACCTAGCAAGATTTATCAGATTAAAAATAACTATATTTAGTGATATATTGAACTATTGAATAATTTCGAGATAAGAATGTATGGAAATGTAGAGCATCATTCCATTGTAGGAAGGATATAAAGATTCTCTTTATTTTGTCGTAAATTAACCCTTCTTTGGATGATTTTTTCTTTATTGGTGAAATAAATCAAGTTGATATAATTCATGTTCAAAATTAAAGGAAAAATGGTTGCAAAAATCTTAGTATATATTTATAGTATAAATTTAGAAAAAAACAATATGCTAAAAGTTTCCATCATCATCCAAAGTTAGATCATTAGCTTAGTACTAAATAGAAATAAAAGAGGAAAATAACAGAAACACGTGTTACAAACCTTTCTTCCACTCATTTTCAATTTTTTAGCAATAGAAACTCTTATATCGTCTGATCGTCTGAAAACAATGAAGTTGTCCATTCATCAATTAATTATGTGATAATTGTATAATATCTATTGATTTATGACCATTAGACTCCGCACTAACTCAAAATGAGAAACTTTATCTGGAAGTAGAAGCAGTTCAAATTTTGGCAATATTTCAAAAATTGAATCTTAAAAATATTCTACAATTAAAGTTTTTTTTTTTTTTTTTTTTTTTTTTTTTTTTTTTTTTTTTTTTTTACTATGTCATATGATTTATAATTAATTAACTAAATAAAATATATGTAATTCAAATTAAGAGCTAAAATTTAACTTTATTTTAAGTAAAAATAAATTTTAAAGGATTTACATTATATTTCTACAAAATTATCACTCTTGAAAGCATTGAACTTTAAGAAAGTTAACTCAGTGATGCCACAGTCCAAGGCTTGCAGTCCCATAACTGTCTTCTTGAGCATGCGCGAGGGTTGTGGGGAGTGAAGTCCCTCACATAATTAGGTGCGCAGACTAAAGTTGAACTCTCCTAGTATCTGGTTACCAAGCACACTTGATGCTCATTTTTATCGACCCACTGAAGGGACGAAAGTCTGAATAAACCTTTAGCAACACGAGGATCAAACCTGGGACCTAAACCTGGGAAAGAGAAACGTTACTACCAGGCTACCTGGCATCTTCGAAATCATTCGTCTAATATCTATTGCATAGCCAGATTTCATTTTTAATTTTAATTTTAATATTTAATATGAGCAAAATATTAAATAAAATATATAGAACTATTTTACCTGGTTTATTTCAATTCATTTTCCCTATGTAGGTGTAAAAAGTTATCTTAATCCTACAAATTAAATTCAAAACTATGCATTTCCCCTCTGAACACATTTCATGCAATTTGAAGCCAAAAACAAATATCTGTATAATTTTATAAACATTTTTCAATAAGTTTTTTAAGTAAATATTTATAATATCATGTAAGTCAATAGAAATATCTTCATACGTTAATAGGAAGCCTTTTTTATTATAAAGAAATGCTTTCTAAAACATTTTTTTATTAAAAAGTAATAATATAACTGTATTATATTTATTGTATTATGCTATTTTATGAATGTGTGAGAAATAGTTTTAATGTTTTTAAGTACCACAGTTAAAAACCTGCGAAATTAAAAAATAAACAACTTCTAAATCGACTAGTAGAGCGTTTGTGAGTATGAAATAAGCAATAAAAACAGTTTTTACAATGAATAGCATACATTTTTAAAAATAATTGGTCAAAAAATAATGTGGTACATAAAACTAGTATGGCTTATAAAATGTAATCTGTGTGGTGTAATTTTTATGAACATAAGCTTATGTCATTTTTTATATTGTAAGTTTATAAATCTAGAAAATTTTATTCAGCATTAAACCAAATATTCAAAAATGAAATGCAAATTAAAACTTGCGTTCAAAAAATTATTATTATGTATAAGCAAATACATATTGATTTTATGTATAAGCAAATTAAAATTGAAGTTTACATTGAAATGAATTTTGTCTCTAATAATTCCTTATTTTTTCCCTCTTTTTCTAAATAATAAGTTTTTTATTGATTTATCAATATGTGATAATACATACATGAATAGCAATATAAATTTTACTGATATTTTTATACATTTTATATCTGCTATATATGATGTAAATAATATTGCATTTTATATTTCTTACATCATATTTCAGTGAACAAGAATATCGTCTACAAAAATAACTAATTTTTAAACTAATTATTATCCATTGTCTAGATATTTTGATAAAGAAAATTTATGTTTTCATGGTTAGAATTTTCGCAATTTTTTATCAATTGAAAAACTGTCCTTTAAAAGAGAGCTTTCTTTGATGTATATGTATTAGAAATTATTGAATTATTTCATAAATTTAAAAAATGAGTTTAATGTATTTTAGAAAGAGAAGTTATTTTCAGCTACATCATTATGCAATCGATATTTTTCTTTAATGATAAATTTAAGCATGTACTTATTAAATCACATCTATTTTCAAACTAGGATTATAGAGATGAAAAACAAAATTAACCACCTTGAATATTTCAATAAATCAAACCCAACTTGACTAATAATTTCTGAAAATACGCTCAACTTGATTCATGATCATAGAAGCAAAAGTAATGGATATGATATTCATAAAAAATCAAAATTAGTTAAACATGACAAAGTAACCATAGAAACACAAGTGATAGAAATATAAAATTTCTTATACTATGAGCCAGATACACTTGAATCACATTACTAAATTAATGACTATTCTATTGTAATGCATTTATTCTTACATATTTTTAAAAATTGTTATAAGTCAAAATTCATGACTCATTTTTTGTTTTTATATGTGGGTTACCTCTTGATAGCTAATAATAATTTAATATTCATGTTTCTACGGATTAGTGAATTGTTATTGAGAAATAATTTCAATAATACTATTGAAAATTATTTCAAGCTAATAATTCTTCAAACTCTTTCAGAAGAAAATTTATCTCATGATAAACTATTATAATAAACTTCTTTTAATTATTTATCTCAACACAATAATTCTGAAGACTTCCTGTATATGTAACTGCTAAATGAATGTCAGAAAAATACAATTTGTTAGTCATTCAATAATAATTTATGAATATTCTTAGTTAAGTAAATTATTTAAAATATTTTAAAAATTCCACTTAATTTTTTGTTAATACTTTATTTGAATAAGTCCTCTTACATTTAAAATTAAATAGATGTAAAAACAAATTTTATATTCCTCTGTAATGGAGTAAATATAAGTGATAGTAATCATATGTAATTCATTTTTAAGATAGGTTTTTCTGTCAAGGAAAGAAAACTAGGGATTATTATGCCTTTCAACGTAGCAAATTTCAAAGAAAAAATATTCATTTATAAAAAAATATTTGGTTTTTTTTAATCGCAGGATTTTTTAAACTAGCATACTAAGCAACATAAGTGAACTTTTCATTTGAAGTGCCTAGAGTCCAAAAATATGGCATCAATTGCAGTTCATAAATAAAACTACGTCAAAACATATGGGAGCTTAGAGCTTAAATAATATAATAATAATTAAAATAATTAATAGAAAGATATAGTAAACACTAAAAAGTTTATAGTTTTATATTTTGTTTTATATAAAAATAAATCTCATTTAAAAATATCAATCATCACTAACACTTAACATTTTCTCAACTTTCAATTTTTAAAGAAAAAGTCTTCAAAATTGCATCTTAATTGCATAATTATTTTGATTAATGAATGATAACGATTATTGTTGAAATTAATGATGGAATTTATGATACCAATTATTGCGGAAAGAATCAATATAATGAACTAACAAAATTGAATAAACTCATTTCCATATTTTAACCTTAATAAAAGCAACTAATAATTGGAAAAAAATTTAATTATGCTAGGATTAAGATTATTCTCAATTTCATTTTTTTCTGCTACGAAAAATACATTTGAAATCGTATGGAAGTATAAAGATTTACCAATACAATACATATGAAAAGGTCCAATAAAAATCATGAATAAGATTAATAAAGTAAATAGTTTAATATTTAGTTATAACAAAAGTAATATAATACAATTACTATTTTTAGGATTGAAATTCGGAAACAAATTTATCTTATAAAATCATATACTTGTCAACTACTTTCCATTACTGTAAATACCAATATAATTAAGTTTATAAAAGTAACTTAATTGTAATATTGAAAGAATTTGATAAAATTATTTCCTAAAATCAGATTTCGCTTTATATATTTTTTATCTAAATTCATGGGCAATTTAACAAAATGCGGTACAAGGAAGACATTTTTGCATTCATACGAGGTTTATCAGTGAAGGTCAGAAATTATTCCACTATTCCTGATCCAATTTTTTTTTCTGATTTGACCTATTTGTCACCATTGCAATTGCCTTTAAGTGTAGCATGGTACATTGTCCTGCTGTAGAATAATTACTTTTTCTAAATATTGAAGACACCGTGATGAATTATTTCTCTTGTAATGGCATAATCAATATATCAGATACTGCAAGGACAGGATCTGCTTTATAAGGAATGAAAGTCGGTATGTGATTTATATACTTTGCTTCGGCATACATTGTGAAGGTTTACCAGTTATAACTGAAGAACTACTGTAGAAAACGTCCAAAATCCATAAACAGTATTAAGTAAAATATAAATGCATATATGCGTATTTTGTATTAAATTAAAATGCATATAAGTTACTTTCAGTTTTGACAATTGTAAAATAAATTTGTAAAAAATTGCAATCAGAATAATTAAATTTTCCATAATCTAAAATTTATTTAACATTTTCATAACTTTGAAGTTCAAGTATTTACATGATTAGTTATCTTCATTTGGCTAGAAAAGTTATTATGTTCATGTAATATTCTAGTTTGGCTTTGAAATTTATTATTCTAAAATTTATTCGCTATTGATCAATACTAGTATCACATTTCGAATTTATTGTAGAAATAACTACACAATTAATACGTTATATTTAGTTATTGTTAATAATGTTGGATATTTATTTTAGTATAACTCTATCTTCCATGAGCTAATATCTTATTCACCATACTCATTAAGCAACTCGGCTACTCTCGTCTGTCAATATTTTGTGATATTCACTTCGATGCTTAAGACCAGTATATTGATTTAAGTTTAGAGTCTCGTTAGTGTCTTTGTTTGACGAGAAGAGTGGAGTGCTGCATAAACTATTATATCAACTCCATATAGGGGTTGTGACATATCAAGATAATTATATAAGATATATAATAGATAATATCAAAAAAATATATATAAAAGATATTATTATAAAAAAACAACATTAAATTATTCACCAGAATTCTTTAAAAGTTATAGCATTAATAATATTATTCTGCAAATAACATTGCGCAAAATACAAGTTTTTTTTATATTATTTATTTAACTACACAGATAAAATTTATAAATTTCAAATTTTTATAAAATTTTACAATAAAAATTATGAATTTTTGTAACTTTAAAAAAATCATCGAAACTCCCATTCTTTAGTTATCTGCTTCATTTTCTGAAAAAGTATTAAAGTTATTAAATAATATCAATACACGTATAACACAGTTAGATAACAACTCGTAAATTAAAACAAATAATTAAAAACCAAAAGCAAACTTATGTCTAATATATTATTTTCGTAAAGTGCTTCTGTTGATAGATTTTCCATTTTTTTAATAATTATTATACATACTACATTATTGCAACAGTTAAAAATGAGATCGCTTTCAAATTATGTGCATAAACCTTGGCGAGAATAACACTGTTTATTCATTACAAAAATAATTAAAAATCACCTTAATGTTAATTTTCTTTCATACCCATTACTATGTCAAATACGAATTTTAATACGAGGTTAAACATTTTTTTAAAAGGTTTACAAGTTTAAGATACACATGGGAAAATCATGTTCTCTCTCTCTTTCTGTATATATATATATATATATATATATATATATATATATATATATATATCTTCTTTATTGTCTTTATTCGGAACGGAACGTATTTATAATCTGATGATCCTAACTTTACGTAATAATGGCTATTTTTGTTTAATAGTAAATAACCTTGCAAAGTTTATCTCGATAAACTCAGAATAAATACAATTACATATACTCCAGCAATTCTTATCTTAACAGAATAGCTTTAGAAAGAAAAATTAGGTACTATTCAATATTTCAAGCACGCAAACGGAGGATTTACTATAAAAGATACTCCATAGAAAATGAAAAACACTGCTAAGAGAGTTTTCATTTAAACATTTCTCTTTTTACTGCAATTTTAAAAGAGTTTCGGGATACCTTATGAGAAAGAAACATTGTTTACCGATATCACAACAAACTACTCGTCAGAGCGCAAAATGACAATATAAAGGTTCACTTTAGGATACAAAAGATGCACTTAAATGAACGTAAAAGTGTTAAAAGAAGATGAGAATTTTAGGAAATAGGCTTTTGTACGCACTTACGAGGAGCTTGATAGACGTTGGTTCTTGGTACTGATGCAAGGGGTACCCGCTTGATTTGCGAATATTGTTCCTCGTATTCCGGCTGTAAAAAGAAAAAGAAAGTTCTTATTGATTCGATAGTAAAAATTTAATAAACGTTAGCTATGTTTTCATGAAATATATTCTTGGCATTGGATTTTTTTTAAATGTTATTCAAATATAATTTAAAATAAACTATAAGAATCTAAGAGCTTGAAGGATTATGATTAAGTTTTTAAAACAGAAAATTTTAATAAATACATTTTTTAATATACTCATTTATTAAATGTATTTAATAATATCAGGCAATAAAAACTCCGTGAAATAACAATGACACATTATATATCATTTTAATTTTTATATGTTGTATATTTTTTTTATTATTATTTTTGACCCTGCCTAAACTAACTTAGAAATCTAGAGCAATTCTAATTTTTTAAGGTTTTTACTTGAAATGAAGTTATTTAAATGAGATCACTGTAATTAATGACTTTCAAATTGCATTCTATCAGAAATGATTTTCATGAAAATTTTAATCTTAAGGTTAAAAAATTAAATATTCTAAATTTATGTAAATTTTTACGAGTATAAAAAAGTATAATTTAACATTTTCCTTCTTATTTTTTCTTATCAAAATTTAAAAATTAATATTACGAAGGGATATTAAAATCTTAGCTGCTAATTTCATTCCGAAGGTATACAAAGATAATTTAATTTTTCTTTTTTTTCCTCTAGCTTCCAAGTATCCATACTATTTGATCCCTAATTTGTGATTTTACTTACAATTAATTCATGTCTATGAAGATGATAATATTAATAAAAGCAAAGTATTTTTAATAGAAACATTAATAATAAAAGCTTTAACGCGTGATAGTTATAAAACAAACATGTTTTATACTTATGATCCTTTTTTAATTAGTATAATTTTCACTTATAATTATCAAGATTTTCCAATACTACAGCTTGAAAATCAATAATTTATTTTAATCATTTATTCTAAGAAAATTATCACAATTTATTCTAAGAAAATTTTTCCTACAAAGATAAGTTAGAAAATAATTTTGCATTACACATCTCTATTACATCATGTATTCTTATAGGTGATATTGTAAAATTTTCTAGTTAAAATAGATTAAATTAGGATTTTATACATATATTAATTGAGCTACATTCGATCAGTCCTATGTGCTGTCTATTCATAACTATCATACACGATATTTAAAACAATGCGTAATGCAAATTAAAATTTCAATGTTCATTTTTAAAATTGTGTTTAGCTTTATTGATATTTCAATAAAAACATTTTGTCATAATTGATCACTATTAAATCACTGATACCATTTAATATAATTTCTGTTTCAATCTCTATTTTCAGATTTTGTCCCGAAAAGTATAGATTAACCATAACAAACTACTTCAAGCTGTTAAAATATTTTTCCCATCAACTAAATGACTTAAAACTTCTCTTAAAATTTTATATTCAAAAACGTGGAAATCTAATTTTATATTTCTAAGAACTTAAAATTTCAATTTTTCATTATTTGGAGAGAACTGTCTTCTAGGTACAACTGAAATCAAATCAACTTTATAAATAAATTAACCTTATGGAAATATTTCTGTTTATTTAAAAAAATTACCTGTCAAATGAGTTTGAGTAAAATAATATTCGTATTTTACGAAAGAAATTGAATTGGATTTTCATGTTCTTACGGAAATGATGCCTATAGTAGGGAATTTAGCAATAAATATTTTAATTTAAGCAATTTTCAATATTGTTATTACTAGGTATATTATATCAACTGCATTCTCTTATATGAACCAATGAAATATTTTCATGTATTTTGTGAGTAATTTAAAGTTGTATTAATTTGTTGTATTGATCAATGTAGTTTATTCATAGTTTAAGTTTTGTACGTTTACTTAAAGAACTATTTTAGAACAAATTTTAAAAATATTCTTGGATGTTAGCCTATTTAAATTTAAAATCAGAAATATTCTAAATATGTAAAGATATTTAATAAAAATTAGATATTAAAACAATAAATATGCATTTAAATAATCTTTATTAGTCAAATAAAAAAGTAAATAAATATTTTTATTTTTATATTTGACAAATTAATTTCATTATTTATATTTGACCAATAATAAAATAAATTTTTATTTATACATTTTATTAAAAGTAACATTCATTAAATATGGGTAGTTCACTAACTTCACAAATGAAATTGTTTCATATTTATTTAATAATTGTTTAGATAAAATTTAATAGAACTATTTTTTTGTTTTTAAACTAAACTAATTTATTATTTTCTTATTGTTGATTCCTAAGAGACTTGAATAGGAAGAGAAATTACGTTTACTCTTTCTCTTTCTTTGAAGATAGTGAACAAGAATTTTAAATAAGTTAAATCTTTTACTCTCTTTTCAAAAATTGCGAACGAAAGTTTTAAGTAGCCAATTATTTGAATTCATTATAGCCTGGAGGGAAATAAATAAAGGATTGGAAATTTATGTCTTTGTGGAATCAAGAGAAATTTTGATATCGAAACTCTCATTATCAATTGAAATACATTTGCGGATCCTCGCTAATAAGTATATCATTATGATATATATATTTTGATGTATTACTTCAGACTTTGTACTTACATTCAAAAAAAGAAAAAGGGATCAGATATCTAAAACTTGTTTGCACGAAGTATATGCCTTTAAAACTGACTTGTTAAAAACTGCTTCCAGCAATTTTCGACGGAGTAATAAAGGAAAATTATTGCCAAAGGAGAAAAATATGCTGTGGAAATTTTAGTCGAGGGATTCAATATACATTCGATCACTTATATTTTCTTGCTTAATTTTTATTTAAATATAGTACTGAGCATTTATTACAAAAATAAAAATGTATACATGATCTTTACTTGCATAAATTTTTAAATTTGTGAGGTCAGATATTTGTGAATAGGATTTTCCCTGTATGGATATTTTAAACTTATGAGAGAAAATATATCCTTCTTTAAAAGATATTTTGGTTAGAAATTTAAAATACAATGTAATATAAAAAGTACAAATTTATTTTTATTCACAGTATCACATATTTCCAAGGAAAGTAAGTTTGAATACTATTTTTTGTCTTACAAGTAAAATTATTTTTCATAGAATATATAAATCAATGTAATACATTAATATTATAAATCTATTTGTAAAAATTTGCATATTCATGGTATTCATTTTTAGTATTTTAATTTGTTTTATTTACCGATGGGTAAAAATCAACGGAATAAATTTATTTTTTGAAACTTTTAATGAACTTTGTGGTTTTATATGAATATTATATTATATACATTTCATTTAAGAAATGTAGTTAAAATAAGCTTTTTGCAAACTGTAAATCAAATTTTTAATCTTTTAAAGATTGTGAATATTCACATTGATATAAAGTTTAAATAACATAAAATACTTAAAAGAATTATTTTCTTAGAAGATAAATTCAACTTTTCAAAAACATCATTTATGGAAAATTTTCCTTCGTATTAAATATAAAATTCGTATATGAAAACAAATGATGAAATGATACGATATTAGGGAAGGTAAAGGTAGCTATATAATCTTAGAGATGAAATTTAGTGACCTATTTCCTGATACGTGTGATGATTTCATAGACGTATACGACCCCATTAATGATTTTTATAGATAATAATTTATTCCAAAATACTTCGTTGTTGCATTCTTATAACAAAAGTTATTTTACTTCAAAATAGAACTAATTTATTGAATATTTGAAATTGGTTTATCATTCTAATGTTTTGAACTCTTATATATTTTTCAGTAGTAAATTATGTAAAATTTATGTCAATTTTAACATATTAAATGTTTTGGGATAACTGGTACTGTGCACCATAAATCAATTAAATACATAAGAAATTACTGGTGGAATGTGTCAATTTCTAAATTAAGCCTTGTATTTTTAAGGCTACACTTGCTTTTGTGCTTAATAGTTTTCTTTCTTATTGAAGTGCCTCGTTAACAAGTAAGACTTTTATAACTAACAAGAAAAATAAATTTCATAACCTGTAATGAAAGCAACAAAAAAGTCATAATGAAAATATTTTCTCGGTTTTTATTTTTCTTTTTATTTATTTTTTAATTATAAACAGTTAAAAAAGTTTGAGGTATCCAGATAGTTAATTAAGCTACAGTGCTTCTTTTATCTGAGTAAAGTTTCTCCGGATTAAAAAAGCTGTTAAATACTAAAGTTTTGTTGTATTTATACCAAGTTAGAAATAGAATTCCCACATTGTATTTTATTTCTGTAATTAATTTAAATGATTGTTTTTAAGTTAGAAATAAAGTTTTCTGTGAATTAAATATATATATATATATATATATATATATATATATATATATATATATGTTACCGTGAAAGACCGAAATCTGAGAATGTCGACATTCACCGGTGAATGTCAACACATACCAAAAACGTTGGTGAAAGACCGTACAATTGATTACATTTCTTGCACTTTCGGACCATCACCGGTATATGTCGACAATCACAGACAAGCTTTGGTGGAATTTGAAAAGATGATTAAAGAGCTCGAAAAAGAGATAACAGAAGGCAACGTCTACAAAGAGGTACGGCCTAGAGCATTTATTTTGTTTTTAATTTGTTTGTTGTCAGGTTTGTCCCGCGGGTTAAAAATCCTCTACACTTCCTCTACTCACCGTGATTGGTCACTCCTCCTTTCTAAGAAAGGCGATAAGTTACGTCACACATGTGACGTTTTTCACGTAGGAAATATTGAGATAAGAAAATGCAAATCTGCATTTCTCCTCTCCGGATACGGAGAGATGAAACGCATATTCAAGATTCAC
>JAPDSC010103973.1:60615-89576 GCA_026290005.1 Latrodectus geometricus
ATATATATATATATATATATATATATATATATATATATATATATATAACTAAAGCAGAAGTATGAAATTGCCATTTGCTTTCTAAAGTGATTCATCCTAGTCAATTCAACAGTCTTATTCCAAGATACTGACAATGAGATTAACTATCTACTATCCAATAAACGTCACTTATTTCAATAGAATAATCTCATAAGTCAATTAGCTGCAACATCCTCATCACCACAGAAACACTCATGAAAACAACTGGTCTAATTTTCTAAGATAATGTCTGTAATATTAACTTAGGGATAGAAATATTTCATGTATACATCACTTAGTATTCTTGAAAGTTTTCACATTTTAATTTATAAGATTACCAGCCATTGAAAGTCGGAATAATATGCTGGGCTTATTTGTTAAACTGTTACCTATTTTTATGTTTGAAAGAAAGAAAAAAGACATTGAGCTAAAATATTAGAAAAAAATTTTACAACCTACCAAATTACGTTGATGAACATTATTTGACATATCTTTAAGCAAATTAATTTCAAAACTATATGATAGTAATATTTGTTTTTTTTTTTTTCTTTTTCTTTTTTTTTTTCTTTTTTTTTTTTTTGAGTGCCAGTCTGGCTGGCACTATTGATGCTCAGCTCCACTTTTTAAATTGAACCGCAATTGGGTGGGGAGTTAGTAATAATTGGTAAAATAATCTTTTAAATTTAAGAATTCTGAGATCCATGAAAAAATTCAATTTCAAACTTCAAAGACTTACTTTCGACTAGTATATATTATTGAATGTCAATGAGTGACATGTTGAAAATTGTGCCAATATTCATTTCAACTTTTATTAAATGTTTAATATTCAGTTGACCTATATCAGCAATTGTGTTCTTTTAGAGTAATCAATAGCCGTAAAAAATATTTTATGCTAAAGTAGAGAAGATTTTTATAAATTGAAATTTCAAATAATTTTAAACATATAATTGAAAAATGTGATGAAAAAATTAAAGCTTGTTAAAAAGTAAAGGCATATATTCAGTAAAATTCTTTCATTTTTTAACACATCATTTTATTTTTGGCTTATTTTTAAATGTCATAAAATTGAAAAAAAAATATTTTTAAACGTAATTTTTAATTTCATACATTTAATCATTTCAATATCATGAATACATTAAATTGGGACATTTTTACCACTGTACATTCAGATTTTAATTATTTCACATAAAAAAATAGTTTCACTCTTATTAAGCGGATATTAACAACATTTTTTCTGCGGAAAATAATTATTTATCATCTTATTTTTTTCATATAAAACCAGGGAGAGAAATTAAAATTTTATATTCAAAAAATAGTTTCAAATACTTAAAAGGAAAATTATAATTAATTCTTGATACGTTTCAATTCCGAGTGAAATATGATTTCCATTGAATTTTTAAGTGTTTTATTAAAAAAAGAAGCAAATTTCCATATTTCTGTGAAAAACAAATATTTATTTCAGAAACAAAATAAAATAAAATATCTGGATTTTTTTTTTTTTTTTTTTTTTTTTTTTTTTGTAACCGAAATGTTTATAATTTTTCTGAAATGAATTTTCTGCTATCTGTAGTTTTACAAATGCAATAACAAAAAATAAGCCAATCAAGTAAATCATTAAAACCCTTTATTTTAAATATCTGAATAACCTATAATAATCAAAAATAATAAATAAATATTTTTAACTTATTAAGCATATTTGTGCTTAGAAACTTTTGTTTATTTAAACTTGCATGCTTTATTTAGATAATATACGAAAGTCAACCTATGAATAAGTCATACAAGGTTATTTTTAGTAACTACATTTTCTTTAAAACTTTTCAATATAAAATCCTAAATCAAAACTGCGTATAAATTTAATCATACTATAAAGATAAATATTTTAATAAAAAATACAAATTTATGTTAAATTAAATTGATTTCAAATATGTTCAAGATACTTAGTAATTTTTGAAGCATTATGTAACAATGATAAATTAATATTTAACCAATATAAATTAATAAAATGTGTGGTAAATCATTGTAAACGTTGTAAAAATATTAAAAATATTTTGCACTCTTACATTTCAATAATTCTTTAATTTTAAATTATCTTAAAAACTACATATCTGCTAAGTAATTTATATAAAAAATTTTAAAAAGTGAGTATTAAAATAAAGCTCATTTCTAATTAAATTCAAAATCATGTATTATTTCTTTAGATGAAACAAATTTTTCTCTTATTTTATTCCAGCCTTTACTATAACTAATAAAAATATTTGTCCTCATTTGATCGAGATTTATACTTTCATATGAACAAAGTGATCTTTTGTATTATATATTTTTCTGCATAAAAAATACAACCAATTCTATAACGCACGTTTAAATCCAAATAATGTTTTGTTATAATAATAAATAATTATAAAAAATACTTTATTTCTTTATGAAGTAATGTATAAAACACTGTTCAATAAGAATTTTTTTAAGGAATGAGCATAATATTCAGATATAAATTTCTCTATATTCAGATATTTTTCTATATTCAGATATAAATTTTAATTTGTATTTAAACTTAAGATAGTTGTTTCTGATTGAAATTCAAACTTGCTTTCATCATAAAATTATTATTATCATTATTTACTTATTATTTTGTGCAAATTTACGAATATAACTTCAACTCTACTAATATGTATTTGTACTTTCAATATATTGATTCTAAAACAGGTTGCTTGTTATAACTAGTAATTTGAGGAAGTATTTAGTCCACTCAAACTCCCACATTATGTTTTCTAAATTACAGACACATACAACTGACTTTGTGATAGTTTTTTTGTTAATCATGATGCTATTTTAGAAGCTATTTTAAAATTGATTACTTCAAGTGTTTAGTGGATTTCCCAATCATCATCTTTTCGCAAAATTTTATGAATTTAACAAATTGATATAATCTATGTAAAATATAAATCTCCATAAATTGTTCTTAATCTAACATAAATAACAATATATACACTAAATATAATATTTTATATGTTTAGATGAATCAAAATCTCATTTGAGTTACTTGGGGCAGTCAGAATTATTTCTGAAAGTCGTTATGTAATATTTTTTATCTTTATAAAAATGCATTGCATTTGATTTTTTGCTTAGTAAATATCTTAATAAATTCTTGATTAAAATTCTTTGAAATATCTTAATAAATTCTTTGATAATTTTTGTTTCTTTTTATTTGAAGATTTATTTACAAATTTGTATCTCATTTTTATCAACATTTAAAATTTTCATTTCTTCCTCAGCAATTATTTTATTAAGTTTAATATTTAGATGAGATGAGCGATTTTCGTATACTTACAGAAATGTTCCTCGTTCATATTATGAGCATTTTACATGAATATTCTTAAAAGACTAGAAAAAGCAATTATCTTCCAGAGTCGCGTTCTTAAAAATATTATTTAGTCGGTAATCATAACCTTAAAATTTTGTTTTTAATTTGATTCTTTAGTAACGAAATAAAAAATGTCCAATCTTATTACATAAGCAATTTAGAATAATGTACGTTAGCAAAATGAATACTAAACTATATGCTTTCTTTTATATTACATTGCACATTTTAATTTTGCCTAAATGATAATGGTTATTTAATACACGTGAAGAAATAAATTTCGAAAACACTCTATGACGATAATATCGTTAATATACATTACTGTATTCACAAATTTATTTCTGTTATACTATCCTACAGTACGGTATCGACAAATATTTAAATTGTTTTCCCCTCTCGAATTTTTGATAGTTGACATTTTCAAAAAATAAATTCAATAAGCAAAATGAAACAGATTCCAATGAGTTCCTTATGCTTTAAATACTATTTTTCCAAAAACAGTTATCATAAATTTTCAAAGATTTACAGAAGAAGAAAGGAACATCTTAAACATAAGATAAAATACAATATGGAAATTAAAGCTAAATAATATAGTAAATACAACACCCTAATTTTATGTTCTGCTAAGGACAAGTCTATATTTTTAATTAATTTTTTAACATATACATGATAAAGAAATTAAATTTATGTTAAATTTAAACTTAATATTTATCTATTTAATTTCATTAAAAGTTTATTCATGAATCGTGATGTAAGAAAATGCAAAGATATGAAGTAATAATTAATACTAATTATGTTTGATAACAATGAAGCAAATAGAAAAATCAAGAGTTCAAAATTAGAAGAGAAAACCCATTTAATCATAAATGTTTGCAAATTAAAAAGGAAATAAAAAAATTTCAAACATTACATCCAGCTATATTTTACATCAATGTATTAGGTAACGCATTTTTCTATAATCAAATCTGTTAAATATTGAGTCATAATCATTTCCGTTTCTCATTCAACCGTAAAATCCTTACTTTTCTTTCGAAAGTCATATTTTTAAGAGTCATTGATTTGTAGGGCGAACAAAGGAAAACTTTTGATACAGAAGCAAAACTTCTATTAATTACTCACGCTTAATTGAAGATAACTCTTTGCAAAATATTTCATGGTAGAGAAGAGTTCCGGGAAAATAATTCCGAGATTGGTTGTGAGTGATAAATCATTTTGCATAGCAACCCGAAAGACATGTATGCCTCTATAATCATCGAAGATGAATAGGTAGTCAGTCGACTTAACAATCGATTTTAGGATGAATATTAATGAAACGATATCTTGAAAATAATATGCTTCACTTGGAAATATTTCCATAATTTATTTTAAAAGAATAAAGATTCTTCCCTTGGAAAAATAAAATAAAATCTCATTCTGAAATTTTAGGAAATTTTTAATAACAGTAATTTGTTTTCATGTTTAAAATAAGATTCTACGCATTTTTTTGCTAATTATATTTCCTTCAAAATATATTCTATTAAATTTCATGACATATATTCAGATTTAAACGTAAATAAAATATTAATCGCTATTTTAAATATCAAACTCATTTTACATCACTACACATACCGTCTTTTGAGAAATTTTTGATAACAAATTTACATAAGAGAACTCATATTTTAGAAATAATTCGAATTTTTATATGAACATTAAAATTAAAAAAACTACCCTTCACATTTCTAACATAAAGATAGTTAACATACAGGTGACGTTTTCCTTCATATTGTCTAAACTATTATAATATTGGTAGGGAAGTAACTGATTTTCTCTTAAATGTAAAATAATAAATAATTTTATTATTGTGTAGGAACAAATAAATAGCTTTTGATCAATAAGAAAAAAAAATCTACATTAGGACCATTGTTTAGATTTTCATTTATTTTCCTGAAAACTTCCTTTGAATTTGATTAATATAATTTAAGTTTTTATACAAGTAATTCCCCGGTATAAGAAAAACACGTTAGTGACAGCTATATAGGATGTGTGAAATATTTTTGCACAATCTAAATTAGGCCATTCTCTTCGTCACATCCTATGCATCTTAAACTGCAACTAGCCAAATGCAAAACTTTTATTAAAAAAAATTAAGCCCACACACATCACAGTCTTTTCAGACATGAAGTACCTTGCAGTCCAGTACAATATTGGAGCAGATCCAGAAGGTGAGAGGTCTCAAAATTTACCATTAAAACTACAGTCAGTAAGAAATGAAAAGTAAAGAGATGCTCCTCAGTCTTAGGCGAGGTATCACAGATCACACAAAGAGGTAAATTGACCAGAAATATAATATATAAATGGGCTAGCAAAATTTCATATCCAGTTTCTAAAACAAGCAACATCATCTGCTGAAGGAAGGAAGTAAAGAGGAGAGCGCTGCTGGCCATCCAGAAGACAAGCCCAGGTTTTACCATCAGCCAAGTTTCTAAGAGCAAAAATCGTCCCATGTACTAAATCTCTCAAAAAATCTCCTAGCCTTTCAAAGAGGAACTAATTTGGAAGGCAAATGAAGCTTTCCTATTCAAAAGGCCTGACTGTTCGTTCCCTTATATACCGCAATAGCTTGGCATCCTTTAAAAGGAAGATCTCTTTACTAGAAAGAAGAACAAAGTAGATACGTTGTTTATCCTCAAACTCAAGTTCAGAAGAGTATAAATTATAATCAGATTTGGTCTGAATCCCAGCTTGAGAATCAACAAAGATAACAATGTCATGAAAGCCGGTTCTCTACTAGCCTTAAATATTTCTCCATCATTTTAATTAAAACATTTCTCCATCAAAAGTTTCCACCCAAATGTCGTAAGGCACTTGAAGATTAAAAAATATTGAGTAAACACTGACTCCAGGTCAACAAGATGAAGAAGTAGCTTAACAATCAGTAAGAACCTGTAACTATTCTTGAATAGGATATATTTCTTGCATAGTAGCCAACGCAATGAAATACAACTCGGAGTTGTGGAAGTCTGAGTTCCGGACAAGCTGTACCAAGTCACAAATCTAGCAGTAGCATATCTCAAAAGGCCAATAAATATAAGTGGCCTACAGGCATGAAGTTTGGAGTAGGAGACCAGAATGACCTCTGCAAATCTCCGACATTCAAAAAGCCAAGAATGGTAAGATTTAAGTCTAGTTTGAGAAATAATGTAGTCAGACCAAAAAAGATCTTTTCTCAACAATCTTTCCCCAAGAGAAAAGTCAGAAATAGTTCGTCTGTTAGATAAATTATAAATTTATGTATGTATCTACATAGCAGGAATAGGGGTTAAAACCGCAACACCAGTGATGAGTCTAAGTGTTTTAGTTTGAACCAAGTCGTGTTTTGACAATAAGCTTTCAGAGGCAGTAACAAGAACTTCTGAGCCATGCTCCGATACTGCTTCAATGTGTGATATTCCTGCTAGAATTTTCAATAGACTAAGGTGATCTGTAACTTTATCTGCTACTTAATTACTGTACTAATTGTGAAATTATTCATTATTATTATTTTCCATTTAATTAAAGTATGCATACCAAACAAATTCAAATAAACGTTTTCTAAAAAGATTCAAATTTCATGTGTGGTGAACACAAATATGCATAAAAGTTCTTGTATTCAAATATTGTAATCAAATATGGAAAGTGCATTTAACTAAATTTTAATATAAATTCATATGTCAGATGATCAGATTTTTTAAGAAGAAGCTTATTTGGTTTTGGATGAGATTAGAGGTATTTTGTTTTTTTTTTTTTGATTTACTTAGTCATATAAAAACAATTTTAAGATATTATAATTGAAATATATATAATACAAATGTTAAATACGTCGTTTGTATTACATACAAATAGATTACTATTTGTGGTTTAAAGCTGATGCATGAGATATGGAATTTGTTGATATGGTTGATTATTTTTACTCTCTACTTTAATATTTTAAAATTTTCTAAAATTCTAATATCTCACTGAAGTACGTCAAAGGAAGTAGTCAAAAGGAGTTAATTTTTATCAAAAAATTAACCTGAAAACAATATTGCAGTAACTCCAATCTAGTTAGACTTCGTTCATTTTTTTAAATGAACACCAAAAATAGTTTATTTACAATAGTAAATGAGTTAGAAAAATCTGTCAATCCACTTTTTTAAAAAATCAATTCTTTAAAAGAGTGTAGTTGTAGTCAGTTTTTATATACATATATTATATATGTATATAACTAGATACATGCATGTATATAACTCGATACAAGCTCTTACACTTGATTTCAAACAAAATCCTTATCAATTATGAACATTTCTTAATACTTAACGTAGAAATATTTGCACAAATTTCGAAATTGAATTCTAGTTTCTCATGAAAATACTGCTATACTTATTTTTTTTATATTTGATTAAATTACGAATTAATAAATGCTTTCAGTATTCAATTTTTGACAGTTTAGATATACCATTAAAATTAATTATTTGTTTGGCAGCCATAATTATTATGTTTAATTTTAGGAACTATGTTGTTATTCTCCAATTGAAATCCCTATTAATAACTCATTTACAGAATTATGATAAAAATTCTACCGCCACAGTCTTAATAGCTTCACTAGATTATCAGAACGTTCTACAATAAATTAGTACCAAGATCTCATTTTCTTCTGCCATAACCTGCGTAGATGGCTATATATGTTCCATCCACCTGGAGCAATTACTCTATCTACTCTGATTATGATTATTTTTGAAAAGCTTTTGGGTTGATGAATAACACAATAAATTCTTAGGAAGGTAGAAGCGTAATAAATAAAAGCATTTGAGGCAAGATGGCGAGTTCTAATCTCGGCCGAGAGAAAGGCATTAGGATGCATTGAGGCACTTAGTCCGGTACGGGAACTTTATGGGCGATATACTTTAATCGAATTAAGCATATGCGAGCAAACGTTAACATAAACGTAGACTTTCGTAATCGCCTCCTATAAACAGGGAACCGTTTTATTTTCCCCACTATTCAACCATTTCACTTTACTTTATTTGTTTCACTTTCAGCGAAGCAGAACACAAGGAAGGAAATAGTGGAAATAAATGGTTGGCTTAAGGCTTTTTTTTTTACTTTAAAGTGAAAAGAAAATTTCTAAATTAGCAAAAAAATGATTTATCCATGATCCGTTAATGAAAAATGTAATAAAGTGTTCTGTTTTGATGGCTTTATATTAAGAGAAACTTCATTTATTACTTAATTAGTTCAAGTTTTACCTGGAAGTTATTAAAATATTTTTAAATATTGAACCATTTTATGGATAAAATTTTCTTTAGAAATTTCCATGAAACTAGAGGTTATTTTATGGAAATACTTTCCAAGCAGATTTAATATATTTTTACAAAAACTAAATATTAAAAGACTAAAATCTTACATAATTACTTATTTAAAATAATTAACACACACATAATGCTTTTTTAATTTTTTTTTTAATTTTAAATCTAAATATTTTAGGTCACAACCTTTAGTACATATTTTGTTTTATTAAAAGTATATAAATATATAATTTAATACTGCTATGGTCTCTAAATTTCAGAACCATCCTTATTTGCTTTAGAATAGTTTAGTTATAAAATATTCTTAACGAGAATTAACATATTTACTTTATAACTTAAAATAACATTTGAAAGAAGTCATAACAAGTTCGAATATATCATTATATATAGGCAAATCAGGTTCTTGTGTTTAATATCAATCTAAGTCAGTCATATTTTCTCTGTAGAAAAAACAATTTCAACATTTAATATAATTCTTATATTTTTAATGTTATTTTAGCATCTAGTTGGTCATGAAATAAAAATATATAGTCTTCATATTCAAAACTTAACTTTTAAATAGACATACAATAATAGTAACGAAACACTCTAATATGTTTTGTTAGTAATATTTTAAAGAGCTTGGATTACTTACAGGATATTATGTTAAAAAAATCATACATGAAAGCCACTGCATTACATACGATATTGTTGAATAAGATAGGTTTTTATAATTCTTATTATAAAGCGGGAAAATTTGAAATGAGACAATTAATACATAACACTTACATTTGTTTTTATAGCAACCAATTCCCTTAGAGTTTAATAATTGTCATGTAATTTTACTGTAAAAATCAGAGGCACTTTATCACATTAATCACGAATTTAAATTTTAATGATATAAATATAAGAGACATTTTCCACAAATATACAATGATGGTACGTGATCAATATTATGATAAAAAAAATTCTAATTAGTTCTACAATTTTTTTCCTTAGTCTTGATTTTTCAAATGCTGATACATCCTTGAGTCCTTAAGACATATGGATAGACGAGATAAATATTTTTGAAGAACATCAGTTCCTTTGAAAAAATTGAGCAAAAGTATTAATTTCTTTTTTTCATTTTAAAGCGAAATATGATTTGATTCTATATAGGATATCAAAATTTGTTTGACTAATCTATCTGTTTAAATTCGTAAATAATAATGTAATCGCATTATAGAAAGAACGATTCATATTTACATCAAATAATATTAACAAAAACAATAATTTTGTCAATAATTTTTAAATAGGAATATTGTATTTAATTTAGAGAATTTTTCTTCTCAATGAAAAATATTAAACTACCATAATCAACTATTTCTTGGAAAATTTTAAAAAATATTCCAAGCATATTGTAATGACAATTTTTATGCTTCAAGTTTACAAATATTTTATAGCTTTATTCGATTTAAAAATAGACAGCCTAACTGATATGAACTGTATTACATTGGCTTACGTCTTAAAAATAATTCTGCCTTGTAAATTTTACACAATGAAAATATGTGACACAAGAATAATAAAAATAGTACTATCTATTTGAAATTCAAGTAAAGATAACTTTATCACAGAGTTAATATTCAAAGTATCACACTAAAGGACAACTAATATTTTAAACAGCTTTAAAAAATTGTGTGTAGCTTGTTCTCGGAACTCTGTTTTAATAGCTCTCCACTGCTCTTTCAGAGTTTTAAAATTTTACATGCATCACTTTTTCACTGAACATTCATTGCTATGCATATAATTACAAACTTTTGCTTAAATTTCCTAGCGGCATACATTAATGCCATGCGTGTTTTACAGTATACGCACGCGTTAGTGGAAGAAAAATGAGGACGATGATTTAAGGAAACTTCATTGAATAAAGCGGTATATTTTTAATTTACTTTTTTTCTAAGGGATGGTATATAAGATAGGGAAACTTCTACATAAAAACTTTCCTCTATTAGTTACTTTGAATACATCATTTCCTTTATTTACAAAATTAAATATATTTTTTAATCGATTTAAAACGGCTTTTAATATATGAAAAGAGGATGAAAAGCATCTAAAATAATTACTATAGTTAGTATTCATATAAAAATTACTATACCTTGAAAAGTTTACTATTGAAGATACTGATTTAATATTTTCCCAGTCAATACATAGTATTAATTGATTTATAGAAACTTAAAATAAATAAATCATCTGTGTTTCTGAATGTTTTTCTCATTTACTTATTTTTATTTCCAATTAACACAATCTTAATATACCTTTATTAAATGAAAGAAATGTGCAATAAATAGACATACAAAATGTATAGTCGATTAGAAATTAATCAATTAATTTTATATTTCATAGTTTTTTCTTCAATGGAAGAGCATTTAAATTTATTTATTTTATTTAGAAAATAAATGTCGCAAATCCAAAAATAAAAATATGTTTCTTCCAAAACTGAGTAAAATTAAATTTCTTATATAAGCTTACTAAATAAGGAGTTTTTTTTTATTTTTCAGTATAAGGTTAATTAAATTGTCATAATTAAAATTCAATTGTTTTCCTTTTTCTCGTGTAAATTTCTGATTGTTGATTTAACAAATTTCAGCTTCTAAACATTTATTGTCATTTAATTTATTCAATGGATTATTTAGGCATCCCATGATTCTTTCTAAATTTGCAATATGTAAGAATGGTTAACCATTGTTAATAAACCAACATAGACATAAGATATCCAAACAACAATATTTTAAAAGATTTTGACAAAATTATGTACATTATTATCACTTTGAAAATTTTAGGTGAATAAATTCCTTGAATATATACAAATTTAAGATTTGAGTATTTATTGTTTTTAGGGCAAATCTCACAATTGTGAATAAATATTCATGATTTGTGAATTCAGTAATCATTATTTCAAATGTTAACATTGTAATTTTTCAAAAAATTGTGAAACTATATGGATTATACTTGTGCTGGATCTTGTAACATAAAATATGTAAATGCGAAGCAAATATTTTAAGCAAAATAATATTATGAAATGAATAACTTTTCTTAAGGGTCCAGCATTTATATTTGCTTCATTTTGATGCTTGAATTTCCCTTGGTGATATCATTTCGCTATTTATATGTTGTTGAAAAATAAATGCTATCATTTTAAATCATAAACTGAATATCAAAATACAGACATTCAAATTTGAATTATTATCATCGAAATCATTAATTATGCTCCAGAAATAAAATGAATATGATTTACAATCTGTTCCCTTTAAAAACTTACTACAGCTGATGTTTCATATAGGGAATAATTTTATCATAACCGTGTATTAACATTTGTCACCAGTAATGAAAGATTCAGTTCAAGTTTACTTAAATCGGATGAATAGAATTCTTTATGAACAGAAATTTATAAAATATTAATACAATTTGTACATAGTTTAATATGGCTATAAATGGGTAATTTTATAATTCAAACACATCATTATAAGTACTGATCAATAATTTTAAATTTCGTTATTGTGTAAAAAAAAGCATAATTTGAGCAATTTTATTTATCTCCAAATATTTAATACTTGAATTTTCGTTTGAATTCAGAAATAAATTGTTTCTTAACACATATAATTTAACAAAATACAATAACATTTTTCTGATAAAGAAACATGATCTCGTTTCTTGTACATTTGATATTCAAATAATTTATGACATTCCTTAATGGTAATGTAGTTTACTCATTCCCTGATTCGAAGTTAAAATAGCTATACATGTATGTAAACAGCTTAGCCCAACGTTCATAAAAAATGCTATTGTTTTAATCATTTAATAAAAAGTAGTTTTTTATATAAAAAATAATAAAAAAAACCTAGAATTTTAATACAATTTTAAAACTTTGAATAATAAAATTATGATAGATGTAATTAATAAATTTGTAAAAATTGAAAAATTTTATATGTAAAAATTGTAAAAATTTAAAATAATACATAATAATACTTTTGCTATCGTACCAGTAAAATTTAAATATTAGTTGTATCTCTGTAAATTTTAAAACAATTCTGTGTAGTCACTATTTATGTTATAATTAGTGTTAAGTTCCTTCTTTATTAAAAAAAAAGCCTTTTCTTTCTCTATATTTATTATCATAATCCTTAAAGTACAAAAGCCACCATAAAATCTGTTTTACAAAAATTAAAAATAATATCTTTCAAAATAAGTTTACGATACATTGTAATAATTTTATTTTGATAGATATTCCTTTTATTTAACAATACGTTTACTACACAAGTAGTTGAATATATTTTATGTGATGTAAAATCTCAGAAAGGTATAAAAATTGACTTTAAAAACATCTTCTAATTTCAAAAGAATATTATATATAACCATATGTAATCATTTGCTTATTTTTCAAAAGTCAAACAAATAATTAAATAGTGAAAAGAATTTAAAACAATACACCCAAATATTATATATATTTTTATGTTTTCTTCATACTCACTTCTTTAAGCTCCTTAGAATCATATTTATACATATAAAAAAGATTTTAACATATGTGTGAATACATTTGGAATTAAATATTTCTTTTTGAGTTAGGCTGTTTACTTTAAATGAAATTTTTATAAACTTAAAATCTCCAACCTGAACAAATAGTTTTGATCCTACAGTTCTTTTAAAAAAAATTTTTTTTGATTCGCACTTTATTTTTAATTAGCTTTTATACCTTAAATTAAAATCAAAAACAAATTATAATACATTTAAAATAATACTGTTTATTCACAAATTTAGTGTTTTTAAATTTATCTAAATTTTAATAATACGTTAAAAAATGAGAAAATTGTTTTTCTCATCGATCATTATATTAATTTGTTTACGTAAATAAAATTTTAAAATTACTTAACTTTAAATTTTTTAATAAAAAATTAACATTTCTAATCTTGTGATTAAATTGTGATAAAATTTAATTTCTAGATCACTAGTTAATTTAAAATTTATATTGCAGTTATTATTATTAATTTTAATTTAGTTAAAAAATAATGTTACATGATTTATTTTAATTTACTCTTATATAAATCTCTTCCTAAATATTTATAGTTTTTAATAATATCTACTTTTTATCATATTCATTAAAATAAATTCTTTTAAGATGTGAATTTATTTTTGGCTACTAAAAGGAAGTTACCTATTTAGAAAAACAAATTAGCTAAATTATTCTTAAAAATTTTTAGAGAAATTGTTAAGGATAATGGGAGTTTATAATATATAAAATGAGCTAGACTATGTTTATCGATATTGATTGAAAGCTGTAATATTTGGTGCAAATTTCATTTATTTCTGAAAAATATTTTATATATTACTACATAGTTTTATATTTGGTTTTTATTTTTTATATTCTGCTTAATATTTCCTTAATACTCTCCTCAAACTGATTTGTAAATCAATTTCTTCAGTAGGTATTTTATTTAAACTAGTAGTTAAGTAATAAAAAATGAAAGATATTTAAAGCTTGTTAAATCAGTACAATATAATCAGTACAGTATCATACATTTGTGAAGTTACTTTAAAATATAATCATAATCTTTTAAGGTTTGCTTTAACTATGATTAAACAATAATATCTTTCTCATACATAAACAGTTGAGAAATTTTAAAAAATATTATAATAGTCACTAATGCAGGTGAATAACTTTAAAACGAGAAGCCTCTCAAATTATTGCATGATGTAATTTAGGAATGAAAAGTTTAAAATTAAACACAATGAATCTTCACTCTCCAGAATTTTCAGGATCTTGCTTCGAGAAACAAATAATATTTTAAATACCATTTTCATAAAATAGTATTAGTGTTTTTAGTTTTCAGGAATTTATTTAATACCACAAAAAAGAAAATAATACTAAACATGTTCACTTCATATTTAATAAAATTGTAAAACATTATATTATATATGATATCTTAAAATATTTCTAGCTGTCAGAAAACCAATTTCATAATTCTTAAGTAGTTTAAACTTGTTGAGCTTACACTTTAAAGAGTACTTGTTAAATGAAAATTCTATTGCCATGTCGAGTACCACATTGAATATTAAACAGGAAATAATGAGTGGAAAAAGAATATTCACCAACAACTCCTTCTTTGAAAATATTATTCCTTTTTAGTTAATTGACTCTGGAAAGTCAGTTGTCAGATCATAAATCAACCTCAGACCATCCGATACATTCATGCCTTTCTAAAGGAATGTAGTAGAGTTCCTATTGCAGGTGGCATTTGCAAAGAGTAAGAACCATCAATCGTTCATGTTTAGTAAATGAAGTGAAGAGAGTTCCAACTCTGGACCTTTCACTTTGCCATTCTTCACTTCAGTTGAATTAATTTAGCATAAAATGTGATGATTTTGTAACTGAAAATTGCATTTGTAATTCTTTATTTTAAGCACATTTGTTTTATTTGCTTGGTCATTTCTCTTTGTGATAAATTCAAAGAGCTAATGAACTAGTAAATAAATTAACCAGAATAACCAACATTTACGATTTAGGAATGAATATTTGAAAAGTTGTGTTATGTTTATCAAATCCTGCGTTTACTCAGGAATATAATAATCCTATATTCATGAAATAAATAAATAAAATCTATCGTTAATTTTTTTTCACTCTTTAAAATTAATAAATTAATTATAAATAATAAATTATTTTATTACATATACATATATATATATATATATATATATATATATATATATATATATATATATATATTGGGTTCTTCGGAAAGTTATTTCGTTTTATATGAAAATAAAAAACGTATAGGGAAAAAATATTTTATTGAATTGTATATTGTCAATTCTAGTCCCATACTTTTTAACATCTTTCTGATTATAGCATGATTTTATACTCATAAAATGGTAGATTTTCACTTGTAGAAAACTGATTCCGGAGGAAAAAACGAAATGACTTTCCGAATAACCCAATACATACATATATATATATATAAAACTTAATAAAAATTCAAAGAACAATGGATACACGAATAATAGCATCTAAATGCTTCTAAATATAGTCAGGGACATTATTTGACAAAATTATCATGTAAATGTATCTGGAATTATTAATTTATTCGCTTAGAAATACTACGTTTTTGATTATAAAGCTAAAATAAAATCACAAACTTATATAGTTTTAAGAACTGTTATACTTAATGAATATCTTCTTGAATCACATCAAAATTAATTAATTAATATGTGAATAGCTTTGATATATTATGAATATCAATTTGTACAATAGAGTTTTAAATATATTCTAGAACTTAATCTAAAATTTAATCTATCTTGTATTTAAATTTTAAAACACCAATTGGAATATCATACTTTCATTAAAAACTTTTGTATGCTAACAGAAAAGTGTTATATTGGGTTTTTCGTAAAATTATTTTGTTTTATAGGAAAGCGAAAAACGTATAGTGAATAAATATTTTTTTGAATTGTATATTGTCAGTTCTAGTCCATTGTCTTTTTCGTCTTTCTGGTCATAGCATAATTTCATTCCCATAAAATGTTTGGTTTTCACTAGCAAGAAACAGATTAAGAAGGGAAAAATGAAATAATTTTCCGAACAACCTAATACAAACACAATGAAACTTTTTGTATTATTATCGAGTAGTTACGGAATTACATAATAATTTAAAACTTACACATTTTGCTTAAACTTGAATATGCTATTCCGTTTTGTTTACATTTTCATCCATTAATACTTACTAATTTGCTTTTTAACGCTTTAATTTTATCATTACTAAAGTTGAGTCATATCAATGTAATTTGATCTTTCAAAAAATTCTATTGTTCTATTTATAAAGCTTTTACTCTATTTATAAAAAATTTACTAATTATATATTGAATAATATATATAAATAATTTATACTAATTTTAAATAATAAATATTTATCTGAAAATGTTTTTATAAAAGTATTTAAAAAATAAGTTAATCAATTTTTATAATTGGAAGTTTTATTCAAATTGGAAAAATAATAATGATCTGAAGAAGGAATTAAACACTGAAACATATTTTGGAATTCTTCACGTTAAAAGGAAATTTATAATATCTATTAATAATTTTCTTTGTAAATAATATGTATTTCAAACGCAAATCTACGTTTCTAGATATCATATTTTTCTTAAGCTATGTGAATATTAAAAGGAATATGTAAATATCTTTTATCTAAACTGAATTAACTTATTCTATGTGATTAGCATATTATTTATACTTGACTTAAATCATTTTGCAAAAAATATATATATCTCTAATAAAATATTCATTCATTTTTATTTTTCAAGCTATTGTTTCCTCTCTACAAATTTATGAATTTCAATGTAATGCAAGCTTAGGTTTCTTTTACGAGTTCAATGTGATCAATTTTATAAAATATAAATTTAAGAGACTTGAATCATGATGGAATAAAATCCAATCTCCTCCCGAAGTTTTAATGGTACACTTCTACGTAAGAATAAATTAGTAATGCCTTCCAAATCTATTTTATGACACCAACCTCCAATAAAAGAAATAGAAACTGATTTTTGGAACAAATTTACTACCTTGTGTGGTTACCAATTTTTATTGGAGCAGAGCACATCATTTTTTCCCTAGTTTATTCAAGACACTTAATATCAATGTTTAAAACAAATTCTTCCTGTAAAAAAGAAGTAGGGAGGATACTATTCGGTGATTCGTAGAAAATCCTAATCTTAAATTAGGAAAGAAATAATAAAAATAAATAGGTATGCTTAGATACTATGCTATTGAACGTAAAACTACATCGGTAGAAGATAAAGTAGGCTATAAAATACGGTAATCAGAGCTACCGACTGACTCAGGAGAGCAAGCGTACATATTGTCGGCTTCATTGGTTTTATGCTACAGGGACCGTAGTTATTTCAATTTATTTAGATTAATGATATAATTATAGAAAATGAGGTATATTTATCTATCATGTAAATAAATATTTATATTTTTTGTAAATTAAAGCTTAATTGTCTTGATAACAATAACCATTTTTAAATATTGTTTTGCTTTAATCCTGCATAATTTTAATAATTTATAACAGATATAAATAGATGAAATTTTTGCGTAATCATTTATATAAATTAACTACCATAAGTTTACATAAATTAAATGTCAAATTTTTTACTCTCATTATTTTACTGATAAATGTAAGATTTCCATACATATGTTAAAAATTACATTTATAAGCAATAATAAGCATTTGCAAATATGAGCCTTCATATATTTAGATGCAGCTCTTAGGAAAGTGAATTAATTAATTAATTAACGTTTTATTTTTTTCTATAATGATCATTAATAAAGTTATTGTAAGGTCATCTTTTAACCTTACCTTTTATGATAATTTGTCCTCAGCTGAAATTTCCTGTTGAATACAAGTAAATATCACCTAATTTTAAACTACTTTCGATTTGTAATAACAACACATGATCTGGAAATATCCTCATTAAGTACCTAATTTTTTTTCACTTTTTTGAAATTTCCAGGAAAACTTAAATTTGTCGTGTTTTTATTCAAGGGATGTTTTCCGCATGAAAGCGATAATTTATTTTGTTTTGAACAATGCTTTAACTGTTTCTTGTAACTTACCAAAACTGGCTTGAGAGACTTATGAAGCATACATTAACAAAAGGAATACCTTGATAATAGATAATGAGCGTTTTGGTACTCATTTTAGTTTTTGTTACACTTCGACTACATCTTAATTTACTAAACATGATCTTTTGAATTTTTGTTCTATATTTTATTCTTACTTTAGAGAACGAAAAGTAAGAAAAAAATAATTAAAAAGCTATTTACACTTATTATTTCTGTAAAAACGTTGCTTAAGGATTAATGAAATACTGAGATCACAAAGAACATTAGAAAAAGATACACATAACGTGAAAGAAAAAAATAATATTTAATTTCAAAAATAGAAAAAGAAAACATAAAAATGTACAAAAAACATTTACATAATCAAATTTGCATCAGTCTAATTTAAAAAACAATGCCGTTTTGTTTATGTTACAAATTTATGATTTTCTTAAATTTTTATGTGTTTATGAAGTTGGATACATTAAGTATCAACAAAGGTCATAGTAATTCATTGTTTTTCAAACAAGTTTTCCTTCCAATCCTATGTCAATTTCTATTTTACTTACTTCTGTCAATTTTGATTTTTCTTTAGACTTATTTATTTTAAAATTACTTAAGGGAACATCCACAAATTGCTAGATAGAGATAATATAATCAAAGGCAAGTGCGAAAAAAAAACTGAGTGATGCTGTACAAATACAATGTTGAAAAAAAGGCTCTGCAGCCTTTACTATCAAAGATCAAATATATTATGCATATATGCACTCAAATAAGTAATTTTTTTTTTAAATATCGAAACGTGGGGTGTTCTTTCTCATAAATTTATTTACTTCAGCTTTTAGAAGTAATTGTAATATAAAATTTCAGAATGGAATAAAAAATCATAATTTTATTGTAAATTCACACTTTTTGCTCTGAACTTCACTTCTTTAAATCAAACATTCAATTTTTATGAGGCTACTTAAATTAAAGATAATTTAGCTATCTCGCATTCAAGATTCATTTTAATTGTTGTGTATAGTGAAAAACATTCAGTTTCATCAGCTCAAAGAAAAATGTCGAAAATAATTAGTGAAGTTAATATTAGGGTCTATTTTAAATCGTTGATAAAACATTTATTTTTTAAAATTTTTGGTTAATGAAAATCACGTTCTAGAAACAACTAATTATATATATATATATATATATATATCATTTCCCTTTTTTGAAAAATCTTCGTAAGACTAAGACAGTCATTTATTCTAATGAAAGTATGAATTTTAAAGAAACCGGTTTCTTGCTTGCAATTAATTCTTGTTACGCAAGTTTCATTTTAATTTAAAAAAAAATAGATAAATGTCGTGCACAGTAAACAAATAACTTAGGTAGATTTTATATTATTTTATATTTTTTCTCAATTATTAAACTAACTACTTTGAAGACGGCGGTTAATGGAGCATTAGGTTAGGAAATGTAACATACACGAAGTAAAAAAAAAATTGAAAGATATTCAGTGATGTACAAATTATCTATGAGTGCCTTCTGTTCTTCCAGCTTAATGAATGAGACCGAGTTTCTACTTCTGCAAAAAATAAATATATATTTCCTTTCTATGATTAAATGTGATTCCACCATTGACTTACACATGTTTTAACTGTCTCCAAATAATGTATCCAGATAAAGAAATATATAAATATCTTTCCTTGAAGTAAAATAATTAATATTTTAAATCAAATCCAGTTTTATTTCATTGAAATAAGGAAGATTAAAGAGTCTTTTTCAAAGCGTTGTTATATTTAACAGCATTATGTAGAAAATTCTATGTCGGGTTTTTAAATCTAAAAATAAAACAAGCAACTGTATATTGAAAAAAAAACTTTTCCAATAATATTTTTTTTTAATATTTAAAATACTTTTTGGATATCTGAAGAAATTTTTCTATTGCGTGCAAAATTTTAAAACATTTAATTTTTTAACCTTCCAATAAATAATACAAAATACTTTAACTTTAAGATAAAATTTAAAAATATAAAAGATACTTTTTGATTTTTTTCTTTAAGTATGACTCAAAATCAAATATTCTTTTTTAAGTACATACAAATATTGTAGCAGAAAATGATGTGAAATGCATGAATTTTTTTGAAAAGATTTTACATTTTTTTCGTAAATATATATTTTATAAATAGGTGATGAATACCTTCTTCTTGTTTTAAATAAGATATTCCATATTTTCCTTAAAATTGAAATTTGGAATTGTGAACTACATTTCCTCAATGAGAAACAACCTACACTTCACAAGCTTTATTATCTGAACTAAGCACTTTTATGAAAATTTAAGAGTAAATAAAAAAAATTGTTTTGCATTTTTATGTAAACGTGAAAAAAAACAATTTTATATAACCTCTCTTTTTATAAAAAAAAAGAAGAACATTTTCTGACATTTTAAAATAACAGAATTTTTTTAAAACTTTAATATAATTCGCTTTTTATAAATGATAATATTTAAAATCTGATTTGTTTCCTAATGACAGGCACTCGGGTGATTAACCATTTGCCACAACAAGGCAGGAAACCACTACTCTTTTATGATTACCCGGTGGGCACTTGTAATCCGAGCCGGGATTCAAACCCAGGTTCTCCCCATCCGCAATCAGATACGCTAACCACTAGACAGATTTGGAGGCATGTTTAAAATCGTACAACACAGCAGAAACAATTTTACACAGATGCATTCCTTATTCACATTTATTTTGATTCACTATTACTTTGATTATTTAATTGAATAGAGAGTAAATTTTTAAAATCATCCTCTATTCAAAGTGATGCATTTAAATATACTCTTCAGAAGAAATATTAATAACTTAAAAGTGAAAAACCTAAAATTGCAAAAGAAATAAAAGTACTAATTACAAATTCACAATAATTCATTATAAATTTTTTGTCCGTTTACTTATATGAATGATTTTATTCTAACATTGATAATTATTACTGATACACGTACGAAAGATGTTATGCTTTTATAAAATATCTTATTTGATATATTAAGACAAATCAAGAACTTAAAAGGGACCAAATATCCCAGCATAAGAAATCATGTCTTCTACATTAAGCTCTATTTTTTAGGCAATAAACTTCTAGCATAATTAGGAGGTCAACAATTTTAACCTACCATCAACTGATTAATTGATTTTTTTAAATTTGTTTCTAAAGCACTTTAAGACATAAGAGATGATAAGATATACATCAAGTAATAGGGCTATACTTTCCCAAATAAGCAGAATGGGCATTTTAGATTGAAAAGATTTTAAGTCAACTCTTTAATTACAGATTCTGTAAAATATTTCCAAATAATTCTTAATGAATGAAAAATGTGAACTAAACTTATTTTAATTTGATGTGTAAAATGTGAAGATTAAATTTCAATGGTTTAAAAAATTGGAGTTCTTAATTAACAAAGTGGGTTGCATGTTGTTGTTGTAAAAATCGGTCTTGTTTGAAGAAAGTTATTATAAATTCCATGATGCTCTACATGGAGAGATAATTTTTTTATGATCATATTTTGTAAGGTAATTTTTTATTTTCTTACAAAAATTTAACTTATTCAGACTTTTTTTAAATTTTTATGGTTGTTTTTTCTAATATAAGTCTTGTTTTAAAAGAAACTTTTGCCTAAAGCATTTCTTTACAAATAAATATGGCTCAGGTAAAAGCTCAAGCTGCAAACGTTAAACTAAATCATGAGTTCAAGATAAAAATTAGTTATAAATTTAAATCTTGCAATCACGATTACTAAAAAGGTTTATAAAACTTCATAGATTATTATAATAACTGAAGACTAGATCAAGGCATTTGGTCGTACAATGGTTATTAATATTTAAGAGGACTTTCTTAAATATTTGTTGCAATACTCTTCAATATAGAATGTATACAAAAAGTAGAAAATTTATTTTAAATTTTTCTTTGCTTAAGAAATATGGGTATTGAACCAGATTTCCACCTTAATAAATATAATCAGTGATCAATTTGGTAATTTCGGTTCGGATAGTTAAAAAACATTTTATAAAACCATGGAAATTTTGCTGAAACTAATTTAAGCATTTGTAATATGTTTACACACATCTACCATTTATTACCTTTAAGGAAAACCATAAAGAAATAACCAAAATCATGTTTTCCAAGCTAGAAATTATTAAGAAAATTCCTCAAAATGTATCAGTAAGCAATAACAAAACATCCGATTACTTTTGTTAAATACAATTAATTATTTTAATGTCGCTTGCTAGCAATAAATATTACTTGTTTATAATCGTGACTTATTTTGGTTTATTTTTCTTTCAGGAAAAATATAATTTTTTAAAAAATTATAGCTAATTAAAGTAATTTGAAAAAAATATCAGAAGTAAAAATACCATTAGAAAAGAGTTTTACTAATAAATTTAATTAAATCTTCTGATAACATCAGATAACACTGAAATTGTTCGCAGCTCATTGATTGATGAAAGCACTCCTTTTGCCAACAAAAGTGACAATTGTCAGAAAACTCACTTAAGGAAATATCTCAATCTAACAATAGGAGGCCAACGTGAAAGTACTTTACCATAGATAATATCTTGTACAGATAATATCTTTTGTATAGATAATATATTTTGCACAGATAATATCTTGCACATCATTCTTTCTTAACATCATTAAAATTTAATTCTTGCTTCTTTTGATTAACCTAAGTAGATGACTTAAAAGCTTTTATAAGAAATTGTACATCCACCTTATATTACTTTCCATCAGAGTATTTCATTGATATATGGGCTTATTTAACTATAGATTATAGGAAACATCGATGTTCGCAAGTACTCACCAAGAAATCACAAAAGCGATTTTTAATGGATAGAATTGTATCCAAGCTTTTTCACTCCGAAGAGTGTAATGTAACAAATAGGTCAAGTCGAGACCATAAACATCATTATTAAGAAATATTCTTTTGTGTTATCATTTCATTTTATTCTTTTGCTCATTGTTAAACTTAAAACAATATGGTATCTTAAAAATGGCTTTTCATAAATGAAATTGTCTTAACATTAAATCTTAATGTAAGCTTTCCAAGCATGTTCTCATGTTTTATACCATGTAATAATATTTTCAAAATCTGTTTAAATCAAAATTTGTTAGCAAAAACTAGTTTCGAATCATTTATAACATAGGGTAGTTTTAACTATTTAACAGTTTCATTAATTTATATTTTATTTATATTAAAACATATTACAAAATATTATTAATTTCAATATTAGTTTATATTTTTGCTTTTTAAAATATATCTGAAAAATGATTGCATACATCCAAACTTTTACATAGACAAGGAAAATATTATATAAAATTATAAATTGTTATAACAATGATTTTCAAAAACTCAGCAAATTGGATCACTTTAAAAGTTTTAGTTCCTTCATTTGTCTCCTAAGAACAAAAAACGTTCAACCATCATTAAACATTTTATTTTAAATCATTACTATTACAAAAATGAGTACTTTTAAAGTGCACTTCCTCTTGTACAACTGCTTCATTTATTAGTTTCAGCGAATAACAAATTCTCGTAATTTTAATGGACTATGCATTGCAGGACATCGAAATCAATTTTAAAACCGATTATAATGTTGGAATAGAACGGGGGAATACCAGTCTCTTGGGTGTAATTCCAATGAGTCCTTTATCAACTACTAGTTATATAAAATGCATAGTTTAAATTAAATACTTCTTATTAAAATATTAATTTTAATTTACTAATGAGCACTAAAACCACATTATTTGTCAATAAATATTTCAAAAGAGTAAAATCTTTAAAATCCTCGTTAGTTGGGGCAAAACAAATTTAATTCAAATTCATGGGTAATTTATTTTGTGTTGATTATTATATACATAAAAATGTACTTTAAATAATCAATGGCAAATATCAGAATTATATTATTATAAAATAATAAGTTTGATCTTCCAGTTACATATATAAGTAAAAAATAGATTAATAAATTTAAAATATTCAACTATATAGTGAAAATATTGATTAAAAAATTAGCTTGGCAAGACTGATTCCAGCACAATACTCATACTTGCTTATTAATTTTTTTTAGGATAAATAAATTCTTTCCTATTAAAAGGAAACATAATTGGAAATAAAAGTGAATATTAGCTTAAAATATAAAGATAACATTGTCAAAAAATAAATAAATAAAAATAATGAGCTATTGAGATCAAAACAATATTTTTATATTTTCAAATCTATATTTCTGAATTTCTACATTTAAAAATTTTTTAGCAGTTATTCATAATGAAAAATAATATTATCAAACACTTTATTAGTAAAAAGAAACCATTCAAACTAATAAGTTATAGTCCAGTATTACAAGGAGACTCATTTATCTCCGAATAAAAATAAATTTTTAAAATGTAAACGTAAATGCATTAACTTTTATTAACTTCAATAATCACTTAAAGCTTAACAAGAACTTGTTTTTTAAATAAAAAGTAACGAATCGAAAATTTGATTTGCATATTCATTAAAAAAAAAGATGTTATTGTCAAATTTCAAACAAAATTTAGAAATAAAGTTAAAATATACTTCTATAACAATTGACAGCTTATATATTTTTAAGTTGGAAATATTGTCTTGGGAGTAGCAATATTTCGAACAAAGCCTAAGAATCAGTAGGCTTAGACATGTATTTTAGTATGTGGAAACACTGAAATACCTTGATTTTTACAGCTTATACAGTAAAAAGTCTTGAAAGGGATAATCAGACATAGATTTATTGTATCAGTAAGAATAGGCTCGATATGGGTATCGTTTTTATTGGTTGTTTGGTGATCAGTAGGAGGAGCTAAAATGAGAGATAGAACACAAACTTATAAGCAAAAAAATTGTTCTTTAGGGAAAATAAACTCTGAAACGATCTTTAGAAGAGGAAAGAAAAGGTAAAAAGACGATATTTTCACGGATTTTCTCCCATTCCCTAGCCGGGAATGTTTCATTTCCTTTTATGCGTTTTTATTTCGGTGCTTGGTTGCTAAAATAAAAATCTTAGATTATGTGGCCCAGGAATCTCGTAATTCTGAAGGGATATTTACCGTAACATATTGATGTGGTTTTACGTTTAGAGTTGCATATAAATGGAAGCATTTCGCTTCGAGCTTCGAGGATTTTCAAGGAAAGGAAAACGTGAGAAATGTAATTACATACTCTAACATAATTTACTTTTTTTGCAAATGAAGAAGTAAGTAATTTAATCAGATTTCTAATGTATCCCTTATAGTTTCAAAAAGTTCGTGAAATATTTTGGTTTCTTTATAGCAAATTACGTTATGATATTCATGCAAGGAATAAAAACTACATCCTTTTTTTAAAAAAAAGAAAATCTTTATGCAAAGTGATTTTTGCAGAAATATTAAATAAAGTAGTTAACTTTTCCAGTAAAATGGATTAGAATTATTTTGATTTCAAATTATGTATGCAACATCCATGCCATATATATATATATATATATATATATATATATTACACCCGTATTTATTATTCGAAGTAATTTTACATGCATTTGCCCTTCTCTTTGCAGTTTACTACTGTAACTTTTTTGCACATTCATAAGAGTTTTATAATGGAAACTTTTCTTTAAACATATTTTATTCTCTGAAAATTGAATCCTCATTCATCCTGAATGCACAAATGTGTATATCTAAATTCACCTTAATATTTTTCTTGATTAGTTCAGCTTCAGAATAAAACAAGCAAGAAATAGATCCGGAAGATACATTGATTTATATACGCGCGATTGATTTAAAATCTCTAAATGTGTTTATTTTTAAATCATTATCATATTGTAAATTTCATGCTTGCCCTTTCAATTCTTCTTCAAACTCAATACATATCAAATGATAAGTTTTTGAGCATTAGCGATATTAGCGGATATATTGGATCATTCAACATGATAAAAAACATGACTGAGTCAATTTAGATAGATTACCTTCTTTATCAGTCTCAATTAACATTCCTAAGCGAAGAAAAAATTATAAATGATTGATTACTTTTGGAATATAATACTCGCTGCTAAAAGTAGATGATTTAAAAACATTTCAATTCTTAAATATTTTTCATGGTTTATAGCTTAAACATATGAAAGGCCTCATTATTTTTGACTCTCGACAAATCATAATTAGGATAATTTTTTTCATAGCATTACATATATTTTAGTTAAAATCTAAAACTCTACGGAATTTCCAAATTTGTCTTCTTCCAATATTTTTTTTTTTATCTTACTCAGATTCATGTGAAATATTAAATTTTATGTAATTTTAAGACATTTAAACTTTTAAACACAATATTAATTCATTTATTGGGTTTACGTTAATGTTGATGGAAATCTACTATTAAATAGACACAAAATAGAAATTTCTCAAAGAACTATTTTAAAAGACCAGCATAACAAACATTGGGATTACATTATTTAAAGTAACTTATTAACAAAAGACAAAATGATTAAATTTTTATTTATTAAATTTACATTATATTTTATTTTAGTGCCAGAGAACTTTTAATTTTTGATTACCGTATTTTTCTGTTATATAATCCACGGATTATATGTCAAAAATATTTCGAATTTCATTGTGCGTATTATATGCTGCCGCTAATAATACGATAAAAAAACATTCTCCATCTGAAAAGGTTAAAATAAAGTTTTAAAGAAATGGCGTTTATGTTTCGTAAAATAAATAACAGATGGAGCCACAACTCTTTTGATTTGTTTCTTCAATAATCAATTTTGTCCAATTACGTTCAAGAACGAATTCCGTTCTTTAGCAAGATAGTTGCAATTGGCTATAATGTCATTTCGCATTCTGTTTTGACATAAGCTTTTTCATTATGAAAATATTCATATTCGTATATCGTCATGTGGAAGCGAAAACTTTTAAATTACAAAGCAGATTTTAAACTAAAAGCTAGAGCTAGGACAAATAAAAAAAATGGTGACAAATTCCTGAATGTAAGGTGAAAAACAAAGCATGCGCTGAACAAAAGAATAAATTCATTCAATGCGCACTTCATTGTAAAAGTTAAGTTGTATACACCAATGAAGTTTTACTACAATCTTCTGGAAAATATCACTCTTGGTAGATTTCGTGCTTTCATCTCAGTATATAGCATTTTGCGATGAGATGGATTCAAACAGAATTTTTTCATAATAAATGTTTTATCTAGACAATTTATTATAGCTTTAATACTATTTTTTATGTCACCCATATTATCAGAAGTATATATTTCCGACTATTCGCTGAAAAAATCGCCGTGGATTATGTATGATTTCTTTTACTTTAACTCGAAAAAAAGGTATTGCGGATAATACGCAGTTGGGGATTATATGCAGGAAAATACGGTATTTATGTTTCTTTTAATTTTTGCTATTTATTCTTAATTTTTTAATTGATTTTATAATTTTTCTTTTGGATTATTTCTATTTAATTGATAATATTTTGCTTGAGATTTTTCAACCAAATTTGATAGAAATAGTTTGATAATAATGTAATTTATTAAAACAAAATAATATATTTTTTCTATAAAATAGTTAAATAAATTTATTTTTAAGTGATATTTTTTTAATATAAAATCATAGATTTTATAAATTTTAATCCATTATATGTAAACTAACTCCAAACTTACAGAGGAAATAATTGTATCTTTAAAACATAAATATTTTAAATAATAAATCTAGAAATAGCATCTTTTATATATTAATCTTGGAAACACTTTATTTTTGTGAAGAATTTAAAAAAATTGTAAATGCGTTAATTATCAATATGATAGCACTGTCCTTTCATGATAAGTATAGGTTTTAAAAACTGTCATGATAAGTTTTAAAAATTGAAATATTTAAAAAAGGAAAATTTCTTAAATGAATGATTGCTTACAAATTCATCTTTTTGGTAAACGTAATTGAATTATGTTGCATATAATATTACTTATAAAATGCAATTCTAACAAAATAAACTATTAAAAATTTGAAGAAATGCGTAATGTTATTGAATATCCATAAATTGTAGTTAAATAAACTTAATTCATATTTTGCAAGAATCTACTACAAAACTAGAAAAATTAAAGTGCTCAATAATTTAACTTCCATTCTGATATTTTCAATCAATGAAAAAGCATAGAAAAATGTTGAATATGAAACATACTTAGCAAGGAAATTTAAATAATGTGTTTTGGAACTTTAACATCATTTCTGTTATTTTGAAATCAAAATATTAAACTATTTCAATATTCAATGCAATCAGAATACATTAAATATAATAATATATATTTGTATAGTATATTCTACGCAATTTTAAAGTAAGTTGAAACGAATTATGAAAAGCAAATATTGATATAGGTTATCATATGTCTAGAACTAGAACTATGTCTAGAATAGCGAATTTGGCATACAGTAATGTGATAAATATATGTAACATTTTTCAACTACTATGAATATATATTTGTATTTCACCCCTTATATGATATTAAATAAGCAAGAACAGACAAAGATATATGATGTACTTATAGATAACAAAATAGAAATTTGTGTAACATTATCAGGATATTCAGGATACTAGGTTTTCACTTTCGATTATATGAGGGAATATATATATATATATATATATATATATATATATATATATATATATA
>JAPDSC010103973.1:89586-111587 GCA_026290005.1 Latrodectus geometricus
ATATATATATATATATATATATATATATATATATATATATATATATAATCAGAAAAATCATCATCGAATAGTTATAATTTGTTTTATAAAATTAGTTTAGAGTACTTCATAAGTAATTTAAGGGGGAATTAAATTAAGATATGTAATATTGAAAGTGTTATTACCATAAATTTTAAGAGCCCGAGGCATACATTTTTCTTAAATTTTAAATTTATTTATTTATCAAATAACTTTTATTTTTAGAAGTACAAATTTGCAATAGAAATTGTGCATCATTCTATTTCCTTAAATACTTTTCAGCACAAATTAAAATTATAACATTTAATAATTTAGATAATGATTGTTAGCAATATTAAACTATACTTACAAGCAAATAATATTTAATTTCAAAATGTTTGAGAAATCAAAAAATTATCTTTGTTCAAAATATAATATACATTTGAAATTTTTCTTAACACATAAGCTTGTTAATATTTAAATGTTGAGTTTAGACGCAAACCATAACAGTTTTGCATTTCTGCCTTCTGTGAATGCAGTCATGGGGACTGCTTAGGAATTTTCCAAGTTTCCTCACATGTGGTATGTGAATACGCCAGAATATTGGCCAAAGAAAATCGGCCGACATTAAAATGTTTTACAACTGCCTTATACTATTAAACAATTCATAAACGGTATCCAAATATTTACTAATCAAACATTATAATTTAATTCATTTGAAATTGTTGATTATTTTTATAAAAACATTCCTAATTGAAATCAAGTTAAAGGAGCAATTATGCGAAATATTAAAATTGTCAAATGAATTTAATTAAAACATTTCCTACACAGTTTGACTTTAAGTTTGGTTGCTGAAAAATAATATTGATTTTTAGTTATTGGTTTTGATTTAAGGTAAATCTGCATAAGAAATTATGAGATAAAATATGTTATTTTTACAATCTTAAGGCAAACGCAGTTTGAAGGGAAAATAATCACCGCCCTGGTGTTTTTAGCTGTTTAATGGCTTTAAAAGAAAATATGCTCCCCGAAACATTTCTAAGCAAATGCAAATTTACTCTTCTGTAAACTGCCTTTCTGAAACTACAATGAATTTAACGATGCATTTATCACACTTTACAAAATGTTTATTGTTTATAAATTTTATTATTTTTGTCAGTAGGGGATAAAATTTGTGCACTTTGAGTGTTTATTTCTTCGAATAATACTATAATATGTTAAGAAAAATTTCCATAAAATTTCTGTAAGCGAGCTTTATTATGGGAGTCATTTTTCTTACAATAGTTTACTAATACATAGAATAATTTAAGAGAAATATATCATTCTTAGCTATGGGAAGAGTTATGTTACTTCTTACAAAATATATTAATTAATTTTACAAAAAAATTGCTCATAACCTTCAGAGAATAAAAAAATAATTTTAAACATGTTAGTTTAATTTTATTGTGGATTAATAAAACAGTAAAAGTGTAAAATTAAAAAAAAATTAATTACAATTTTGTTTCTAACATTCACCTTTAAAATGTAAAAATTTACATTTTTATTCTGTAAAAGACTTTCACGTTAATACTATTAGGTTTTGTATCCTGTTGATTAAGCTGTTATTTTACTTTTGGTAATACATTAAAGGTATATTAATTTTCGCAATTTATTTCAAGCGATATATTAATTAAGTATAGAAAAATTTTTTTTAGAATTAGTATTAACTAATAAATTTATAATATAGATCTAAGTTATCCATTCGATATGTATATCATATTGTAAATGTGTGGATACATATTTTAGAATATGTTTATAATCAATTATCTAAAATTTCACAAATATGTAAGTAATCCCCCCACAAAAAAAATAAACACAGTAATCAATTTATATCATGAAATTTCAATAGAGCCAGAGATGAACTGTGCAGTTAGATTAATGGTAATCACTGTAAATTCTGGAGGTAATACAAGCAACTTTCTTACACAGCATCGAATTAATTAATGCGCTTATATAATTCAATTAAGATGGAAACACATACTCTTTCAACTTATTTTGAACTAATTAATCATGCAATTGAAATTGCGATAAATGTTGTCCATTAATAAGATATCAAAAAATTATTTCAGGAAAAAGGTACAGCAAAACATTCTAATTTTAAATACGTTTAAATATGGTTTAGAATATACAATGCATTGCACAATATCATTCTTTTTAATGAAGAGTTGTTCAAAGTATCCAAACCAAAAATTAGCGTAATTTTAAATTACGCCCTTCCACGTCCTTAGGCTAAGTTAACAGTAACATGGCACGTATTAATATTAATCAGTAGTTTCTGTCACTGAAGTCTCACAACCCTTGAATGTGAATAGAATTGCAGAATCAAAAATATTCACCTGAGCAACAAAATGTCATATTTAGAGTATTGTTAAAGTACTAATATTAATTTAATGTTAGATTATAAACTTCAACGGCCCTTTGTATAAACAACTGTTTGTATCAAGTCATTCGTAAGGAACCATTTGAAAAATAAACTCCCAAATTGAGAAATAATATAAAATTTCTATACACTGCAGTATTTCGAAAGTAGTTTATGGAAATGATTTATAATATTGGATTTTTCAACCTCAGAAAGATTAATTATTGGAATAAGAGCTTACTCAATTAAGAGAATAATTTACCCTACTTTATAAGAATTAAACAACTTAAACACCTATTATGGAATACATATAAGAAATTTGAAAGATAAGACAATAACCATATGAATATTTTATTAATTTTCAAGGAAACATTATTTGAAGCCATTAATCAATAAATATCACTGCCTGAATCCCAACATTATCAACCTAGAAAATTACATATCTTACAAGATAGAAAATATTGATCATTGTATACAATTTTTCAGCTTAAATTCCTTCACATTTTTTTTAAATTTCGTTATATTCTTTCTGAATTATGAAGTGTCAGCAAACATAGTTAGGCTTCTTATGTCATGACAGATTCAAATCAATATTTGACAGTTAGAAAGAAAAATTTAATAATACTTTATGGAAGTTTAACATATAAGCGTGTAAACTACTGTCAGAGAAAATATAAAAAATATTTGTTTGATCATATAATTTATTTCAATTTAAAAATCAGTCAGATTGCTGTTGCCGAGTTTCCGTGCTTTTGACAATATTCGGCATCATTATCCTTAAATTGTATCTACAAAGCCTTATAGTGTTTGCTTATGAATGTTTTCTACTTTTAAATATTGATACTGAAGAATATTGATATTAACTGAGTTCTGTGAACACCATGATTGATTTTTAGGCCTAATTACTCATTTTCGATATTTACTACATAATATTAAATATATTAAAATAAATAAATGTGTTCCTTTATCATATAGCTATTTTCTTGACAATGACATATTTTAAACATATTTTTAATAAGCATTTTTAATTAATGTATTAATTAATTAATTAAATGCATTTTTTAATATGGATGAAATAATTTAATTCTCACAATTCAGATGTATTTATGTTCATCAGTAAATTATTAAGCAGGTATAATTTCTTAATTGATTCCCACTGATTAATTCACACTATTAGACATGTTTTTTAACGCAAAAATATTGGTCTATCAAAGTAACACAATATAAACATTATTTTGCCCTCCGAGACATTTGCAATATTATATTTAGATAGCCAATATACAGAAATATTGTAATTCTTTCAATAAATATAATTCTAGTTAAAAAATTTTAAAAAATGCACATTACAAAAGAAATATAAATGTTCTACAGTAAAAAATAGTTTCTTTTTTGAAAAATAAAAAACACAACAGTATTTATTACTGATTTATATAGTAATGGTTACGTAAATTTAATGTAATTTTTTAAATAATAATCAGATAATTCTGGTTTATTTAACAGCTTTTATACTTTTATGTACATTATATGTAATTTAAAATTAGTTTCTCATTGTGTTTATAAAGTTTAAACTTATGAGCATAATTAACTTCCATAAAATTTTTCGAAAAAAAGCAGTATAACTGAAAACATCATGTATTCTTGACATATAAGAAATAGTATTCTTTGGTTCTTTTCTGAAGATTTTGCTTCTTGACAGTTGTTGTGAACTAACAAGTAAAATAGTATGGCATTTGATAACGTATTGAAGAAAATCAAACACACTTGTTTATCAAACATAAGTTCAAAAATACGTTTTTGATATTTAAATAAATTTACATAGATGTATATTTTCTATCGGAATTTGTTGATAAAGGAAGTAAAGTTATTGTGAAGCGGATTTGAGATTTGAGATAGAATTGTAAAATCTGCATACTTAAATAATGATTCTAAGAGAGATGAGAAATGAAATGAGTTCTAGGAAGATGAAAAATGTTACCTGTCTTATCGTCTTTAGAAATAAAAACACTCTGATGTAAAAATGCTCAAATATGTGAAATAGTATTCGTATCTGTACTTCATAATGCATATATATTTCAATTGATAACTTAGTAGAGAATAATAAAATATTTTGACATAGCATGGTAGCCTAAAGCAGTTGTAAACCTTTTTTTAATAACCACCGATGACATTTGATAAATTGGCAGTTATTTGTGTGTTTAAAGAGGGAGACCTGAAATTCTCCCAAGCACTCTCTATGTTAGACATGCATATGTAAGACTGAAACAAAATATCCATTTCCCATTGATTAATATGGCTTGAATTGAACCCTAGACCATTCTATCTAAAAAACATTGTCCAACCTCTAGAACCCGAAAATGGTACAATTTATCGAACATAAAAAATAAATTTTATGATTTCTTAAAATATTAAATGCATGGTTCAATAATCATTAGTTTACTTTTTAAAAATGGGGGAGGGGAGAGTTAAAGAACTGCGCAGGCAATTTCATGATTACAGTAGCATTAATTTAAAAGAAATCCCTTAATATAGAAATTGATTTTATTAATTTGTTATGAACTTTAGTTCTTTATCAAGTGAACTTACCGCCATGGTCATAGTTTCCTCTTCCTCGATTATGAGGGTTCCTTCTTGTGTGAAGAACACAGATTACTATCGTTACAACAATCACAATGACGACAGCACACACGACAGGAACTATTATGCTAAGGTGCTTAAAAAATCGTCGGTCAGTTGTACTGATAGTCGTTGGAGGAGCCACAGTACCTGCAAAAACGATGATAACAAAAGGAGTTTAACACATTTCTTTGTTTTCAATAAAAGGCTGGTTCCAAAATATCTCATTATTCAAATATTTTGAGTAGCATGATTTTTAATAAATAAATTGCGAAAAAAATGAAAGGAAACAAATTTATTTTAATGCAAGAAATAATTTAAATTAAAGAACTTACAAATTTCTACAATCTTTGATGAAACTCCAATTTAATTCCTAAACTAAAGTGTCCAGTTTATTGAATTGTGCAGACATACAAGATTATTTAAAAAAATGTTAATTTAGTTTTTGTATCTGCACATTCATAGAAATATAATTACACAGGAATAACAAAAATTGTCACTATCATACAGGCTGCACTTATATTTCTTAGATAATTAGAATAATTTGCCAAAAATATATTCTATTCTAGTCTTTGATACATGTTTCGGTATGAGTTTCACTAAAAATATCTGATAAAGCTCAAAAGTCATTAAATAAAGAAATATGATTTAAACTTATTTTTTTATTTTCAACGTAATATTTTAATGTGAGACGAATAATTATTTCTAGGATAGAAATAATTACAAAGCAAATAAAATATTCTACACATTCAGAGATACTTTACATCATTAATACTTAATTGAATAAACAATGCAAAATTTTAAAATGAATTTTTCAAAGGAAATCAATCAAGTGAGGAAGGCATAAATAATGAATGAATCTAAAATTCTGTGATTACATTATAATGAACTGTCATTTTTGTAACAATAAGACAATTCATATTGATAGTAAATAAATTTCAAAAATTTATCATTTGATTTTTATACATGAGTTTTAAATACATTTTCTGATGGTAATAATGAGAAAAAATTACTTTAAATGATATAGAATAGCAAAAATTTTATCCCAGTATGAGATAAAAATTATAGAGAAGATCAGTTCGCTATGTTTGACAATACAGATAAAGTGGGCGATTCTTTATATATTTCTATGCATTTTAATACAAATAAGTCATGTATTGGTACAAGAATATAAAAAAAACATGTATTCTAAAATATAAGTGAAATTCATAGTAAGGTTTAAATCTATAATGGTTTTAATTACTATAATAATTGTTTATTAATACCATCTTTTTTAGTATTTTATAAATTCCATTAAATTTAAAGATAATGAATAAAGTAAAAATTCTGAGCAGTTAATTAAATTTAAAATATAAATTTTATATTTGTTTTTTAAAGTAAGAATTTGTCTCCTGCTTCATAAATGAATAAATATTTTAGTAATGAGAAATAAATTCAATTCATCTTTTGATATTAAAAATAAAGTATTTTGACTAAAGCTTCTATTTTTTAGATGTAATTTTAAACTTTATTACACGGCTTCCTGTGCCATAAATGTTTGAATATTTTATGAGATTTACATATTTAAAATGGATGTGTGTGTGCTTAAATGAATTCAAATGCATAGATTCACATCAAGCTAGAATAAATTTTAAATAAACGTGTGCATATTTAAAAATGCTGTCGATTTACTAGAAAAAAGATCTAGAACATAGAATCCACTTAATTTATTCAGTTATTAGTAAACATAAAACGTTATTATACTTTATTTGGTACATAAAATATAAAATTGTTTTATTCAATGCGATTTTTATTTAAAATATAAATTATTTATTTCTGCAACATGTTACATATAAATATGTTAAATGATAAAAAAAACAACTGAAAATAAATGAATAAATTTAAGAGGAGGAAGAGTAATAAAAATCAAACTTTATACTTTCACAGTTTAAATTATTATTAATATCTGAATTGCTTTTAAGGGTAAGACTTTAAACTCTTATCAATTTTTATAGAGATCTAAAATGTTAATCACTTTATATTCCCAATACATGTCTTATCTTCTTAAAATATTATGCATAATATTAACAAAATTTAACCATTTGCTGTATATTTGACATATTTTATTTTTTCAAAGTGGTAATTTAAATATGTGTCATCCAAAAATTATACTTTTTTCTTAAAAAAGTAGAAACAATTTATTTATGAAACATTACTCATTGTATTTAACTTTATAAGGCTACTTGATACATTACAACGTATAATAAAGATGCTCATAAATTACATTTTACAAAAGATATATCATTAAAAAGCACTTCATTTTTTAAAAAAAATAATTTTTGTTTTAAAAATTCATAAATTTACAACCAAACATTTTGATCAATAAACTTAAAACTTAAAAAAGTTAACAAGGATAAATTTGATTGACACAAAATGGCGTAAAAAATACCAAATACAGTTATTCGTGAAAGAAACAAATACTCAAAAAGAATTTAAAATTTATGTCGAAAGAGTACGCGAATGACTACATATTCACAATCAATTCCACTTCCTTAACAAACTTTAACAATGACACCTTGAAAGGTGAGTGCATTATCATCTAATAAAACAAAATCTAAGAAAACAAAAACTAAAAGTAAGGAAATCTATAAAGCAAAAATTAAAGTAATCTATAGTCAAGTACTATAGATTTCTTTAGTATATAATATGAACTCTAAAACTTGGTAATAATGTTTAAGGTCCCATTATCTAAAAAATATAATTTATATCATCATATACTTATATATATTGTCATTACAGAATCTTAAATGTAGATGTTTTAATGTGTTATGTTCCATAAAATATATTTGTTTTGATCCAAATGTTTTTAATATGAAAGGCGTATTATTAATTGAATTTAGAGTTAGACTCCTCAGTATTTGCACGTTCTAGACTCTACATGTTAATCAACTTGCTGTAAATTAATACGTTTAACCATGGTTATTTGAAACGTTTAACCATGGTTAATTGAATTTGTATTTCTCTGCTTTCATGGTTATTTGAAAGCAGAGAAATACAAACATTTTATATCCCTCAACGAAATTTCACATCATTACACTTAATATCAATGTAATGCGTATGGATATCGCGTTTATACATCTAACTCCCAAATTTCCTTAAGTAATCAGATAACTGTTCGGCTATACAAGAATTGTTTTCAAAATAATGCAATAGTATAGGCACAGAAGAAGCGAGGAAAAAGTATTGTTAATTAGCCTGCTGCAGGGTTTCTGTCAACAAGAAAAACTAAGAATTTTTACTGCATTTTTGAAAAATTAAAAACAAACTCATTTTTTCAGCAAATCATATCAGGCTTTTCGAAATAATTATGAAATTTCATTTTGTCTGCTCATACATGTACTTCAATTCTGGATACTTACTGATGGCCATTTACAAAATTTAATGATGAAACTGAAATCATAGGTTTCTTAATATTCTTTTAAACAAAATTGACATCAAAATATAATCCCTTACTGAAGATGATTCCTTATTAAAGTATTCCTTAATAAAGAAGCAAATGACTTTTTATACTATTTGGTATTTTTGCCATTACAAAATTACACCTTCCATTTGTTAATTGTATGTATATGCTAATTATGACACTTTAATTGTCTAATTATTTCGTTTTATGCAACTTTGTACTTTCCTATGTGTTATACAATGTGTATAAATTTCGTTAAATACCACTTATAACTTTTTGCATTATCATCATTTTTGTGATTTTTCCTTAATTTATGATAACTAGTGAAATTAAACTGGTTTTCCAAAAATTAATTCATTCATTCTGAATTCATTTTTTTAGTAGAATTTGAATGAATTCAAACAAATTCTACTAAAAAAATTATTGCAGCAATTTAAATTCATAACCAAGCCTGTAGCTTATAACATATTAACAACTTACTTATTCTTTCTCAGCAAAAATATCATTACAATATAAAATAAATTCCGAATAAAATTGATAAATAGCTCTCATGCTAAAACGGCATTTGCCTTAAAATCCTAATACAAACACAATGTTCTTAATTTTTTTCATGCATGTATTTAAATATATTATTTATGAATTCAAGAAAATTAATTTAATTAATCAAGTATATGCATTAAAGAACCAATTTTTGTTAACAAAGAAGGCTTGTAAATATAAATATGTTTTGTTTTCTGAATTGTTTCCAATGTGATTTGAAAGGAGAAATTAAAATTAGGAAAAAAAGATGTAATTACTCAGTTTCTCTAATAACTTTAAATGTTATTAATTCAGAATGATGAGTTAAAACAGAAGTTCATTTATTCCTATATTCACGATAGCGTGTTTATTTATTATTTTTATTTTTATTTTTTTTGTAGAAATGATTATTTTTTTTTAATTCCACGCTAAAGTGGAAAATTATATTTTGAACTCTAGATGCAAAATATTATTCATCAAATATATTGAAATAATGATGTTTTAATTTTTGTTGACTGCAGTAAATTTCATAAAATTAAGCATTAATAAATATGATTTGTATAAAATAATTCATTCTTGAATAATTTAGAGCAACAATGCAAATATTGATCAGACATTTTTAAAAAACACATGAGTTTTACCATTTTATTTTATTTTCCTTGTTCTTCTCTGTATTATACATTATTAATCGGGAAAAAAAATATTTAAATCAATCGTTTTTTTATTATTTTATTGAATCTAATTTTTAGCAAAAATTTTAAAAATAGTTTTCAATAGTTTATACTTTTGAGCAATACTATTTTACACAAAACAAAGAGCATTTAAATAATAGAATATTAATAATATTATAAATAGAAGAGCTATCATATATTGTAATTTATTTTCAACATAATTGAATTTGTAATCTAATAAGTAATATTAATCATTTGATTCAAAAGAAAAGAATATTCACTTGTTAATAAAATGATAATTAAACTTGAGAATAATAATATGTTTGAATTTAATTTAAAAAAATATTCAATTATTGAAATGTATTTTTGTACATAATGATGCAACGTAAAATCCATAAAATGTTTATTTTTATTTCATTTAACAAAACAATTTGCTAATTTCATTTTTAAATTCTAAAAATTAGTAGAACAATATTTAAACATAAATGGTTAACATAAAGTAAATCAAATAATTAACTGTTGAGTAATTAAAAATTATTCTTAGACATATTCTGTTTGAGAAAATTATTCACGATAAACAAAATTTTTAACCCTTTACATCTAATTGATTTTTGTACATATTTATTTAAAAATTAGCATCATTAAGCTTTAAACACGAAAGATAATGTCACGAAGCATCTACATCTCAGTTTTATCTCTTTATAGATTGAAGAATATTTCCTAGTTCAATTTTATAAACTGCATCCTTCCTCATTATGAAGTCATTCAACCAATTTAATGAACGCAATTCAAGATTTATTCGTTCAAATATTCAAGAATGGTAAATGCAGCATTAGGTACTTCCTAATTGCTTATGTAACATCTCTTGTGATAGGATTTTAAGCCAAGTTATTTCGTAAAGCTTAAGTCACAAATTATTCTCAAATGGAAGTAATTTACTTTAGATGTTACAAAGTGTCATTTATTAATTATAAGCGTAAGGAAAATTTTAACGTTAGATAAATTCAATACATTTTCACTTTAAATTATTCAGATAGATATTTTTAAATGATGTATTCTTTGTAGTTACACACTTGCCAAGCTTAAATAAAATTATTAATTTATGTATAATGATAAATTTAATTCGTCAAATTACATATTATTAACTTTAGTTAACAAAAAATAATCTTTGATGGGAAAAATTGAAATCTATATTAATTTAATTATTCAAAACAAAAAAGTATTTTAAATAAAATTCAATATCTTGAAAAGCTACATAATCAAATTGAATCTTATAAAAATGTTTTAAGTAAAATTAAAAAAACATGCTTAAATAAAATAAAAACTTATTTCATTTAAGTTTTAAGACTATTTATATTATTCATATATCCTTACCTCCAGATAGAGTTTAATAGTTATATTAATTTAATTAGTTAAAATGAAGTAGTAATAGATTTTAAATAAATCTCAATATCTGAATGGGCTGCATAAACGAACTAAATCTTATATAAAATATATTAAGCAAAACTGAATTGCTTGTGCACTAAAAATAATTTACGCATTTCACTAAAATTTTATAATTATTCTTAGTGTACATATATTCTTACCTCCTGATAAAGTCAGAGTTCCAAACACATATTCAGCATCTGTAGACCCAGCATCATTTTGAGCGGATATCATCAAATTGTAATAAGTAGCAGGTGCCAACTCTGGTAGTAATAGTTTCTTGGTTTCCGGCAAAACATTATTAGATACTAAGAACCATTCATTATTGTCTCGTTTATGTAGTTTGTATTTAATTTCAAAATACGATATAGGGCAGCCTCCGCTATGCCATGCATCTAATTTCATTATTATGAATGTTGAATTTATCTCTAGAAATGAAGTTTTATCCGGGGCAACTGGAGCTGAAAAGAACGATAATTAATAGTTAATGATTAAATTATTATTTAATAACAAATTTACAAAAGTAATTAAAAATCATTTTTAATTAAATTCCAATGTTAATTTTATTATTAAAATAAGTATGTGAAGGTTATATTCAATTATATACATTAAATTATTTAACTATTTTTATATGTATTGATGATTTCAATACAATTACAATGATCTATAAACTAAAAATGTATATGATCATGAAATATTTTATTAAACTTCATGTAAAAAGTCAAATGATTTTATTCAAGAAAAGCCCCATAAGATTTGAAACGATAATAATTTCATATATCAATAACACTATACAGGTAATCATTTAATCATAAAATATTGTTGGCAAAATAATAGAGAAGCTGTTAAAACAAAATTAGATTATCTCTCTACATTACAAAAGCATTTTAATTTTATATATTACTTAATATTATGCAATTGTTATTAATAAATTTCCTGATTATATTCATTATTAGGAGCTGCAGTCTTAATGCAGTACAAATAATAGCAAATAACTGTCTTTATATCTTTTTTATAATGTAATTAATAGTGAATAATTTAAGTTTAATTTAGGAAAAAATAAATGTGTTTTTATATTTAACTCATGCAAAAATTATAAATTATGTATTAGAAAACCCTTGAAACTTATGACGAAAATCAAAGATTCAACACATCTAAACAATAACTCCTTATTGTTCAAAAGTATACATAAGCTTGGGGAATTTTAATTGAAAATTTTTTTAAAAATTAGATGTTTTAAAATTTACGACTTCTTTTGTATATTTCATTGAGTTTAATATATATTGAAATGTAATAAATAATTAGAAAATTTTGAAAAATATTCAAATCTCTAATTGCATAATAAATAAACATTATTATTTATAAAAATTATATATAATGGATCTATACTCTCTAGTAGACATAACCAATTATACATTTGAGACTGTTATACAATTTGAATAACTAATCACAATAACCTCAAGCGACAACAATATTAAAAATGAAATAACGAACAGGTTATCTATAACCAAAATTTATAAATTGTCATTACTGACGAGTCATGCTTCTGTCTGCAACACCACGATTATCTCATTAGAGTGTGGAGACACCGTGGAGAGAAGGATGCTAAACGGCAGCTCTATGCACCACCACACTGCGCCAGGTATTATGGTATGAGGAACTTTAACTTTATGTTAAAAAATTTAATTTAATGTTAAAAATGACTTGGTTATTTAAAACTTACATTTTGAAAATATATTTTCAATTAGTAAATATATTTTATAAAAGCAAATAATTAAATATGTATAAAAACATCCAAAATTATTTATTAAATCCTTATTAATTAATTATAAAATGTGTAATGAAACAATATTCATAAAATCTAATGAGAATTACAATTAAATAATTAAATTCATAGGAATTCATCAACTATTTATAAAACTTAAATAAATTCAAATATACTTTTTTTTATTGATAATTAGTACAGTAAAGCTTTCATCCCTCTTAAAGAATTCTTGAAATGAAACAAAAAATTTAGAATTATATTTAACCGAGTGACATTTTATAAAAGCGTTTATCCTAACATTCTAATAATTGATCAATCGTAACCCAGTTCATGCAACTCATCATTAAGCATGCCGTCATCTCATCATGTTTTATGTGCCTATATCTAGCATTGCTTGGCAACGTTAATGAGGGAGTCGTCGCCTCTAGAGAAGCTAACATTCATCATACAAGGTCTATTACGTAAACATTGGAATTAGATGTTTAAAGTCCGAAATAACATTAATCGGAAGGGCAATGGGAGCACGAATAAAGATTTAATATACTCATTTACCTGTTCCTTCCGTCTTGAGCTGCAAAATGTCTGAAGGTTCACCATTTCCTGCTTTGTTGAAACTAGAGATTTGCACCTGATATCGTGTACCGCATCGAAGAGGTTGCAGAATATGATTATTTATGTCAGGAGGAAGCCGGTGTTCTGACCAATCACCTTTATCTTCTCTATAATTCAGAATGTATCCTGGAAAGCAGCATTAAAATGTTATTCGACATATATAAACACGCAAATTCTTAAAATGCATAAACAAAGACTCTTATTTTTTTAAGGATTCATATATGTATATATATTTTCAATTCTGGTTAAACATGAGCAAGATATAAAAATATGAATTAAAAATATTTATATTTTAATAATAAAAATATTAATATATAAAGTTAATGCTTCATTTTAGATATTTTAATTTTAATTTAGAGTTATGCTTTAGGTATACAAATTATATTGAAATGATTAAATATATATTTAAGTAATTTTGTGGATTCATAAAATTAATCTGTTAGCCGATTTTATTAAATAATATCTTATACATATTTAGAAAATACAGAATAATGAATCTAGCAATATTTCTCAATCTATAATTACAATTATTCTTACCATAAAAATAATTACCGTAAAAAAATTAGACAGATGTCCATAAATTAAGAATAATGCCAAAACCAGCAATTGAAGATTAAAACAAACACGACTTATTCATAAAGTCCATATATTAGAGAGAGAGAGAGACCACAAAAAACAATATAATTACCTAGAATTCTTACAATATATGTTGCCTGTATAATAACAGAACAGTACGTGGTCGTACGATGGTTAATACTTTGAATGTGGATATGTAGAAATACGTTCCATGGCACACTGAGGATCACATTATAGAGCTGCACATTATGGCAGAGAACTCAACTCAGCAAACAATGCTATCCAAAATTCCTTTATGCATGTAAGAGGTGGTTGACCGCCTGTGACTGGTTAGCATATGCTCTATTGGATACAAGTTCTGTGAGAATACTGTTTGTTCCATAAGAGTGATATCCTCCTTTCGAAGGCAGTCCTAGACTGTTTTCCAAAGATGAAGATTAAGAGTTGTCATTCCTAAACACAAACTAAGTTTCCACAATAGGCCTAAGCAAACTGACAGGTTCTTCTAAAACTATGTCCCGATAAATTTAATTTATCATAGTTTCAATTTACATTTAGATCTGTTCTGGAGACCAATATAATACCACCCAAATGAATACTCCTGCACCAAAATAAGGTTGGCATTCGTTGCTGTTGTCTTGTACTGAGTATCTGGTGCTATCCATATGATCATCAGACGTATATCGGACTGTATGCTAAACCGTGTGTCATTGAAAAACGTAAAAGAAGCTCATTGTGAAGATGTCAGCATTGCCACATTGAATGTATTCTGCTTCAAGCTAATCACTAGCAACAATGACTTACCGTGAGTGAAACACATCTGACAGGCTAAGAGCATATAAACCACACTGTTCCAAATGTCTGTGCATGGTTTGCTCAAAAATAGTCGTACTTTGGGCTGACGCGACAAGTCTGCTACATTTTTTATTGGACATTTTTATTGAGAATCGCTAGTTTATACTAACGTTTCCCAACCTGTGGGTCATGACTCCCTTGTAGGTTGCTAGCCCACTAGAGGAGAGTCGCGATAATATCTGAATATATTTAAAAAAGATAAAATATTATTTAAAAAAAACTGATTAAGTGACTGACTGGAAAACACACATACACATAGAAAACAAAATACATTTCGACATATTAAATTACTTAAAAACATCTTCGTAAATTAAAACTTACTTAATAAAAATATATAAAATCAAAAATAAATTAAAAATTATTAGTGCCTTCCTAGGGCTTGTCCTGCAGAGCAAAATTTTTCGAAGAAATGTTTAATATTAGAAATTGCCACTCTCAGGTCTGTTTCTATATTTGTCCGTCATCTATATTTTGTCTTCATGGAAGCCACAGCAGAAAATTCAGTTTCACAAAGGTAAAATATTGAAAATGGTAAAAAAAAAAAAAAAAAAAAAATCCAAAATGGCCTTTTTAGTGCACTAAAATTACCCTCTACTCCTGCTCAAAATTTAAACAGTGATTTATTACAAAATTGTTTTTTGATTTCACAATTTATCGTGAAGTCTATGAATTTTTCTTCCTCATCAATTGAGAGTCCTTCGGGAGTCTTATGAAATGGATCCCTAACCCACTCGTAACTTGCTATCTGTTTGTCGACAGTAATAAAATGCTTTTTAAAATTCTTGGCCAGCATGGCTAAATGATTTTCAGTGGTTACAAAAACAACTTCCACATGTTCCTCTTCAACTTTGTATGTTTTAATACAAACATCCACATTTGTAAACCTTGTTAGGTTTTTCTTTAAATTTCTGCTTTATAATTCTAATTTTCTACAAGACAAATTAACTTTATTACTCATATCCAACAAATGTGTATTTTCTCTTTGGACTTGAAGATTCAACTTAATTAATTTCTCAAATATGTCAACCAAGTATCTTAATTTCAACACAAATAAACAATCACGAAAATTCTTGGCTTCCAGTCTGTTTTCTTCTTCTAGGAAAATGGCGATTTCTTCTCTTAAATCATAAATATGTTGCAGAAATTTTCCACGTAATAATCATCCTACCTAGCAATAAAATAATAACGCTGAATGTACTGAACCCATGTCTTTTCAAAGAGTGGGAAATATTTTAGGGGTCTCATTTATATATAATTTACTACGGTTGCAACCACTGTTAACACAATATTCAGTCCAGGACTCATTTCTTTTGAAGCTAAAGGATTGTCTGTGGATCATGCAATGTATCCAGACGCACTGAGGTGATTTTTGTCTTACAAGTACTTGGATACTTTGTAAACTTTCGAGCATTGAACGAGCACAATCAATACACATTCCGATACAATTTGTCCATTCAATATTTGCCTCGTTCAAAAAATCATTTAAAACATCAAATAATGCAAGCGCTCTTGTTTTGAGTTCTATTAGTTTGCAGAAAAATAGTTCTTCTACTTTTGAAATATTATCACAAAAACTAACAGAGACAATTAAGTGAGCATTTTTATTGCTATCTATTGCTTCATCAACTTGTATTGAAAATAATTGCCAACAACTTAAAGAAAAGCTGATGATGTACATTTTCAGCTATATCACCAATTCGACGAGAAATAGTATCATTTAAAGAGGCATGGACTGCAATTGTTTTGAAAAATTATCTCTAAACATGGTTTCTACAACCTCAATAGCAGCGGGCAAAACAAACTGTTCAACAAAAGTGTGAGGGTTTTATTCTTTTTTTTAACATTTGGTTATTTTATTGAAGCATTGTAAGATATAATTAAAGCTTTTTTATTTGCATTCAAAGCTTCTTTAAAAGATGATTTTTGATTTCTTAAATGATTTTAATTCGAAGAATTCTCTGGGTTTGTTGACATTTTCATTAGGAAGCGTTTGCAAATGTCGTTTATGTTGATTAGGTTTCATGATGTTTACGGCCAACATTTTTGAGCAAATGATACACAGGGGTCTTTCTTCTTCATTTACTTCAGTACTAGTGAACCCAAAATTTAAGAATTCTTGAGAATATTTTCTTGATTTTATTTTCGGAACCACACTCATCTGTGTACTTGCTGATGCTCAGCTATCTTCTAATGCTCACTTACTTCCACTTAAAAATTTATTCATGAGTCTCCGTAAACCTGCTGCTCTAAGCATTTAATATGATGAATTGCAATTAACACGAAAATATACATTACATACACATTAGCGATAGATTTAATAGCGATAGAAAGAACGACTCGAGTGAAAGTGGCTGGAATGGAAATTTGCATTGTCGAACATTTTCATTCTTCCTATGAGAAAACATTTGCTATGAGCATGCTCGAGATAGCATCGGCCGTGTGGATTCCCTTTCACAAGCTTTACTTTTTTTTCTCTTTTGTCTAACCATGTTTCTGTTCTATTTCTTTTTTATTATTTAAAAAACTGTATTCCCATTTTTTTTTAATTTAATTCTCCTCGTCTAGGTTACCTTTTATCAATGTTTTTTATTTTATTTTCATGTTCTTTTTATATTATCTCCCTGCTTAAATTTCATTTCAACTATTATATTTAAATTTTCCTTACTTTCATTCGCTTCATCTGTTCATTCTCCACTTGGAAAAATGCCAGATATGATTTCTAGACACCGTTGACTCGCTTTTACTCTTGCCTTGAAGTTAGTTATAAATAATTTTTAAAAACACAGACATACACACAGAATCCAAAATACTTAATACACATAACAGTTGTACACATTTTATTTTAAGCGCGGGGTGTGATAAAAATTATAATTGAAAACTGGGTCGCCATGAAAATTATGAATGAAAACTAAGCCGCGAATATTAAAGGCGTAAGCGCTGGTTTACACAATCTAAAAATGACACTTTGGGTGATTCCTAATTTTTTGTTTACTGCTATTTGATTGTATCTTCATTTCAGATGGTTGATAGTTATAGTGCGTGAAACATCATTCACTTATATCCTCTGTATCTTTACTTTTCTGTGTTGGCGTTAAGCACCGGTCAGATCAACTGTCAACACATTTCCTTTTTTTTATACTGGTCTTTACATACTCTTCTCATATGCTCATATCATTGTAGCTTACATTCGGTGTCGTCTGGTACTTTCCTGTAATTTCGTATAATGTTTGATCATGTGTGTCATAAACAGGTGGCATTTTTCTTTCGATTTCAATGTGCTTTTCGATTGTTCTTACTTTATGGACAAGTGCATATTTTAAAAATTAATACCATTAGGCTAACTGCCATCAAAAATAAAATTATATTGTCATAAATTGGTTTAAGCTACTAAATTTAGCAAAAAATAAAATAAATGTAAATACATTTTTTTAAAAGCAAATATTATTGAAAATGAAGAAATATTTCTTTGTCATAATGTTTGTATTTTTATTTATATGATTTTTAATAATGTAATGTTGATGGATTAAATACAATTTTCCTTTTTAGTTACTTAATAAGGAATTTCAAAAGTAGGAATTATTATCTTAAAATCATGGTATCAAAAATAAAACGAGTGGCTTCACTAAAATTTCGTTGATGAAGAAGTTTTTATAAAAATTAATTCATGTTTATAATTTTTTGCGGGATTTTATTTGAAGATGTATAAAAATGTGTGAGTTATCACTTCCAAACAAATATATTATTAAGAAAATAATTTTATATAAATAATATTTTAATAGAACTGTATCATGAAAAATTTTATGAAATAATAGTTACGTTAAAATGTAATTTTACGCTAAATATAATTGAAACATGCAAGTTTTTTGTGAATGCAATGTTTTGTAAAAATAAATAAAAATAAATTTTAATTTTTTTTAAAATAAGTAAAATGTTGAAAATAATAAATATATAAATATGATATTTATGACTGGTGATCTAATTAAAGATTATCTAGTTAGTTATTTAATTTATTTTTTCTCAATAAATTGTTTTTTACAGCTTTATTTGTTTGAACATTGCTTACGAGTGATCAAGCTTTACAAAACTTGTATCAATATAAAGTTTCATTATAAAACTGATTTTTGATTAGTTATCAAGTAACACAAGTATGTAAAAAGAAAGCAAAATTGCTTTTAAAGTAATAAAAGAAATATTTTTTTTCATCAAAATATGTAAATTTTTATCCTATACACTATCAAACGTTTGCAATTTTATTAATAAACATTTGATAAGCTTCGTCTATTAAATTGTCATAATTTAACTGTTTTCTAATAAAAAAGGCTTCGTTGGAATTGTGGAAGAAGTGGCTATAAATCATCTGGAGTTATATCTGAAGAGTATGGATGTTAATAATGAATTTATAATTTAAAACTCCTGTAGTTTTTGAACAGTCATTTTTTCAATTTTTACAGTGATATCTGGCAATAACGGAAGTTAAAGAACTGGGAAATATAGTCTGTTTCTCTTGAAATTTCGTATCCTTCAAAACAGTTAATATACAATGAATTTCTGCTATAAACGATTAGCAAAGTTAAAAGAAATTACAGCAAATCATTTTTGCTAAAGATTATATAGCATTTACCATCATTTTGGAATTTTTATGAGGTCAGTATCACCTAAACTAAGTTTAGTGAATTACTTTTGCCCTGATATTAATATCATGTTACATAACACTCTTTCTGTAGCAAAATAAGCTATCAATCACGCGCTGTATGATGACGTAGTTACACGTAAAAATATGTACTTCATAAAAATTCACATTTCAAATTTCTGCATTTTATAAAATATAATTTTTAAAAAAATTTAGAATTTTATAGTTTATGTTAAAAGTCACACATTTCAAAACAGAAGAAATGCAATGGCAAATTAATATCCAGTGTCAATAAATTTGTTGTTTATGTTTGTAAGGTATTAACTATAATTGACAAACTTATAGCAAATTCGATTGTTAACTATAAAGTAACAACTATTTTTGACAATTTGATTTAAATAGTTTAAAGAATAAAATTTATAGAGTTTTTGCACATTAATAAAATCTTTTGAAAACTTTCCATCGAGAAATCAATTTATATATTATAAAATCGCTAAATTATCTAAGTTTTCTGAAATACTTTTATAATATTAAAATTTCTAAGAGAAATTTGTCACAAGTAATAAAATTTTTATATAAAATGTCTATTTTTCTATAAGCGAAAAATAAAGTTTAACTCAATAGATTTCAGGCCAATGCTCCTCAAATCAAAATCTGTTCCTTAAAGCACCCTTCAACAGATCCCTTGGCTTATGACATAACACTTTCAAGACACATATTTTTCTTCAGTTATTGGATGAAAAATTCTTTTCACGTGCCAAACTATGAACCTGTGTGACTGAGTTATCGAACTTTGGAGGAGAATGTGATATTGAAAATATAAAGCTTTGAAGCCTTCAAAGCATCATTTTTCATAAAAAGTTTAGTCTACGTGAATAAAGGACGCATATGAATTTTCTCTATAACCCAACTTATTCATGTGGAAATTCATATTTTTCTTGTAATGGAAGAAAAAACATCATTAATTTATAATCTCATTCGCTTTCAATTATAGGTATAAATCAAAATTTATTCAGTGAATGAATAAAAATGATATCACACAGCAGTGTTACTGTGAGTTTAAATATTGATTTGCAATTTTTGAAGAACGGTATTACATAACCCAGCTTTTAGCCTTAAATTTCATTTTTTTTATAACAGTGTTGATAATAATATAAATTTAATGTTGTTATATAATTATCATTTATCTTTATAATGAAAATTAGTTTGTTCTATATGTTTACTTATCTATAACCTTAAAATCAATAACAGAATATAATTTCGAAACAAAAGGCAGTGTTTTTGCATGAAAAAAGAGTATTTCTTTTTATTTTAAGCACACTTTTAACTTATTAATATGTCGATACAAAGAAAATAAAATATTTTTCTGAAATAATTTCAATTTAATGATAAACAAAAGCATAATTGTATTTTAATGCAATGAATTTTTTATGGATATTAATCCCTTAAATATGATTAAACATTTTACCATTTTTTATCACAGATTATAAAAAACCGATATTTTTAACATTAATAAAGTTATTTTAAGTATCATTTTTGAAATTTAATTTATCTTTTTAAATATATTTTTACAATAGGATCAAGTAATATAATGAATTGACAAAAGACCTATATTGTTTAAATAATTTGAAAATATATAAAAGTAAATATATCAAGATTTCCTCATAGTAATTTTGAAAAAAATAATTTTTCCTAATGGAAACACAAGTTGATTGGACTGTATTGAAACATTTCTCAATAAACTATATTATAACAAAATTCGTGTGTATATCTATGTTGTAGGTTAAAGCATAAAGACAATGTTTTGGGTAGTTCCAAAAAAAGCATGTATTATTGATCAAATTAGATCAGTTCACCACTTTATTACTAATTTTTTTCTAGAAATATTTAGCTAATGGGAAAATATTATTATGCAGGCACAATTATTCTCTTAGATGCATACATATTTTTAATAGAAATTTTTAGTTCTTAAGATTTTTCGTAAATTCAGTATTATACTGACGAAATGCATAAAAAAATATTAATTTCATTTAACATGGAATATGATTATCATGCTAACACGCTCTTTTATATTGGTTTTGATGTGTGTGCTACCTAAAATAAACAAATTTTTGTCCCTATAAATCGACTGTGATTATACTGTAGTTTAGAAATTAATTATAGAATTATTCAATTTATATTTCCTTAAATTTAAGTCAGTTAATTGCTTAAATATATTAACTAACCGCATGTAATAAATTCAGTATATTTTTTATTAAAATTCTTAAAAACATGTAAAAAAATACAGAAAAAGAGAAATTTGCTCTCTAAAGAATTGATTGTGTGTTTGAGTGTGATAAATAAATTATTTAATAAGTACAAGTATGCGTTTATGTATGATTATATTAGTTTTTATTTATTTAATTGCATTAATATTACTTTTTGCATAAAACCTTCATAATTTAAATTAAAATATTTAATATCGTTTTTTAGTGATTTAGTAAATAATATATATATATAAA
>JAPDSC010103973.1:113470-129143 GCA_026290005.1 Latrodectus geometricus
ATTATATATTAGAATCATCAAACCTTTCTCAATAATGTGATTAGATACATGCCAATTATGTACTCTTACAATTGAAATACTAAATATTTATTCAACGAAAACTTGCTGAAAATGCAGATATTCGTTAGTATTACATGTAACATTAATTTTGCAAACCAAATTTGCCTGCGTTTGCTAATTTTCTATTGAGTTATCTAGAAAATTTCCATAAGTGAGTTAGTAAGAACTATTTGTAACAAGTTACGGCTCATAGGAATTCTTAGTAAAATCCCAGTCAAAGAGAGCGTTGAGTTTATTGGATTGCATAAACTAAGTGATCTATGTCAAATTAGCTGCATTCATTTATAAACTGAGTTATTTACTCTTTATTTTTTTGTCCATGCTGATAACATAACAAAAACATATTAGTAACAAATATTGTATGTGAGTTGATATTTTGCTCATTTTAATGAAATTAATAGTTATTTCAAATATTGAGAAAGAAATACAGGAATGTATAAATAACCGTATTAAGCAGAAATGTAAAATTTTTAAACAAATAATTTCACAGTTGAACAGTTTAAAAAGGTGTGTTGTAAATTGTGATTTGAGATATATATATATTTTAAGAAATTATTCTGAAATACTATAATCATAAATTCTTAAACATAACAACTAATTATAAGTATTAACCAATGAGTATTTTATATGTTTTCAAAAATGCACTAAATTGGTTAAAACATTTTGAAAGTATTCCTTGATTCTTAATTATTTTTTTATTTCTTTTTGTGTTTGCTTCTATTTGAAAACACTTTTAATAAGCCTCATTATTGAAATAAATTGAAAAATATTTTAGTTTCATTTTAATTTGGAAAACATCTAAAAAAATATCAATAACATGTGATTAAATTAGATACATTTACTCCTAAAGCAGAATATTAATTAAAATTAAATTATAAAAAAATCAGAATAAATTGCTAAGTACAAAAAATCAGCCTTGCTTCTTTGTTATTTTGCTTTATGAGTAAGTTGTTTATTTTATAAGTTAAGCAGATATTTTACAAATGACAATTATGGAATATTATTAAAGCAAACAAAAAAAAACTTTATACGCAGAATTCAGGTCATCTGCATACCACAAAATCTCATTTTTTTATTTGATCAAAAATACTAATGATTTCCTGAATAGATACTTTTAATGGGAAACATTTTTAGCTTGTTGCAATAGATTTTTCGAGGCTACTTCACAAGCAACAAATGTTTAAAAATGCACATAGAATTAAAATTAGTGATTTCATGGATTTAGAGTATGTTTAATAATACAAAAATATATATTAATTCATGAATGTATTTAAAAAAAATGAACAAACTGCATAATATAGATATAACCTTGAATTTCAGTACAAGTGACTGCATTTGCTCTTCAAGTGACCTAAAATTACAATTTCTTTTTAAAATGTATGTAGTTATAGGTTTTATTTATGAATTTATGAAACTTTTTAAAAACACTGGCTTTTTACTCATCCTGTAGGCCTAAAACATAAATGCAAATATGCATTTGTGTTTTCTACCATATCATGGTAAAATACACTATTATAGTTGCATAAATGCAAGTATCCTAGTATGGTAGATTACACAGGAAATAGTTTTTACCTCTTACTTACGTTTTTTTTTTCTAAAATACTGACTAATATGCTCAAATTCATTTTAATTTTTCTTTGAAAAGTTTTGCTTAAATTTTTATAATCATCAGTAAAGAAATTTCATTATATATTTGTAAATTATCTACATTATTTTGTTTCTAATAGACTATCAAATGGTATGTACGTTAGCTATATTATGTACGTTTCCAAAAAGATTCATAAAACTGATGAGCCGAAAATCGTAGTTATATTTTAAAATTTTCTAATAACTTCAATATTTTAAATGGTTATTTTAATGCATAATCCTTTCTCTTAAGAATATTCAATTTTCTTAGCCCGAATATAAATATTTGTTGCGTTAAATTAACAGTAATGTTTTTAGTAAAATATTAATTAAAGTTGTGATACTTAAAAATACTTTTAGAGTCACAAAAGTTTCGAAAATAACTCAATAATTGCATTAAATTAATGAGTGATAGTAAAATTAATTTTTCTTTTTAAAATATATTAATGAGCAGATATGGCAGCTTTCATGTTTAAGGAACACTCAATTTGCTTGATTAACAAACACAATGCATCAGCTGTAAAAAGTGTTTCTAGAATATTGCTACAATTGTTTCCGCTGAAAATCACTACGTATTCAGTAACATATCGCAGACGAAAAAGTTCATTCCTAGACCCAGTGAAGCGCCAAGACATGATATGGGGATCAAACCAAATCGTTGTTCAGTCGCCTGTAAGCAGCCACGATACGCGATGCACCCAATATTTCTTCTCAGAAGTCTTACCGTGCTTATATTTTCAATAACCAGGGTCCTCCTGTTCTTTCTAGACAACTTTTCTTTCCTGCATCATGCAAAAAAGACTGAAAAATGTAAGACCGAATATCTAAAATCCATGCAAAAGAATGTTCTTCACGCAGCGGTGAAAATCGTTTCGAAGCTTAGTAAAGTGGAAATTTCATCTCTTCCCCTTGCATTAGAAAGTTTCAACCATGTTTCTCATCTTCATGCCAGATAAAGTAGATCATATATTATTTTGAAATGAATTTTTTTGTAGGCACATGAATTATTTTATCTTTATTGTTGGAAATTTTAAGTTTACCCTTTGAATTTAGTGTACTTATAAATTAGTCAAGACAGCATTGTAATTAATTTCATGTAAATATTTTTAATATCAATTAGCAATTTTTTTTTATTTTTACAGATTATTTTGAAAATTTTAAATAGTTTTCAGTATAAATTACTTATAATTGCATTTCGTATCTTCACATAAGCAAATGTATGCTCTTATGCATGTGATACACTCAAAATTAATACAATTACTCAATGTTAATAATAATAGTACTCAATGTTAATAATAAATTACTCATGTTAATAATAATTACTGAATTACTCAATGTTAATAATAATTACTGAATTACTCAATGTTAATAATCATGTCAATAAAAAATTACTCAATGTTGATAATAAATTATTTATAATAATTGCTTTCAGATAACACAATTTTTATCAATTTTCTGTACTTTATATTTTCTTTATTCTCTTAATTTGTTTCTTTTCGTTTCAGTTGCAGGGAAGAGAGTTTCAATATATTGTAAAAATATAAATATATATCTCATATTTTATTCAATTTAAGAAAGCAAAACGGATATAAAGGGATGAGGTAAAGCTTGTTTATCCTGGAAGTCTCCTCTTCAGGGGAAGAATCTGAACACGAAATAGGGAGAGATTAATGAATTAAAATGGATATTGCGCAAATTAATAAATCTTTCTTATTGTAATTTAAATATATGAAATTTTTACTTGCATTTTAAGAAATTAAATAAACAAAAATTATTTTTTAATGGTAAATATAATTAACTTGCTATATCTGAAAATACCTTAAACGTATTTTCAGATATAAAGTAGAGTTAAAATTTAATAGATCGGTAAATATTATGTTATTCTCAGCATGGATGACATTCGTCAATTTACTAAGTTATTATATAATCTATGATCAAATATTTATGCATTAATAACTGAGATGCTTAATCTTGCATCTGATCATATATTTCATTAATGCGTATACACATCACCTAAGATAATGATACAAGGGTATCCAAAGCGTATCAAAGTAATTCAGCTTGTCAACTATGATAGAATATGCTTTGACTTGAACTCTGAAATTAGATACTATCATTACATATGGTTGATCGATGGCTGACTATAATTATGTATTCTGCAGTTAATACAATCAACCACACCTAGTATCATTTCTAATTAAATCTGAATGATTCTAAAACCAATCATTCTAATTGTTAATCTAATAAATATAACGTAAAAGCTTAAATTAAATTTTAAAAACAATTAAATATTAATCATAAAGCCATTTCTGTGAACAACTCTTAATTCTTATGATTTATCATTTTTGATATTCAATATTAATATTTAAACAATAAATTAATTCAAAAATTTGTATATTCATTAGTATATATTTTTATAACAATACCTAATAAAAGAAGATTAATCACTCTATAATATCAACATCTTCTTATATTAAGATTATTTTGAAATCTAAATCTTTCATCATTTTTCATGGTTGTATTTATGTTATAATAATATTTATAATTCATATTTTATATATTTTTGCTATTAAGTTTCATTTCCCATCAATTCAGAGAATAAAATTTACTCGTCATGTGTTCTCAGTATATACTTACAGCAATTTACTAATATGTTTTCAACCAAGAAATAAAAAATTCAATGTAATATTAGATTAGAAAGAAAAATATTAAGAACATAATAATTAATACGTAAATTGAACTAATGAGCATAACCTTAATATGTTGCTTTAAAATAAGTAGCTACAATTATAAGCTCACAACTAGCACTTATATCATCTAACAATTTTTTTATTCAAGTGCAATTATGTCAACGAGCATTTTTATTGGAGCTGAAAAATATTACTAGTAAGAAGAAATTTCTAATAATAAGATTAAGAAAATATTAATTATAATAAATATTTCCTTCTGTTTAAAAAATAATTAACTTTTTTGCTTGTGCTGTTAATTCTAAGGTAAAATAAACATTTCATCTTATTATTATAAAGTCGTATAAAACGGTAGCACACAAGATATTAAAATAATAAACTATAAAAGTTTAATTAAAAAATACATAAAAAGGAGTAATAAAATCCCAATATGTTTGCTTAATAATCAGGTTAAACAACAATTTATCAGAAATAAATTAAATTTTAAACAAGGAGTTAAAGAAAAATAAGCTGTGATAGATAAATACTTGTGCACATTTTAAAATGTTATTATATAAGAAATTATTAAATGTGTATTAAAATATACAGAAAATAATTTCTAGCAGATATTTTAAATTATATTTGAATTTCGCAAGTATAATACCTTGTATAAAGTAGAAAAGTAATTGGACAAATATAATGCCGTTATAACAAATAACCATATTACAACTGAGTGTAATTTATAGACTACTTAGTTACCACTTTTTTAAATTAACTCTGAAGTATTTTGCTTGAAATTTTAATTTGTTTAGTTATTATTAAATATAAGTCCTTAACTACACAATGTAATATAATAAATATAATGCCGCAATAACAAGTACTATATCAATTTTGAAACCGGACAAAATTAAATCTGACAACATGATAAAACTCAATGTGTGCCTGCTGTTTTTTTTTTTTTAATTATTTGAATTTTTTAATTTTTTTTCTAAAACATAAAAATTTTATTTAGCTACAACATGTGATCACATTTAAAGATATATATTTGATTTCAAATTAGCATACATATATTTTAGTTAAATTATAAAGTTTTTTTTAGGAATTTTTGATTCACATAACTTTTTATTGAACAGTGCAACAACAATCATCTTTTTCTTCTTTTAATAGGAAATATTAACCAATGAAAATAAATATTATTTCTCATTTTTCATTTACTGTTTTAGAAAGAGAATTCTAAAATAATGACAATGAAAATTATTTTAATTTATCATAAGCTAAACATTAAATCGACAGTTTATGAATTATTGCTTTACTTATTTTGATATACCTGCAGTAATGAGTTATATAAGTTGTGATGAAAATTACATAATTAATTGAAAAAATATGTTTTAAAATTCAGATTTAGCAGCACAATTAATTCGATATTTTCTTTATCTTAATTTAATCACGCTATAATTTACTTAGATGATGAATAAAGAATTGATTTCCATCCATTGTCTTATCTCTATCCATGATGGTTAGATGGATGACGTCAAATGACATAGGATGATATATTTGTCTTTCTTTGTCATTCTCGACCTATCAGCTAATAAGTCAACAAGATTCAGACTGCAACCAATTAGGCCACTCATTTATCTCCGACACAATAGCAACATTGGGAACATGTGTCACCCCTTACATGTCACATTATGTTCTATTTGATAGTAGATTACTTTAGCTATAGAAGATTCTTTGTTTTAACTTATTTCTTCCTTATAACAATCACTGTAGTCATTATTTAATATTATTTACTGCATAATACATATTAATTAATATGTTAAATTGAAATCTCATATTCAGATTATAAAAAATCATATTACAGACACCTTATAAAATGAAGAATAATCTATGAAGAGACTCTTTGCTTAACTTACAGAAATAACGATTTTGTAATTTAAATATAATATTATAAATAAAAGTTATAAAATACGCAGGCTGTGTGTGAAAATCAATCAGAAAATCTACTATCACATAAAGTTAAGTTAGAAAATGGTTAACAATCAAAACATTTCCTGTAAGAAAAACCATTTAAAAAAACTAGAGAAATCGTTTGTTAGGGAAAAAGATTTATTTCTGTCTTGTTAAAATTTATTTTCAAATAAATTGTTTATAATATTTATAAAACCTTCACAGTTAGAAATTCCTTAATTGAAACAGAGAAGTATTTTATTTTGTAATTTAGTATGTTATTTTAGAAAATTATTTCCATTTGAATGATAAAATAATTAATTTATAGCACTTATATAAACTTAATTATTTAAATTATCTATTATCATCAAAGCAAAAATCTTTCATGAATTGGAAAATTACTATTCATATTAAATATAATTTATTTAAATACAATCTAAATAAAATATCAGAAACCTTTAATGTTTGAATATATTCTGAATTTAATGGTTTACCATTAAAGATTATCTTTAAGTAAAGATAGTTTTTAATAGTAGAAATCCATAATGTCAAGTGAGGAGACACACTTATGACATGAAAAATGTTCTTTGCATGTAACGTAAAGTTTCCCTCCTTATAAAAGATTTTTAATCTCTTAAAAATATCTAATCACATTACATGCTTAATTCCTAAGAATTGAAAATGATTAATTATTAAAATCAAAAAAAAAAAAAACAACCAAAGACTTTTCTTATTTTTATAAGGTACTAGGTGTCTAACATAGTACCAACAATCAATTAGATAAAGGTATGATGTAGTAATCTTAAATACATCTTTTAAGCATAATATTTAAAATTATTTAATTTTCATTCAATTTTCGAGTAAAATATTTATATAAGATTAATTTTTTTAGAGAATTTTATCTACAAAAATGATAATTGGCTGTTCTTGTTTCATACTTTGCAAGAAACAACACGTTTTGATAAGAAATATGATAATATTTGGTAACCAGTTAACATAAATGACACGTTTTTTCTTACTGAGTAACTTATCTTCTTTCTTATCTATAAAGTTAGGAACAAAATGTGAAATAATTTATTTTAGGCCTTAAAAACTTATACAAGGTTAAATATTACATGGAAAATATGATAAATAGTTTTAATTTAGTTCTTTGAATATGCGATTTAAAAAAAAAAATTGGAAATTTTATTTTTTTATGTATAATTATTATTATTTTTCGTTAATAATTGCATTTCATGTTTATTTGTATCAGCTAATAGCAGTAATTGAAAGTATTTATAGATTGATAATATATTAATGTTATATAATATTTATAGAATAATATTATATAATATGAATTAATATTGAAGAAATATTGCAATTTACCCTAGTTTCGATGCAGGCTAATCATGTATATGGGTAAAAATTTCATTAAATTTTCATTGAATCTTTGATAAATTTTCAGACACCTCAAAGTATGAAAATCAGGACATTTTCATATAAATTCGATTTTTCCTAAATTACTGCTTTTTACAACAGAAACGCAATGAAATAATCCAAAATGATGTAGAATTGTTTATTTTCCTTTAAATAAAAACTGCATAAACACTTATTTCTCTCAGCTGATAAATTATTTTGAAACAGTTTTTAAATGCTTTTGAAGTGGCAGTTTTCAATCGCAATTTTCAATAAACTATCTCATTCAACATGTGGTACCACCTACTGAATTTTTATTTTAAAATATTTATATGTAGTTCTTAGCACATCTCTGTTATTAAATGCCTGGTTTAATAGATATCTTGCTTAAAGTTTTAAAATTTTTTTATTCCCTAACATTTGAAAAATTCAGAAACAGTTTTTATTACATTTCGATATAAAAATGAAGAAAAAATATTATGTATGAATGCATCTGAAAGGAATGCGAAAGTATTTTGCTATTTCCAAAGAATTCTACCGAAATTTAGTTTTTCTACATGTAGTTCATTAAATGTTTGTTTCAATTAATTCAATTGTTTCACATGTTTATTTCCGACATATTATTACTTTTACAGAGATGATTTTTGGAAGTAAATAATTTAATAAACTTTATATCATTCTTTTAAGCTTATTATAACAAATTTACATTGAAATTTGCAGTCTATCATCTTCATTAACTATAATAAAACCAAATACATATTATAAAATTCATTCGATATTTAAATCTTACTAAAGATCTTCATTTCCCCCAATGCTTAAAATAGGGATTTGAAACTTCATTTTTAGCATAATTAATGTTTGTATGAGAAAGCCATCAAGCTTTTAGTAAGTAAAAATTCCCAATTTTTGTTTAGTTGTTTTACTAGTATAAAATTTATACTTTAAAATCTGCCATTACAAATACGATATTTTTTATAAATGAGCACGTATAGAATTTAATGCAAGAAAATATAAAAATAATTCCACTTGCTAATTAATCTAAATATAATAATTATTATTTTGTAAATTATAGGAGTTAAAATAATTTCTTTCTAAAAAAGCAATTAATGATTTACCTCCATAGCTTCATCATTAATTTTCATGAGTTTCTTTATGAATACAAATCACTTTCCAGTAAAATGCTATTGTGAACTAAGCACAAAAAATCCAATTAGTGTTTAGCTTTTAGCCGCAAATGGAAATAATTGAATTTCTAACGTTCTTATATATTAAATATTATATAAGGGATTCTTGCAATCAGACCTTTCAAATAAAAGATTAAAGATATATGTGCTTGTTATATCAATAGTATACCTACTGTTCTGCTTCTCATATATTTTTGTCTTAGGTAACAAAAGCGATATTACTTTTGATGATATTAATAAGTTTACCTTTCATGAGATTAATAAGAAATTGTACATGAATAATATTCTTTGCCATTCATACAGCAATGCAAAAATATGCTTTCAAAACATTATAAAACGAAATACTTAAAAAATTTTAGCAAGAATATTTTGAAGTTTATTTAAAAAAAATTCAAAATATTCTTGGTAAATAAAACATCGAGAGAAAATAAATGTTTTTAAAAAATTATCTTCTAAATATCAAACTTTAATGAGGAAATTACAATATCTGATTTAAATTGAGTAAGCCACATTTACACTCCATAAAATTCCACCTATTTCTTTTCTTTAATTTGAAATAAATATCTTGCTTCAGTTATTCAAACAAGAAAAAGTTTTTTTTTTTTTGTTTAAGATGAATTTTCAATTCAAACTATGCTTCTGTTTCCAGCACATGATATTTATAAGACGTGCCAGAACCAATGATCTAGGAATGAAAAATGATGCAAACTCATTTTTTCCACTCCAATTTGCAGCGAGCTAAGATTGAAACCCTTTTTTCAACAACATTCAGATATATTATATCCAAGATCGATTTTATGTCAGAAAGAAAATATTTTTTTTTCAATTCAATGTCGTTTCAACAGATATTATCAGATTTGAGAAGTGATTTTAAGAATGATGGAATGTTTGATAAATAGATTTTCATTAACTTTTAAGAGGGAGATATATGTAAATAATCCAACTTTTCAGACAGAGTTATATGTGAAGAAAAAAAAATATTTTTTTTATTAAAAATACATTTCAATATTGACTTAAAATATGCAAAGATACATTTATTTGAACATTATTTTAGTTTTTGCTTGATATTTGGTTAACGTTATGGAGTAAAAGTACTTGGTTCTATATTTTAGCTATTACATATATTTATTAAAGTTATACAAACTTTAAAGCATACAATATCCTTAAAGTATATTTATTTCCTATCCAAAATATTCCACTCTTTTTTTAAATTAAAGCTTTTCGTAAATATAAAAATATATAAGTTGAATATGTCTGTAAGAAATCTAACAAAAATAAAATCTCTTAAAAATCAGCTCAAATTGATTAGTTTGGCATTAGTAAAATAATTCTATTATTATAATTATTTCAAAAATAAATCAATGAACTTCACAACAATTTTAATAGTGAAATTAAAATGTATTAGTCATTATTATCTTTAAGAAATATGACCATGCGCTAAACACTGAGTCAAAACATTTCATTATTTTCTCTATACAAAGAAATCTATTTTCTTATGTAGCTGTTATATTTAATATTTAGTTTTTTTCATCTCATCAGCTATTTAATATTTTTTTTACTAAATATTTTATGATATAGATAAATATTCTGAGTTTCACACATTTTATTCTTATAATTCATAATATTATATAGTATTATGAATTATAAGAATAATATAATTTATCGATTTTTTTATAACTTTTAATATGTTAAATTATTTTTAAGGATTTTATTTCTTTAAAAATTCTGTCAGGAAAAGATGTAGAAAGGAAGTTTCTTAAATGATATTTTTGATATATTTATAATTTATAAATCACTTTAATTATTAAACTTTCATATGGTTTATATTAATCAGCCAAATCATTCTAATTATCAAAGAGTTTTGAAAGATATAAAACAAAAATATCAGTTTAAGCAAGTAAATGTTTTTAAAATAAATATTATGTCTGGGCATTAGATCACCATTTATTACTTTTATTAATTAAGTTTCACAATAATTATTAAAAAATGTATAAAATAGAATGTCATAGCATAGTAGCTCATGTAAAACAGTAAACTATCATGTCTTTTTGTAAGTTTAAAAATTACAAAAAATAATTACATTTCTTAAAATATTTTGTTAATCCTAGGATTTTATTTTCTTATTTTTAATTCCCAAGAAAGTTAATTCAAAGAATTCAAAAGTTCCTTAGGTCATCTTTTATCTTCTCTCGCTGAGTATTTAAGAAGATTTCAGTTTGTTGCCATAAATCATTTCAGAAATATTTATCTATCATAAACATCAAAGTTCAATTTTTTTCATCACTAAAGACAACAGATAAATATTTTCAACATAAGACAAATGTCCTTTAGATTATTTTTAAGAGTTTTATTTTAAATCCTTCCTACAAACAAGTCTTATAAACCATTTATTCTACATAATGTGTTTCAAAGGGCTTAATTCTTTTATAAACATTATTTTTTTATACCCGGAGCATGATATGACTTTTCCACAAATTATTTTATTTAAAACTAATTTTAACTTTATTCTATACTTTTAACTTAAATACTCTGAAAAATATAAGAAATATATTTTCACAGCATTTCAGTCTAAAATTTATTTCTTTTTATCATGTTGAAAGGGAAATTGTAACTGTTTTCAACGGATTTATTAATAATGTCGAAATTTAGTTTTAAATTTTATTAATGATGTGAGAGAGTTTTTAGTATCAACATTCTGTTATAAATGGAATTAAATTCAAACCCCTGATGCATATTCAAATTAAAAGTCTAAAGAAAATACATAAAATTATATAATTTTGAAACAAAAGTTCATAATTAAAATGTCAGTATTACACACAGTCTTTTAAAGAAAACTTTAAATACTTTTTCATTTTCACAAAAACGGCATAATATTCTTAAATGTTTAAAATTGTTTTGAGGAATAAAAACTTTTTTTTCCATTTAATTGCAAGTGATATAAATAAAAGGAATATATTAAAAAATAAACAGTTTTTATGTGTGTGTTCTATATATGAAATATATTTATCTAAACAATTATTTCTAAAACGTAATTATATTGCACTAAAATTACAAAAAAAAAAATTACTGCCGGTTTTATTATGTTTTATTTTTATGTATAAATATAATGATTACTTAAGTAAATTATAAATATGATACATTTAATTTACTAAGGCAAATAAATCTTCATACTTCTGTTAAGAATTATAACTAAGATTATTTTCTATCATACTATATACGTTTATAAAATTATTAAAGTCAAAAGGAATAAAATATTACCTTGTATTGGAGTGGCATCTGGGGCAACCCATTCTAATTTAGCAGATGTGGCTGCAACTGATACAATTCTCAAAACTGGTGTACCCGGAGGATCTAGCAAAAAAATATGAGATTTATTAAGTTAATCAATGCATACATTTAAAAAAAAACTTTATAGTACACTGCTTGACATAGAAAATGCAACACCATGAAGTTTTGGTCGTATAAATATGAAAATTTCGGAGAGGAAAATGTTATGCAAATGATGTAAAATGCAAGTTGGCCATGTAATTATCCCACCAGATAAAAGGAATAGAAGTGGCGGACAAGCTAACAGTCTTATCTCTTAGCCGCTTAAGAAATCCAGTATTTCGGGAAGTTCAAAGCTGCAGAAGATACGTGTGGATGAATTGATGACTGGACGACAACATCAAAGACAATTCCGTAAAACGGACAATTTTGTGAGAGGTTGAATTGTAGTACGAGGGGTTGAATTGTTACGCACGTCTATTTGGTCCTACCGTCGTATCGCTACTGAAACTCGCCTAGATGCATCAACTGTGTATAGAATTCGGACCAGATGGGTGATTGAACAAAATGCTAATAGTCACATAAGACCAGGTCCATCTAGATGGACAACAGAATGGAGTGATCGGCGCATCCGTAGGGCAGCTGTGATGGCCGCACAATCAACTTTTCTTGACATTCTGTGCTATGTGCAGCCAGTTCTGGATACTTTACTATCTGTGAGAACAGTTGCACGACGATTGGCTGAAAGTGGCTTGCACACATACCGTCCTTTACGAAGACTGCCATTAACGCCAAGGCACCGTAGGGAGAAATTGCAATGGTGTCGTCAACGAGCCACTTGCATGACTAAATGGCAAAATGTGGTGTTCAGCAACGAGTCTCGGTACACTTAGACTAATGATAGTCATCAGGTGAGAGTCTGGAGAGCATCGGGGTGATAGAACCAATTCGACTACTATTGTTGAACGCCATACCACTCGTCAACGTGTAATAATGGTTTGGGGTGCAATCGGCTACGATAGCAGATCATCACTATTACGCATCAGAGGCACATTGACGTCGCAACACAACGTTGATGAGGTGCTGCAACTTATTGTGCTACCTTACCTTCACTAGCTACAAGATAGTATTTTCCCGCAGGATGACGCAACCTCGCACACGGCACTAGTCAGCAGACAAGCCTTGCAGAATATCCATTTGCTTTCCTGGCATACGATGTCTTCTGATTTTTCCCCGATAGTGCCTATCTGGGATGGGATGGATGTCTTTTGTCTGTTATGCCCCAGCCTTCGTCGGAGGACGAACCGTGGAAAATGGTTCAGACCTTATGGGCTTCTATCCCCCAGGACACCGTCCGCATGTTAATTGACTCTCTACCTCGCAGAGTGTCTGCGTGCATCGCTGTAAGAGGTGGCCATACAACTTACTAATTTTCTGCATATTTCGTCAATGTATAAATTAATCTTTTTGTAAATAACATCACTTATTTATATATGCATGCTCTGTCTGTGTATCAATTTTTATCACATTCTACTTAATATTTTATGGTGTTGCATTTCCTATGTCAAGCAGTGTGTATTTAAATATACAATTATGACCATTGAATGATTTTAAAATATTAATAGTATGTATGCGTATTTTTATGTGTTAGAATGCCTTGATAATACAACTTTTAGTCTATAAAAGGCCCTTTAGATATGACTATAAACAAAACGTAATATATTTATAATAAATATTTAATAATTTTGATGTTTAACTAATATTATTTGTATTTTATTGCAAAATTATATGCGATATATTTAAATAGAACAATTATTTCTAAGATGATAAAGAAATAGATGAAGGAAGATGACCTAATGTGAAGAACTCCAAACTTATATTAAAGAGTAAACGCACTCATAAACACACATGTAATCTTCAATTTCCATTTTCAATAGTAAAAACCTACGTACTACAATTATCTTTTAGCTCTCTAAGTTATTTTCGTTTTATGAGGAATGTTGCCTGAACATTAAGGAATTGATTCACATTACATAAATTTTGTTATGATAGAAATAATTGATTAAACAGCTAAAATTAAAAAAAAAAATAATAATAATAATAAAAAACGTTTTAATAACAATGAAGGAAAATTGGTAGTTTATTGAAATATTTGGTCGTAAGATATAACAAATGATTATCTTTCACAGTAATCAATTTACTAAATATTAGTTTGTGTATAAATACCTACTTATTAAAACATAAATGTTTTAAAAATAAGTTATAAAAATAGCATCTATGTTTTTAAATATCCTCTTATTGAATTTATAATTAGCATCAAGATAAAATTTAACTATATACTTTTTCCCTTTTTCTAATTTTGAATTTAACATGATATATTGAACAAAATCATTTTATCTTCATTTAGGTTCATATCCGAAATTAAATATTTTGGATATTTGATATTTAAGAATCCTTTAATATAATTTAGAATGGTTTTTAAAATAACTTTCTAATGTATAAATGAACAATTTAACAACATTTTTACAATTTAAAGAGTTAAAATTTCTAAGCTCAATTTTTTTATTTGTTTACCATACTTAAATAAAATAACAAATTTATTTAAGAAAATGGAATAGAATTTTTTTTAAAAATAGTGCTATAATATGAATGGATCTTATTTAAAAATTTTTATATAACTTTTAATGTAAAAAATTCCTTTTTTCAATAATGTTTAGAAATATTCTGCATAAAAAATTTCCATTTTCATTTGTAAATATTAATAAACTTCATATATAATTCACTTTCTTATCTTCCAGATCAATGCCTTCAATTAAGATTTTGTAATAGCAAACGACCACATTCCACTTGTCTATTTATTCGTAAAGCCATATTGTACTATGCAGCGTAACTCCAATTATAGCCAGAGCTCCTTAGCACAAAGCGTCAGCAGCTATGGATGGGGATAAACTATTACGAAAACTGTTCCTGCCTCCTCTGCCGTGCTGACTCCTTCAAAACCGGAGACCTGTGAAGTTCCGTGGCGCGTGTAAAGATCTCAGGGGCTAAAGTTTCAAAGAATTTGCAAGCTCTGGCAGAAAAGTGGAAAATCTCCCGGAATACAGAATTTAGTGCTTTTCATGGCTTTACAAAGGATTAAGAAGAATGTCGGGATATTCTCTGAAGTATAAATTTCAAAATGAATTTTCTAGCACATGCTTTGAAAGGATTAAAAGAAATCTCTGCACAGATAATAGTATTTTCCTAGTAATTTTCTGAGGTCTTGTCAAAGATAGTTAATTGATGGCTCTGTTGAACTTTTGAGAATTTAAAAACACTACGATGCACATTTTATTACATATTTATACATTCGTTGTAAGTATTTTTGATATCAAGTATTAATATCATCGTAAAATTAAATAATTTATTATTTACATTTTACGACCATTAGTGTTATGTGCACTGTCAAAAAATATGTATCAAATTATGTAAAATATTATCATTGACACAGTTTATATTGAAAAGATAACATTTTATAAAATATACCAA
>JAPDSC010103976.1:0-29332 GCA_026290005.1 Latrodectus geometricus
AGGTTTTTTCAGCTTTTAGGTATTTGCTGTTGCCAAATTTAGTATTTTCTTGTATTTTGTACCATTTTCTGAGTTTTTTTTTTAAAGTTTATTATCTATTAATTATTTGTATTTAGCGAGAATCCATCTTGGCAAGTGTAAAAAGGCGCCAAAAACAGGTATTATGGTTGGTGAGGGAAAAAAAGTCGCCAAATTTCTGATTCGGGGGGGTATATCAAAGTAGTTCCCTTTTTGTATTTTGTGGGCTGTATTTATAGTTAAAATGTTGGAAAACTGGAAAATTATCAAGGGTTCAATTCAGGAATAATATCTGCTTAAACCAAAATGTAAACTCTATTTCCCATTGTTCTGCACTGGCATTGATCTAAAAAGCATGTCCATAACCATTTCATCATTATTTTTTATTAGACATCTAAATTATTTTATTTTTCAAAACTTTTCTTCTAAATTTTCTGAAATATAAAAATAAAAGGAAAAATAAATATAAATTAATCAATTGGACACTTTAATTGAAATGAATGAAGTTAAGCAAATTTTGTTACATAAAGTGCATTATTATTATATCAAAATTGCAATCTAAAAATGCAATAAAATAATTATATTATATACATCAGTTAGAAACACAATTGGTAACAGAAGACGTTGCCTGTTATCAGCAAACTACAGAGAAGTTTAATCTACGGATTTATATGTGATTATTAGATTTAGAAATATTGGCGTGTAAGTACAATTTCTTAATAAAATTAATTTAGTATCAATAATTTAACATATTTGTTTGTAGTTATCATGTGTTTGGAACAAAAATATTAAGTTTATATTTAGATATAGCTTCAAAAAAAGTTAAAGTTTTTGAGATTAAATTATGGTACAATATAGTTATCGCGAAAATTCTTAATTAACTTTATAACACAACTTAATTCTAACACAATCAGTTATATATTCAAATATTTATGAAAATGTTTAAAAGTTCGAAAATATTATAGAACATATAATGTGAAAAGAAATATCTGTCGTTAAAAAATATAATTAAAATATTACAGCTTAACGAAAACTATTAAGCAACGAAAATAATTCTTGTAAATAGGTGAGAAATTGAATTGTACGATGCAAAAATGCATACTTTCTGTTCAAAAAAATTGAAAATCATCCTAATAAAAATATTTTTCTATTAAACATGTTTCATGTTTTACCGATAGATGGAACTACTGTCGTGATTCATCACATTAAAATGGTAAAATGTCTATTTAAAGATAGTAATAAATTTCTATACTTAATATATAAGAGCATTTGGGGGATAAAAATTCAAAATAAATTTTATTTATTCATTATATGCTGGTAAATTTTCTGTAGATGCCTTTTATAATAAAGGAAATCACAATTTTGACACCGATAATAATTTTTTTTTATAAGAAGATGAATTTCATTTGAGAATATCATATTTTACTTGCATCGTAAATTATTATCTGTTACATTAATAAATTTTATTTGTTCAAATGTCATAAATATTCTATCCACATTTGAAACTAATAATCAAATGAAGAATTCAAGTTCTAATGAAAGAACTTAACTAAACCTTGTTCGATGGTTCGAGATATAGTTGCTACGGGATTTTTAATAACAAATACAATGTTTAAGACGATTTCAATGCGAATTTAGAGATTTGCTTTATTCAGATTTTTATTGTATAGAATTTTGCTTACAAGAGGTTCAATTATCAAATGAATAACAAAATCAAATGAATTGTAATGTATTAATGTAAATGCTAGTCTAGTTACTATTAAAAATTTTATTTCAATATTCTTCTTAAAATATTGCATTGCTTATTAGATAAATTCATTAATCGTTTGGTTGAGAAAAAAATGAACGTTGAGGATATATATCTGTAAAGATTTATGATTAGTTTCTCTATATTGCCTCTTTCTCTAAAACTTTCATATCTTCTATTTTGTTTCTTTTATATTCAGTATTCTCGATTACGTCATACTTTTATAGCATCATTTAATATCCGCTTTTGTTAACATAGGAAAATCTTTTTTTAATATAATATTATTTATGAAATATTATTTGGCAACATATTTTGACGATTATTGATCATTATTTTATGCACCTATTTTCTTTGTAACATAAAATGCTTCTTTCAGTTTAATGTTCAAGTATTTTCGTCCTTACATTATAATATATTTCTTTATACGTACTAAAAAAAAAGCCTCTGTTGTAGGAGTCAATTAATTATTGAATGCATAGAAGTTACCTGAGCCATTCTGATTCAGGTATAATTATTTCATCGAAAGATAAAAATAATAAAGCTTGAATTTAAATCAATAAAATGATTTTTCTCTTATCTTGAATCACTTTACAGATTAAAGAAGTATACTTACATTGTAATACTTTGTGATGAAAACATAAATGCAGTATACACACACCAATATATATATATATATATATATATATATATATATATATACTAAATTTCATATAAATCTAACAATATTAGTTGAAAAATAAATTTAATTTAATGATAACTCATAGAAAATCAAAAATGTCTTCAAGACATTTGCTACAATTATTTGTAACTTATATTGAAATATACGTTTATAATATGATAATGAGATTTTTCAAGATTGTTTTTTTCTTAGGATACTAAATGAATTTTAATTATACGTCGTAATTAAGAAATCAATTGCGCATTACAAAAATCTTTATTTCATAGTAACATTTTTCATCTGTTGAAGGAAATGTTGCTTTCCTATGAAGGTTAGTCTTAGTCACATTTTAAAAATTCATTCAAGGAAAAATTTTGCTACGTAGTGATAAAATGATAAAAGTATTACAAATGTTTTGGTTAATGTTAGAAATTCAAAAGGCATTTGATAATGATTTAATTGAAAAAAAATTCATGTGATATTATTTCCCCTCTCTAAAATTATTCTATTTTCCTTGCATTGTGTGCCTATACAGGTACACATAGTATTTAGGTTTTCCAAATTCAAAAGAACAAAGAATTCGCCAATTTAAATAACACACAATGTCTACATGTACTTTTATTTACTTTATTTAGAAAATTTTATGTGTTATAATGTTTTGCATTCCTTATTAAATTTGCATAATCTCTAATAGTAATTCAAAACTATTTCAGAAGTGTTTCTTTCTGAGTGTTCTGGGGTAATTTGTGATTTCTATGTTATCAGATGATTAAATGTCAAATCACTACTCCTACTAATTATTATTATAACATATATCAATGGCATATTTCTGAACGGTAAAGAAATCCTGATGTTGTGATATGGAATGATTAATAGTTTTACAAATTGCTATTAAGAAAGATTAATAAGTTATATCGAAAAAAAATGCCCAATTCTGTTACAATGATATTGATACCGTTTTGCTGACTCTCATAAATGCCAAGGCTGTTTAAAGGCATTTTAACATTCACCGCATAATAGCGTTTCATGGATAGTGAATCGCAAAGGAGGAATCCCGGAAAACTCCCACGATTCTATCTGATGGACGGACATACAAAAAGGCAAAAAAGCAACATCCATCTCTCGTTGTTTAATAGTAGCAGAAATCAAACCCGTGACCTTATCCTCCTAAGTAGGTAATCGATGAGCCCTCCGTTTTAATTTGAAATTTTTCAATGAAATTTAGCACGATGAAATGGAAACCAATACAAGCTGAAATGTTTAAATATTGTTAAAATAAATTCAAACCTAGTCAAATGTTACTCTCTTAAATTTGGCCTATGTTATAGCATTTCATTTATATAAATGAAGATGAATATAACCTTACCGAAATATATTAATAATTTTATTATTTTTTTTTATTGAAAATTATGATGTTGAATTTTCATACTAGGACATAATATTTGTCAATTAAATCATTTCCTGAATTTTATGTGTACCAAAAATTTTCTATTTGGTAAATTTTTCAATCAAAAATAAACTTTTTTTAAGAGAAAAAAACCCATTATATTTCACTTGCAATTTGATTTAAAGCCAATTAAAGCACTGCAAATGGTTTTATATATTTCTCTTTTTTTTTAAATGACTACTCACACATGTTAATACTCTCCACTATTTTTTGATAGTTTCAATATCCATTTCTAGTCAAATAATAATTATTCATCCATACGAAATTGAAAAATAAGTTCTAAAAAAAAACAATCGACATTTTGAAAATGAGTCCGCTAAAGCGTTTGATTAGAATCCAGGGACCATTCTATAGCACGCCTTCGAGTAAATAACCAAAACATGTCTCTAAGCTATATTACGTTAAGAAATAATCAATAAAGAAGTTAAGTAGATTGGCGCGAACTATTTAAAAAGGTCTTACAATAAGCAGATAAACAGATAAAAGATATAACTAGCAAAGCTCTATTCATATCCTTTTGATAGCACGACTTTCCCGCAAGCATTCTCATATAGTTAATTATAAAATGATTATAATTTTCTTATCAAAAACACCCATCAATTACGAATTGTTGTGCACTTATTGTTTAACGTTACTCTGATTAAGCTATTTTGTTGAATTAATTGCTTCAAGGAAAGTCAATTAGGTGTTAATTTTACGGATTTGTATGTTGACTAATACAGGAAGTACTTATATACTTCCTAGATTATTAATAAGGAAACTGTATCGCGGAAATATATTGATCAAAACAAAAACAGCACCTCTAAAAATGACATTCTAATATTACAGCTAGGAAAAGAAAATGATTTTATTTCAATTTACATCTATTTATTCAATAATTGTAATTAATTTCGATTTTTCTCATCCACTCATTTAATATTTCTTTTAATTGCAGACATTTGATCCATACTCATCAATATTTTTAGTCCACACAATCACAGAAATAACATTTGGCTAGATCAGTGATTTCCTCAACCACTGTGATAAGATGCAGAAATAGATCTACTTAAAAGCATTAGGGAGCACTTATGTGTTTGTGGTAAAATAACCTATTCAATATTTTATCATTCTAACAGAAAACAAAATTGAATTAAAATAAATTACTGAACCTCGTGACTTTTCATTTTTAATATTATTAATATTGAATGCAAAATGACATATTCTTAAAATAAACTTGGAATCCGCAATCAGATAATAACCTATTTTTCAAATAACGTTTCTTCTACGATATATTTAAATTGAACAAAGGAAGGAATCGGATGATAGTAAAGAACATACGAAATTAAAAGGAGGAAATAAAGCATTTATTTGGAGCACAAAAACATAGAATATGTTACAAATAAATTATTCAACATCATATAGCTTTACAATTAGTAAACTGCCATAAATTATGTCAATGTGCCGAAAATTTTACAATAAATTCAAAAGCGATTGTTTATTTAAATCAATTTTTTATATTTTTAAATAGAATCAAAGAAGAAATCACATTGATGGATAGATTATCCCTATTTTAATATCTGATTGTAAATTCATTATCTATGCGATTAAAAATTTATAATCCTATTATTGGGCTTAGAGGGATAGATTCCATAAGGGAAAATATCCTTAAAAATCTCAAAAGCCTCTCCCTTTTCCAGCCGATCCATCTACAGAGAATACTCTCGCTTAAGGGCATTGTGGGTAATCAGATATCGGACGCCTTAATAGATTCTTCGCTGTTGATCCTTCATTGCCTTTTGCTCCCTTTATTCACTCAATCACTAAAACAGACATCAAACTACTTGGCTAGTCCCACTTTCACATCTCAGGTATCTTGGTTGTAGCCCGGGAAGCCCCTTGAATCCTGCTTGCTGTCGTAGGGATCAAACAACTATTACTCACTTTCTCAGTGGGCACCTTCGTTCTATGACTTTCTCTGAGGGTTCTATACACATTAATGCCTGCTGTACCGTTCTATTGAACAGACTTCTCCTGTCCATATTTTATCGTATCTGAGTTTATTCACGCAGGATTTTATAATTGATGGTTTTGGACTTTTTTTAGGTTTCCTGGATTTGATAATCCTCGCTATACTCATGTATGTGCATCATCATCATACTGAATTTTTTTAATATAAAAATAAACCCAAATGCTCTGAATATATGTACAAAATATATATTTCTGGCATCTAGGTCTAATTAGAGCTTAATTTAGAATAGAATAACTTATGAATGGTTTCCGTTTAATTTCTTTAAAAGAAAAATTCAAGATTCATTCGAATCTACTAGCTTTTTTTAGAATTTTCACTCAACTTTTACTATTTAAAACTATTTTTTTTAAGGAAATGCAGACAATTCCATTGCTTTTCAAATTATTCGATTACTATTGGTGGGATAAATAGTTAAATAATTTGAAAAAAAAATATGGGACAAAAAGCAGCAATCATAATTTTCTTTCTTTAAATTCTTTTTTAATTATAATCAAATGCAAGTGGAACTCTACAATTATATAAATACTAAGAAAAGTGGGAAAAAAACAAACAGAAAACTCCTAGTTTAGAAAAATTAAAGTGAATTAAATTCGTATCAATTTTTTTTTTATTAAAAGCTTTAATTACAATTCTCTTCGTTTGAGGTTTTGCTTGATTGTGGTTAAATTCGAAAAAAACCGCAAAAGAAATTAAACCTGTAAAGTTGAAACAGACTTGTTGAACATTTGCAAAAAAGAGTCTTAAATAAGAAAGCAAATTCAATGTAATGTATCTGTTAAATAGTTTTCTTTTTTATTCTGTTTTTTTATTCTCTTCAAATCCTCATAAAAAATATTTTCAATTGAAGATTTACATTTAAATTCGAGCTAGGGACAATTTAGAATACATTTTCTTCCTCTTATCGTCAAGATATCTCAAATTGCCTGAGTAAATAACCTTGAAATTTATTCTTTGAACTATAGGAATACCTTAAAATAGAAATTTAAAAAAATCACCTCTTTTTAAATAATTTTTAATATTTAATCTTGTATTTACACTAAAGCAACGTGAAAAATATTTAAAGTATTGTCAATCTTAAAACGAACAATTTAAAATAATAAATTAAATAAACGAAAATATTTCAAATATTTTTAAATAAATGAATAAAAATATTAATGAAGATTAAATGATTTCTTTTAAAAACATTTTAACAAGCATATGCAAATATCTATTTTATATTTAAAGGCATTTTCTATGTCTATTTTATGTATTTATTAAAACTATCTACATTTATTCTGTTTATCTATTAAAAAAGACGTTTTTTAAATATATATTCTATATCTTCTTTTCCAGCTCTTCAAGCAACGGTGAATTTTAGTTTTTTTTATAATTTTCTATTATTTTCTACCTGAAATTTCCACAGAATTTTCTCTCCAGGTTTCTTCTTCCCGTTATTAATTATTCTTTTCAGGTCGTTCTTAACCTGATAACTTTAAATGTCAATTCAAAATTTAATTATCAGAATCAAATTTGTTATTTATAAAAACAAATAACATGTGTTCATATCTGCAAATAATGTCTCTAAAATAGCACACAAATTTGAAATTACTCCCAAAAAATATTTGACAAAGAATTAATAATAAGAAATAAATCTTATATTTAAAAGAAAATACAAAAACCAAAAACTACGTTTTGAAATTAAAATTTCACACAGATAATTAAAAAAATTAGCATAATAAATTTCCAAGCATTTGGTTGAAAATTAGTAGATTTGAAAATACACAACATTAAAATGAAAATCGAACTCAGAATAAGGATTAGAGAAGAACTTAAATGAGTCGGTTGTAAGAAAAAAATTACCTTTCTTTCAATTATTTAAAACATAAAATTTTATCTTTTAATATTTTCTCTTTTATAAAGGTTTTTTCCCTTAGTGAAAAGTGGGGAAAAAAATTGTGTGTGAAAAGTAATTACTTGAAATATTTTGACTTTTGAAAATTAAATTTTGACTTGAAATCCAATTCTACAGTTCTGTTTAAACAATCTTTTAAATGTTTTTTTAAAAAAATTAAAACTATATTACAAATAAATATTTTTTAAAAAAAATCATTAAAATATAGTAAAATTTATTTTATATACTATTACTTGAATAAAAGTTTAAAACATAGATTATATCATTTTATTATAATATGAAAATATTTATAATATATAAAATCAAATTTGCAGAAAATTATACTAAAGAAATAAATCATAGATTTAATTTTGACTTTCGCTGTACGTAGTCAGAGAAAATGCAATAAATAATTCACAACTTAAAACATTAAAATATTTTAAAATCATTAAAAAAATTTAAAAAAGTTATCATCTGTCTTAACTACCATTAAAATAATTAAAGTATTTTTCATTATAATCATACATTTTTTAAAGACAATTGTTTTAAATTCTCCATTTATACTTTTTTTTAATTTAGAAACAACTGCTTGTGAAGCTATCACATGTAATGAAATATCATTTGTTATTATTATTTCCTTTCATAATCAGAAGCTATTCAAATTTCGTGAAACGTATATACAACACACCATTTACAAATTCTTACAAAATTTAATTGCATAATATTATTGAAATTCCAAGTTACGTGGCAGAAATGAAATGCATTAAACTCATTTAACTTTTCCTGTTCTTCCATCTAAAGGAAGTTGCACATTTCCTCGTGTATTAAATTTTCCGCACAATTACAATAAAAGCTCTGCTGATATCTTTGTGCTTCAACTTTTCTGATGCCTAAGTGTTATCCAAATTGACCATTTCATTGTGACTGCTTAATATTTTAGTCCAGCACTTTCACTGATTTCGCATATTTCCTTCTAGCTTAAAAGCTTAATAGCTTTGTTTAACTGCTTCGCATCTTAACTCATCGAGGAAACTGTTAAAATGGTAAAAATTTAGTTCTTTGCCCAAAGGGGAAATGAACTCCATTATTAATGCAGAATAAGCAGTTACCATTGGTATGAAATATCATTCCAGAGTTTCAACTATATTCTATGTAGAGTAAACTCATCTATGTTAAAGTTTTACCCTCAAATTTTGGATGTTTAACAACTAAAAACTATGGTAAGACAGTTTGAGATTCTCAGAATATAACCTTTTAAAGACTGTAGATTGTGTTTGGGTGTTTGCATGGAGGAATAAAAGAAAAAAAAATGAATTTCAACAAAATGTTGAATAAAGCTGAAATACTATATCGATTTCTTTTGTCAGAAAAACTGTTGGAAAAAAAACCTAGGGATTTTTTGGTTCCTCCAACTCATTTTTTATTTTAATCACTTTTTTATTTGTATATTTGATATTTTTTTGAGAAGAATAGTAGAATATCAAAAAGATGTGTCAGATCAGAATTCTAACGTGTATTTATGACCTAGTTATTCTGATCTATGGTCAACTGGTGATAGTACAAAGTGTAGCACGTAAAACAGGCCCTTAAGTCGAGGCCTAAAATAAAGTTTGTATTAAATATGATCATTCTTTTTCATTGTAGGTGATGAAAGTACCCTCAACTCTCTTATCTACATATGTGAGCATGCATGAGATTATCTATATATACTTCTGCCAGTTTTTGTTATGCTATTGATGACATCCTGGACACTAATTTTGAGTTTTTCAGTTGGGGATGTGGATTAGTTTTATATCTTTTCCACTTATCAGCCCCCATAAGTAAAAGTCATATGTGTGGACAGGTCAAGTGACCTAGGAGATCACAAACATTTGCTGATCATCTTCTTAAGTGTAAGCACCTCGTGCACACGAGTTAATCAGGATCTGATCAGTGGTATGTTACATCGTCCTGCTGAAAGTAACATATTTGAAACTTCTGGAAGATCTGAATAAAACTCGAAGATTCCCAAATCAAATTTACGGTTCACTCTCATTTATAGAATAAGGTCCCACACACAAGGATTTGTTGCCAAAAACTCGACACTTTATCTGCAAGAATGCAATACCTCCCCTGAACTGAAATATGTTTAGTTTCTGTCAATGTTTCAATAATTTATCCATTAAGACAGTCAGCTTTTCGCATAAAGATATCTGTAATATATCTTCATTGGATGTAAAGATAAATTGACCCTATCTGCCCGAAAATTTCATATTTTATTTTATGTCATTGTACATGTTAAAATGCGCATTTATTTTTGAAATAAGTATAATTATCTCTAAAATTTAATAAAATGAGAAATAAAATAAATAAATTATTTAGTTCATGTCTTTATTGATAAGTTTAGATATTCATAAAAGAATTAAAACAAAACTATACACGTGAAATTTTAATTATATTATTGATTACATTATAGAATATTATTACAGAAATATACATATTTGCACAATAAAATACGATTCAAACTTAAAGGACATATAGTAATCAAATGATGAGTTATTTTCATACTTTTATTCACATATTAAAATGAAAATTAATTTATTAATTTTATTCATCTCCCCACATGAAGATATGACACGAAAAATCAATTATTGCACCAACAAATATGGTTATAACAATGATATAATGTATCTTTTACTTTGAGATATATTACTGAAATGATAATTTTGTTTTTTACAAGTTAAGAAAAATGTATAAAAAATAGCCTATAAATGTATAAAAATGTATAAAAGATAAAAATAAATATATAAAAATAATATTTTTCTTTCACAAATTGTCAAAATTAAATGCCAGCTGTAATAATCTATGATCAATATAATTAATCAGTTTATAGCAGCACTTTATATTGTAAATTATAAAATATTTATTTGCATAACCTTCGAAGTTAATAACAAGCATATATTACATTTCATGAATTAAAATTATAAAAATTTGATTCATGAAATTAAATGCATAAATTTGTTCTTTAATTTACGATAATTTTTTAACGTCGAATACAAAATAAATCAAAACAAGTTTTATGCTTCAGTTTACAAAACATTTTATGGCACATATGACATCGTAAGCGAACTTAATTAAGTGCAGTATTATTCTAATTAATGCATAATTTAATTAGCTTATATAATTCACATAACGCCAATTAAAAAAAAAAACATTTCTTTAAACAAAAGTGCAGTTATTTTGCTCCTTTGGTTTTGATAAAAACAAAATGCAAGCAATCACAAAAAAAAACTTTGTTTCTATAGTTGTTCCTCATTTATTACTGATGTGAGATTTTAGCCAGAAAAGAATTCAGTTTGTACAGTTGTGTACATTAAAATACTGTACAAGACAAAATCCTCATCTGAGATTTCTTAGCTTGGTTCTGGAACGCAAATTTTGAAGGTAATGAAAATTATTAGGAAATATAATAATTAAAAATAACTGTTGATTACATTATTTATGAAAAACATTTGTATGAAATGAGGGAAGTAAATCTCATTAAATCCAAACGAAACAAACATGCAAAAATCAACATAATATTTCTATATTTCCTTACATTTCTTTATTAGGAATTAAAATATTTCTTATTTTTTTAAATTACTTTTGAAATTTAGATATATCGAAGATAATTTTCAGAATGGATATTGTTTGAGTATATAATCAAAGGTTTACTATGTTTATTTAATACTTTCGTAAGACTAAAGCCAATTTTGTTTCAAGAACACAATTCATCTTTACGAAAGAAGATGATTTTATACGAGCAGATAGTGAAAAATATTTCTTATGAAGAAATTTCTTTAACAACATAATGTATTGCAATTTTTTTACAATAGAAAAAAATTATTCAAATATTAAATACAATGAAATGAATATGAATAAAATAATGACAAAAATAAGATGCTGTTTTAAAGGTAATGTGATAAGAAATAAACACAAAAAATTAAACAGTTATATAATCATTATTCTGAAAAAGCAATTAAGGTTCTAAGAGATTAATTTATTCTAACATTCCTGTTGTAAACATAAATATTTTTACTTACCTTGTTACTTTTTTCCATAAATATTATAACATAAGTATGTGTATGTTTTGTATGATTAATAAAGTTTCAGCATAACGTTGTGCCGTTCAATGATAAATGTTCAGTAAGTGTTCAGAGATTTTTATCATTTATAAGCATATAGGCATATTTTATTTTCTCTTCTTAAACTGGATCAATTAATCCGTTTTGAAACAAAATCGGCTTTAATATTATAAGATAAAATATTTACTTGTTCTAAATTGTATTCTTATAATGAAATTCGAGGAATATTTGACATCTAATGCATTACTTTAAAATATATTTTCATCAAACAGTTTTCATTTATAATGTTCAGTAAAAATATGCAGTCGTAATATATTATTTCCCAAATTACTTAAAAAGTATTTGAAAAGCCATTACTGACCGAAGAAAATATTTTACAATACATTTTATACGCAAAGCAAGGGGAAATAAAATCTAATATTATGCATCGCGGTTAGATTAAACTTTTCTTACTTTGCATACTTTCCAACCCAGAACGCGTGGCGCACAATTTACATATATATTTAAATTTTTCGCCGGAAAAGGTTTGAAACGATGTACATAAAGTTTGATTCAATAAATATTTGAACCGCCGACAGATGGCCCTAACTGCTGTAGTAATTCGCTTGTTCCGAAACTTCAGTCTGAATCCTTGCTCAGAATTTCATAAGAGAATCCTTTCAAAGAAGAAATGTGATGCATGTCATTTTAGTATAAAAACGAATGTAAGACGTTTAAAATTATATCTTTAAGTAAACTGAATTTATTTTTTTACCAAACAAGTAAGTATAAGTAAAACTTGGTTGAATTGCATCAAAATCGAAATTAAAGAAGAAAATACATTAAAATATAAATTAAAAAAATGTTGCACTAATATATATATATAATGAAAATCTGCTAACTTAAAAAATAAACTACAGATGAGAAAATTTAAAATGAACTCAGTTTATGTTATAGAAAGAATGCATTCACATTTAATCACTAAAAGAAGACCATATATGCATGATACTCATATTATGTTTTAAGAATGTTGCTACGCTACAACAATATATAATGTTGTATAAAAATTTTTAATTTCTTGTTTTTTTAATAAAGAGTATAAGTTTATCAAACTGTACATCATTTGAACATTCAGTAGCTGATTCCTTATCTTCGGATTCGAATTATTTCGAACTCTCAATTTAAATTAAAAAATAAATATACCACATCTGTCGGCTCAATTTATTTTTCATTCAAAGATCATTTTTTAATAGGAGGGGTACTTATACCTAAACCTACTTTTCGAACTGGATTCCTAGTCCTAATGAATACTTCGGAAACATTAAGAATATATATCCTGAATCTATGAACTGTTAAGCCTAAAGCCAGAACAATAGTCATTTGGTCAAGAGCTCGATACAAGCCTGTGCCAGGTCTTTACAAACAACCTTTTATTGTAAAATCTTTTCATCTGGCAATACAATTTTCGCTTAAAAGTTAATATTTTCATCGTTTCCACACACTGCTTACCCACTTTGCATATTATTCTAGAATATTCATATATTTTGTGCCCACATAAATTAAAAGTGCTAAAAAATTATAAAAAAAAAAAATGAAAATAACTAAACGTTGCGGTGTATTTTAAGGAAATTAGGGTAATAATTTTTTACTTAAAAATAACATGTTTGATTGCCCTTAATAAATGAATAAAGGAGCAATAAAAATATTAAAAAATAACAGTCTTCCCTGTTGCCAGTAAGGAAGAACTAAATATTTTCCTTATAATTTCAACTTAATGGAATTAGAATTAATCAAATGAATAATTTCATCTCTTTAAGCTGGATTTGAATCAACCGCTTACTCTGCATAAGCAAATATGTAGATTGGGAATGTTTATCCTGAGGAGCTCTAAAGAGTTAACAGAATTAGATGAGATTTTATTTCTTATTTATTCCAGAGCATTTCTTTTGTGGTCTTATACCCTTGAATCTACTTCGCAAAATCATTTCCGTTGTTACCATCCTGTCGTTATTAATTTTGCAATACGCGATAAAGTATTTCCGCAAAAGATCTCTGTCATAATCATGTGGTTGGCGATTAAATAACGAAATTGACTTTTTTTGTGCAGTCTCCAGAGATAAATTCATGTACGTCCTTCCCGGCCTTCACTTTGATGACGTATTAAAGCACCTTGAAATGCGTTTAAAAATACATAATATGAAATGTCATTGTTCATCCAGTTCTCCATAAGTGGGCAAAAGTTGATATCCTGTCTAGATATAACTACTACAATTTTAACTAAAGGTTTGAATAATATAAAGAAAGCATTGTTGAGTCTCATTCATGCCTTTGTAATGCAGTACTAAAGCAATCATTTTAAGCATTTTATTTTAAAATTTCGAATTTTTCTTAAAAACTAATTGCAGAAAAAAATACGATTTTTGCACTTATATTCCTTTGAGCTGATTGAAATCTTGTAATAAAGTATCAAAAGGAACTGCAGAAAAATCAAGTATCGGTATATGTCAGTAATGATTATCGAATAGCAAAAAAATTACTTACAGTGTCATATGAGAGTCGTTTGCATTCAATATTCGTTGGAAACTATGAAGGAACGCTTGCATTCAATATTCGCTTGTGAGCAATAAATGAGTTTCCCTTTTTCATCACCAGGTGGCGTAAGTTTCTCAGAAGATATGACGGATTTCGGTTATTCTGCCAATATTTTTTCAAATTGAAAGTGATTTTAAATAATATACTTTTGTTGAAACCCACTGCTGACAAAATAAAAAATAGATTTCATGAAATCAGTTTCAACTAAATTTTATAAATTCAACTATAAAAAATCAAACTTGCTCAGTTTGTAAATTTTTCTCTCTTTAGCCAAAAGGTAGTGGTTTCGGTCCGTAACTTAATTAATGTCAGTTGTGTATAATCTACTAAGGATATTCCACTAAAGTATGTAGTATCTTAGTGTAACCTTAGTAGTCGGCATCCTCATTTGACCTTGATTCGAAATTATGATGAGTTGTTTCTTCGTGTTTTTAAAGAACAGCTCGTACCACTGCCAAAAGTTCATTTTGTAATTCTGAACCATTCAAACACATAAATATAATAATACATTTTGATTCATTAAAAAAGTAATGTAGCTTTTTCAATAACAATTTCTGGTACTACGTTCCTTATTTGACACTTATAAATAAAGTGTATTGATAAATAAATACATAGCTGAACCAATAAATAAAATATTTCTTTGGTTTCATAATCAGAAATGAAACTTATATCGAAGAATATTAAACATACAAAACTGAAAAGAGTAGACAGAGGCTTCTTTATAATCTTAATTAGAAGATTTCCTCCATGTTTACAGATAACTGCGTTAAAAATTTACTTATAAAAACAAAGATAATCTTCTTAGACTTATTTATCTTTCTATAGGAAAAATTAGCAAGCTAAACTTTATTAAAATATTCATTCTTAAAAATTAACTCACATATATTTATAAATTTTACACCTGGAACAAATTATATAGTCACTTAAAAAAATGAATAAGTTCCAAGATACAAGAAGATAATAATTTTAAAAAAAAAAAAAAAAAAAAAAAAAAAAAGATTAGATAAAATCAGAAATCGTAAACCTACATTTTGCACTAAAGTGTTACTAATTAAGTAAAAGTTATGAAAATTGCAAGTTTATTGAACTTCCTATGTCAACTTAAGGAAGGAATCTTCTTTGCATATTTATTAATTATTGCAACGGGTTATAAACTTTCTAAGCAAACGACAGCCCAGATTAATTTTTCATTTCTTTTTTCTCGTTAAATAAATTGGAAGCTTCTTTGTGCAAAGCTGTGTTAAGGCATGGGAAAAAAGAACAAATGTTTTTCCAGTCTTTAATTAATTGAATTATGCATCTAGGATTAATTTCGTTAGATTACAAAGAGGACGTTGAATAATTTTCATTTGTTTCGACTCTTGGCACGGTTATTCGTTTAATTTTTCATTTGCATCGCTGACATTAAGGAGATTCTGCATTATATAAGAGGAAAGAGAGAAAATGCAAAAACGAACACGTGTATCTATTTGATACATAAAAGTAAAGCATATGTATATTTCAAGTAATTGAATATAAATTAAGGAGTGTAAGGTGATTGTTTTGTTGCAAATTCCTTAAAATGAAAATTATAAAAGCTTAGACATTTGTATAGTATTGAATATATTTTAATGTTTCATAAAAATTATTTTTTACATTTTTGATTAATTGAATTTCGCGACATACTTCCTAATTAATAATTTAAATATTATAATTAGGATCTATGACATAATATAAGCAGAAAATGTTTTTGTATTTAGTTATTTATCAATCATATGTATATATATATTTTTGAACTTTTCGGTTTGTTTGAGAAGCGATTGTTAAGTAAAAATGTTTACTAACAGAAACATTTTAGATTTGCTTTTCCAATTTAATGAAATGGCTAACGAATAGTTAAAGTAATCATGCATTATAGTATAGAATTTATTGCTATAATTAAGGAATGGAATCGTTATTTTTATTCATTGTAAGGAAATTTATATAAAACACCTTAACTAGCAGACCGATTTAAGACTTGGTTATAAAAAATAAACTTTACAAGAAATCTCACGACTCGATCAACTTGTTTCGTGAGATTTCCTGTTTTACATTTTTTACAGTAAATTTACAATACAAATACACATGTACAATATACAATAGAGATCAATTCACGTATATTTTCAATTGTGCTGCATTGCAAGATAAAATAGCAAATCTCCTGTATCCTTACAAGAATCCTTATTTTCCTTATTAGCTGATTTACGACACCATGTGTTAATATTTTGAATGCAAATTCCTTAAAAAATTGTATGTTTCTAGTTAAATTTCGATTATAGATCAGAAGATAATAATATTTGTTGTTGTTTTCGTGTGGCAGCTCATAAATTTTTTAATTAAATAAATTTTTAACTTAAGTTTTCCTTTTCCTGTGCTTAAAGAGATACATGATTAACCGCATCAAAAAGTGCCTTTAAATTTTTTAATTATATTTCGAATTAAATAACTTTTATACGAAACTTTATTTTTTTTATATTATCCCAATTACGAATACGAATTTTACTTAAGGAAAAATAACATGCGCATCATGATAGTAATTAAAAAACGTATTTAAAGGGAAAATAACAGCTAAAATAGTTTAGGAAGATCTATTTTAACAATATGCTTACGAAGAACGCGTTTGCACACCTAGTGGGATATTTGAGTTTCGTTTACTCTCAAATTTATTTCTTATTCAAACAAGATTAATATAAAAGTAAAAAATATACTTGTCGTAATCTACATAAAGTATCTTTTCACGTATATTTAGGCGATTCTTTACTCGAATTAGATCATAAATTTGATACACAGAAAAAGGAGAAAAAAACAAAAATGATTATATTCATACCCCATTTTAAATATTTATATGAATAAATAAGTACATTAATTTTTTAAAATTTACTAATACATTTTGAAACTTCATAGAGTATGATCCAATGGTCCTGTTGCTGCGTAAATGGAGCTGTTTTAAATGGTTTTAATTCCCGCCCCTTAATCCTAAATCCTTTAGAGAGGACTTTTCATAGATATAGTGGGCTATATTCATGTATCGTAAAGCGAGAAATATATGGAAAACTCCTAAGCACCGATCCTGACAGACGTTCCGAAAACAAAAGCATACCATTCATCTACCTTTGTTCACCAGTGGTTTGGATAGAACCTGAGATGCATCGCTCTGAAGAGCTTTCTCTTACCACTAGCTTATGTCGAGTCCTAAAGAATACATTTAATTTCGAAATGATATTTTAAAAAAGGGGTGAGTAGAGGAATTTATATTCTTCTTCTAATCACTATAGTTAACGTTGACTTGTTGAGTGAATAATTAAAGCCTCTGCATTTAGTGGAACAGTCTGACATAGTTACTGGACATGGGTGCTTATAATGGTTCAGAATTGCTTTCAAACTGTATAATCTGTAGGAATAATAAGGGACCCATAAAGTGGCAAACCAACATAGTTAATCAACATACTTTTCTGGAATTAATTTTAAAAATCATTCTTATAAATTTCATTTGTATATGATTTTGGTGGTCAAACACCTATTTATGAGCACTATTTGCAGTTACTTTCCAGGTCATTTTTCAGGGGCAACAACAACACGCTGCTAGGATTAAATTACATTTGTTAAAACGAACGAATGAACTTTTTTTTTTATATTTTTTTTGTTAAAAGTTTTAAGGAGATTTAGTCTTTGTTTTATTGGAAATCGACTTATAATAAGTATGAATATTTATTTTAGATTGTTTAGTATAATAGTTACATTGTTCTAGTAAAAAAATAACAAACTGAAATTATAAAAAAGTTTGGTGTTTCAACTATATACTTGAGTCATTCGTTTTGTCATCGTTTAGGAATAGTTTAAAAGGACTCCACAATACTCATACGCAAATTCAAATAACATTATGTGACTTTAACTACATTCTAGTAGTTTTGCTATTTATAAAATTTTAATGTTGATAAATATATTTTCACATTGATATTGTCAAATTTGTCATGTACTATCATTTAAGAAAATGTGTATTTATAGTTAACTATTTTCACTAAGATTCTAGAGTATAGAATTTCCTGTTCTAATTTGTGGATTACTTATAAGATTCTTTGTGTTAATATTGAATAATACTGTGTCATGTCATTATAATATTATTTATCATAATGAAAACATAAGTTGATTACATATATTTTTGGTAACATTCTCCACTCGTACTGCTATTTTATGTAAAACTGAAAATAAACTATATTTGACAACAGATTTAACAAAATTTGCTACGGTAATCTCAAACATAGTGTGCAATTATGCAAGAACTTTGCAAATGCGAGAGTTTTAAAAATACAGATTACGGCGCGATGTATTTGTGTGTTGACTTACTGGTGAGAAACACTGACTACATTATTGCGTTGTGAGTCATCTATACAGCCTAGTGATTCACTTCCCCGTTCAATAGGCCCGAGTTCGAGTCCCAAGGGAAAGGCGAGGCTATTTATTTTTATATTGCGCCTTTCCCAATTCCACCTAAAAATGATATCCTGTATAAAATATTTCACTCCGTGGGGACTTCAATGAATCATTTTTTTATAAAAATATCTATAATAAAATGGATATCTTTAGCACATAAGTGATGTCGAAGTACCACTATTCATGACGATTGCAATAGTAATTTGCGTGCAAAAATATAGCATTATAAGGAAAGCATGCAAATGAAGAAAGAAAAACAATAATAATGTGCCTACATAAGTTACGAGACAAAAGCTAAGCCTGTGTATGATCGGAAGAAATGCATTAATGATTGATTAAAATAGGATTTTCCCATTAATGACACAATGTAAAAATAAAAGTGGTTGCAAGCATAGACTCTAATTTCCATAATGAAAGTTAAAGTGAATGCATTTTAATAATTCCTTAATGTGCTTTCTGGTACGCAAAAGATGTTTTTGAACGCACTCCATGCAAAATAAGAGTAAAATTTTCCTTCTTTTTATTAAAAAAATGTTTATTGATCAATTTTATAAAATAAACTATGAAAGATGGAACTTGATTTAGTATACATGACTGAAATTTTGACTGTAAACTTTTGTATTTTTACATCCCTTTTATTATTTCTAAATGTAAAGCATTAACTAAAATTGCTTAGAGAAAAGGCTGAATTCAGCCCATGCGATTAGTTTACATTCTTATGCCAAAAACAAAAGTCTTTTTCTTCCAAATAAAATAAAGAAATTAATACAAAAGTCAAAAATTTTATCAGCAATAAGGATCTAGAAATAGGATTGGATTGTATAAGCTGACTATTTAATGTAGACAGCATGAAATAAATGAAAGTCTAAAGGGTATCAAAAATGCATATGTACTACTTACTTATCAAGGGAATATAAAATCAACCGGATAATTTTGGTGAAATATACCAATATTATGAAGAAAAATATAAATAAGTAGTGTAGATGTTGAGAGAACAAACATTTTTGATGGAGAACAGAAAATATAATTTTTCAGAATATTGAAGTAATCTACAAAACAATTTTCAGTGAAATAAAATGTAATTAAATATAAGTAATTTATGTAAAAATGATGTGAATATTTTACGAAATTTATTTTAAATTAGCATACAGAAGCTCGACCTCGAGTAATCGTAATTTCATTTATCAACAATAATGGTACCTCATTGAGATTTAAAATAAGATCTACAGAAGGAGATGAAAACTTAATCATCTAGATATAGTGAACACATCATCATTTGGATATATTGTGAATAATACTAGTTTAATTTAAATTAAAGTTTTATAAGTAAGTTACAGCAGTATTATGTTTTGAGAACACAAAACATTTCCTTGTTCTGGTATTTTGTAGAAAGTTTAAGCTAAAAATTAAACTTTGATGTATTTCTTCTAAATAACGATAAAAGTAAATAAATATTTAAATATGAATAATTGGGAAATGCTGGAATAAGTTATAACTCAAAATTGCAAAGGAGCTTCGACCAAAATGAATGACAGATTACAACTATCATTTATTCTGACAAAGTTCTTTCAACTTTTAAGTTATTTTGAGAGAGCCATTTTTTTTCCTAATTTCATCTACTGATCAAAATCAATTGGTTCGTTTCAGCTGAATATCAATGCATGATCGGGGAAAATTAAAAAGAATTAAAATCACTATAGTATAGCGATTGTTCTGTTATTCATGTACAGAAGGAAAAAATACGTGGCAAAAAAGGCGAAATCAATTTAACTGGAAAAACTTTTTAACGCAAAAGAATGAGAATCAAGAATTTGAATAGAAGCTTCTAAAAATAATGTCAAAGTGGCACGTATCTTAACAATGAATGCTTTGAAAATGCAAAACTGGCCATGTGAATACGTAGATCATGGGAAAAATTTGAAAGATATGTATTTTGTATTATTAATTATTGGAGAATTATTAAAATACTAAAAATTCCTCAATATTTTTAATTTATTATTTAATGTAAACTATTTTTCATAACAAATGTTACATTGTATGCTTGTTTTCTTTTGAGTATATTATTATGGAGAAAATATAATACATCTACTGCTACTATTATGACACAGAAAATATTTTTTACTGTGAAAAAGTAACAATATAGATAAAAAACTTGAATTTATATAAAAGTATGGTATTTAAATGCCATTAAATGTAAATAATTGAATTGTACTGGGGTTTTAAGTTCCATCCCATCCTCACGCATGGATGTTTGCAATGATTTAAAATCCCTTTAAACTATAGAACCCGTCTAATTAGCTCTCGTATGCAAAAATAACCATTCAGAGAAAAACAAGTCAGTTCTCCGTTGGTGTGGAGTGGATGTTTTAAAGGAAAAGTCCCACCTCACTATGGATCTCATTTACTTAGCCGTTTCTTAAAATAATGATATCCAGATCAATAAAAAATGTGACAGTTTCCTGTCGATGAAGAACTCTTAAATTAAAATAACGAGTGATACTCATATAGAACCTACGCAAAATTATCTCATTTCAATTTATTCTGTTGAAAACGCAGGTGTCAGTCATGAATAAAAAACACAGAACTACATCTCAAAGGCGTTAACCTAAACTCTTAAGAGTTTAATATTTATATACTTTGTAAAATATTTCTCTGCAGCTGTTTTTGAAAGTTAAAATATTCATTTTCCTATTTATTACATTTTTTGTTGGAGTGGAAGAAAAAACCTCCGCGTCCGCCGTACTCCGGAAAAAGGATAAGGGAATGGAAGATTCCTTCTCTTCGACATTTCCTGTTGATGTTGGAGCTTTCATTGTTTTCGTTTGGAAGTTGAGTTATTTATTTACTTCTGTTTCGTATCTTTTTTCACTTCAGTGCAGAGGAAATTCTTCTGCCTTTTATTTATTTTACGTATTTCTTTCATAAGACAAAAATTTAAAACGCGCACTTGCTGGTCCCGTGGACGAGGAAATAACTTTCGGATATCAAGATAGGAGTTTTATATCGATTATAAAGGAATTTTTATATTTATGTGAAAAACCACTCATAAAAAGGTAAATGTTTTTCAAGTTGCTCGCTTGTCGTTAAATTAAAAAAAATAAAGGAAATGTACGAAATTTTTCGAACAAAAATGCAGTAAGAACAATATATTAATTATTAATATCATTCGAAGATTAATAAATAAAAATAAAAAACAGGAAATAGGATAATTGAAAATTTTAAAAAGCGTTAAGCAATAATTTTCCATACTGTAAATTTTTTTTTTTTATTTGACTTACTTTATTCTAACAAGTGAACACTCACATATATGTAATATATATAAACACAATTGAAACTAATCAAATGTAGAGTTTTACACAATAATTCTGAGTTTGTAAAAGAAATAAGAACCACTTGATAGCATAAGGTTATATTTAACCATAGAATAAATGAATTTATATCTATACGGACAGTTTCATATAGGAAATTACTATTACATTAATACGAATTTAAACTGGATAAAAAATTACAATTGCAGTTTTAATGCATGAAAAAAAACAGTTGTTTTGTAAAGGAAAACAGATGAAAATGTTGAAAATATGTACCGAAAGAAATAGACACTTTAATTTTAAACTGACTAGAGCAATGACAAATCTAAAAAATAAAAATGTTACTAATAGAGGTGAAAAATGCTGCTATTTTCTAAAGCATCATTATTTAAATATATTGCATACAATTGCTATAAATTACTATTCTTATAGCATTAATTTAATCTAATAATTTTCTGTTAAGAATAATAATAATGATGTTTTATAATTAAATTGTTTTAAAAATGTTTTATAATTAAAATAACAAATTCATATATTTTATTAAACTTTTTGTCTGGATGTATGTATGAAATATAACATAAGCTGACGTTTTGATAACAATATAAAGAAATTTTTTATCTTTGACGTAATTTTAAATTTAATAGACAGAATTAATTGAAGAAATTTGATGAATTAATCAATTAATAAAATATTAAAATACGATTTATTTACAATATATTAAGCTAAATCAATGTGTGTGTGTGAATTCTATAAACATCAATTAGTAATCAGGGCAAATAATAATATGGATTTTCTTTGCAAAATGGATCCCTTTGCATTATATTTAAACTTGAATGGATTCCTTAGCATTATTATATGAAGGTTGTGTAGATGAATTCTCCACGTGTTTTTTTTACAGCTTCGAAAATGCGATTCCAATAAAATTGTTCCGTGAATTTCATAAAAATGAATAGTTATTGGAATTGATGGTAATATAAGTTTAAAGTTTATCTTTGTATATGGCTCTCTTCCTATTTTATTGAACAGTAATCTGAAGATTGTGGTTCCGGATGCTTCCCTGTACCTAGCCCTGAGTTGTAATCTACCCGTTAAATAAAAGCATTTCGGTGGGATTCTGTAATTTAGATGCAGGGAGCAAGCAAAAGACCTTTAATAAATACCTGGCATCTTTGGTTAGGTCGGGACTCAAATTTTTTATTTTCAGGTAAGAGAATGATAGCCGTAACCAACCAGGATTTCATATGAAAGTCAATTCTGTAAATTAATGCTATAAATGTTTCACAGCGTCAAAAATGTATCATCTATAATGCACGGAATAAAATTCCAAGAAGCCTAACCTAAATCGGGGTACTTTTCACAAGTTGAGTAACCCCAAGACCAAAATGTTGCCTAAATTATCAACCCTTTGTTTAATCATAAAATAAATTACGCAAACATCGCATCAAATTTTCACAAATTGAGGTACCGTTACACCAAATTATGGTTTAAAGTATTAGTCCTTAGTTCAGCTATAAGATAAATGACATAAATACATGAAATTTTCACAATTGAGATACCTCTAGACCAAAATGTGGTCTAAAGTATCAGCCCTTAGTTCAGTCAGGAGACAAGTTAAACAGACTTCTAACAAATTTTCACAAACTGAGATACCTGTAACCAAAATATGGTCTAAAGTATCAGCCCTTAATTCAGCCATAAGATAAACTATACGAATATCACATCAAATTTTCACAAATCGAGATACTCTAGACCAAAATGTGGTCTAAAGTATCAACCCTTTAGTTCAGCCATAAGGTAAATTACTCACGTATCACACTTAATAACGTAATTCGTATGACTAGGTGCAATACCTGGTTAACCAATTAATCCAAATTTTATCAACGAATATGTACTTAAAGATACCATATTTGTATGGTATGAAATATTCCAATTAAGCAAGCAATCTATAACATTTGTGTGAGAATCACAGAAAACTTAAAAGATAAAAGCCATTAGTTCTCCCTATTATGCTATGTATGACATCCCAGCATTCAACTTTAAATTCGAATCGTTCCCACCCCTTCCTCCCACTCTTTGATGGTAATTGAAAATGGCTGTGACGTCACGTTGCCCAAGGAGAGCACTCCTCAATCCTGATGAAAGAAGACAGGCTACCGAAGGAAGTATTGGATTCTGGGCGAGCAAGCCGGGTCACGTGAGCATAAATTTCCGTCGATAGAGGTCAAGTGGGGTGTCTTAAATGCCGCAAGGAGTTATGGGAGAGATATATTTGCATTTCTTGAATAGGTAATCCGTCTTACGAACAAAGTTCGAGGAACTTTGATCGCATTCAATGAAGGAGGTCAATCAGAAAGCTCGTATTCTTTATGTGTTTGTGGAGCACAAAATTTCGGAAACCAGATATATGCCTCATTTATTATGGTAAATCGTGAGTAAGATTTCACGTCTACAGTTCTTTCGAAAATTGGGTAAATTAATATATTTGTAAAACTGAATTATCGAAACTTAAGTTTAGAAAATTTTCTTTATCTTTACATGGAAGATTAAAAATGATAATTAAGGATCCGAGGATTAATTATGCAATTACTATTCAATCTTCAATGACTTCACACAAATCCAAAAGGCGTTAAATTGGAATTTTCTCACATATTTTATTTTATATAAATGTCTATGCAGTATGTGAATGAGAGAAATTAATCAGTTACTAATATTCTAAGCCATTGAACCTCAATAACCCGAACTTCTGTAAGTTCAATTTTACAATATGTAAAAAAATTATAATTTCCATATACCTTGCAATTTTTGATGTCTCTGCAGTTAAAAAAATATTGAGAAGCATAAAAAACCATGAGATCGAGATTCTATTGTACTCATATACAATCTATATACTCATATACAATCTGTATATTATATACTCATATACAATCTATATGTATTTATCTCTATATTTTGACTATAAGAACATAAATAAATTTATGTTTGAGTTGTATTAATACCTCAGTTATGCAAGACATATATTCAGCATACATTTTAAGTACTATGTTAAATCTATATATATATATAAGAAAATATGTAGAGCAAAAATACAAAAAGTAGCTGCTAAAGCACTTGAATAATAAAAATGTATTAAGGAGAAAAAAATTTTTTCCTTCTAAAAATGAATACGTACGATTAATTTCATATAAAAATAAGCTTTACTTGTAAAACACCGTTGATCAGGAATAAAATGGCGTCTAATAACACGATTTTTCGCTAACAACAAAAAAATTATTGAATTAATACAATCGCTATCAATAAAATATTATTTATACCTCTATACTGATTATTTACCTTTAATCCTTATAGTGAATGTGTGATTATTTATTACCACATTTTAAGTTCTTCATTTAATTAGCTCTTTTTGTTGTAAAATAATACATATAAAATATTTATATACTTTCATATTTATTATTTTTTTTTTGCAAATAAATTGTTACAAATTTTAGGTTTTCCATTTAAAAAGTGATTTTAGTTGTGTCAAAATAATGAATTTAGAGAACCTTTCTGTTAGTGATATTTGAAAATAAAGTATACCACAATTTTTTGTAATTGTATGTTAAAAAAATCTCACCTTTTTTAATTAAAATTAAAACTTTGTTTTAATTCACATTAAATATATGTTGGTAAATATGAAATTATTTTATGCCAATTTGTGGGAATTTGGGCCAATTTTCCTAATCGTTTGCATTTTAAGCAAATACCAAAAATAAATGCATAAGAAAATATTCTTAACTTAAAATAGTCTTTTGTCACAAATTTTTGAAGTTTTATACTATATATTAAGTTTATTCACACTTACTCCGTGGTATTCAGGTTTAACTTAGAACAATATATAATCATGATTATATTATTATTGTGTGAGTTAACAAAATATAATTCTTAAGGATTATCAATAATCGTATATTGTCTGAGTTTGTGTGAGTTATTTTTACCTTGAATTTTTTACCCCCTCAATCAAATACATTTCTGAATTTCACTAAAAATTCTAGCGATATCGAAAATCAGCCTTCAACAAACAATTTCTAATAAAATTCTTTTTAATGCATAGTTTTTGTCAGGAAATATCTTTTACACAGAAATCTGTAAAATATTTTTTCCAATTTAATTAAAATCTCAGTATTTTTATCTATATAAATATAAATTGAATTATATATATATATATGTATAAATGTTACTTTCAACAATTAAACATAGTTAATTTATACATATATATAAATTTATTTCCTTTCTTTTAGTTTTAACTTAATTATTTTTGTATTTTTTGTATTTATACGTTTTATTCTATAATGCATTTGTACATTAAATACTGATTAATTTATGTACTTTTTCAAAACACATTTGAATTTATTTCATATCAAAATACTTTAAAGAAAATAAACTTTCATTTTTTTAAGATTCAGAGATAATAAATCAAGGAAATTAAGGTTAGTTTCATTATTTTAAGTGATAGTATTGTAATACATTGAGCATAGTAACAAATGAACTTAATATTTTAAAATGTTATTGAAATTTAGGAAATATTATTAGAAGTATGGAAATGATAAATTCCCTAATATTTCAGCATTTCTTACTTTTTTGCAGAAAGATGTTATAAGAGTATATGAAAAAGATAACAGGTGTAGTAGAAATGTTATGAATACGAATATTTTACAATATTTTTTATAACTCAATTATACAATTTTTTTATAATTAATTCACTTCGATGAAATCCATAGAAAATTTTTTGCTTAACTATTTTTGCTGGATAAACTAGTTTCAATGTGATTGTGTAAATATTGCAAATTTCACACATATTTTATTCTCATTGCGTAATATATATAAACCCAATATAAAATAGCACAAATAAACGGGTCTACCTTTACAAAAAAAAAGACAAATGTTTTCTAACCTATTTTATTTATTTTTGTGAAATCTTACTAATAATATTACTTATTTATTTTTTTAATACGAGGCGCCTAAATTTAGACTGCGCATATTCATGTTGAAAAGACAGAATTTTACTATGTAAAATGTAGCTGCCCTGATTGGTTGTTCTTAAGCTTCTTTGGTTAATATTCTTAACACCCTTGAAGCTGATTAATTACATGTCATGCTCATGAAAACAGCTCTTGGAAATGACAAATTGGGTCCATTAATGAGATACTTAAATGCCATATAATCTTAACACACAAATAATGGGTAAGATATTAGGTTTAACTTATAGTTTGGAATTCTTAAAGAGAAAACAACCTCAATCTTTTCACTTTTTCATGTCATGTTTATGCTGCTAGATTGAAAAAAATGTACTCTTTTTGCACAAAACTTGCCCGCAAGTGTGACTGAAATTTCTAATCTAATTTTATTTGCTGAATAATGCAATCATGATGTCACTAGCTTGGAAAGCGGGGAAATGACATGTTAGTCTTCTCAAATCTCCTTCAAACTCCTTTAATCATCCAAAAGTGTGTATTTAAATAGAAACATAATTCTTATTGCCCTCAGTGAAAGATTTAAGTAAAAATACTATTCTATAATTTTTGCATCCATAATGAAAATAATTCCAACCGGAAATTTTCAACTTCTTAAATTCCGATTTTTTTTTCTCTAAAAAAATAGTAATTTATTATAAGTAATTTGATCATATTTCCGTCATTTTAATTTTTTTTTTTTTATCTAAAATTAAGCTTTTGTTAAAGTTATCCAAGTCCTCTTCTCTTTGCTTACAGTTAACTTGAACTGCTTTCTAATTCTAATGATATGACTGTTATTTCAGCCTTTTCACTCGCTCATTTCTTTTTCGATTTAAATAAATATTTATAATGAAAGATGTAAATAAATTTTAAAATTTGTATTACTTAAAATTTTTAATTATTTAATAAAGTCAGAGTGGCACAACAGCCCAAATAGGGGTCAAGGTCTATAAGAGAACACATCTGCTTTCATTGGGACAGGAATGCAAAGCATATGTCCCTGTTAGGTGATCAGCCTATCGCAAAACCTCCAGCGTTTAGTTCCTACAAGCATGCTTGGTACTTAGTTTTATCTTACCGCTGAAGGGGTAAAAGTCTAAGTCGATCTTACTCAACTCAAGGAACGAGTCTCCCACCTATGACTTGCAAGTGCGATGAGTTACCACAGCACCACCGAACTTTTTGACTAACTAGTAGATGCAGAAAATTTTAACTTAAAATTATGAAATACAGCTATTTTAAATCGATAAAGATTATACTCATTAATTTCTACGGACTTCTTTACAAAATAATGTTTTCCAGACTTAGAGATACAATATGAGAGCAACAAAAAATGTAATATTTTAAAAGCCAGTGTATACAAATAAAAATACAATATATAAAGACACAAATAAACAACTTCAATAAATAATGACTGAAACAAAATTAAAGAAATGCAATTTTTATCTCGACTAATTTTTTATTGTACATTATATTGCTTTATTTTACAGTAATTAAAATATTATGTATCAGCATATAGATCCATATGATCAGTTATGTAAGTCTATTTGACGTTCGTTTCATTGTGTGTTTCCACTTTTTTTTAAAATTTAATATTTTTACGTTTTTCACAGTAAAAAAATAAATAAATAAAGCAAGAAAAAAAAAGAGCGAGAAAAAGTGTTTATTCGTTTATGTTTTTAAATGATGGTTTGCTAATAATAGTGATATAAAATTTATAATCAATTTAATATGCCGGTATAACAAACACACAAATTGATATATATATATAAATACCAATTATTTCTTAACTTTTTCAGTGATGCAATATCAAACAATATCGCTAGTTTAAAGCAAAATAAATAGAATACACAGTGTTTCTGATTAGACAGCGGAATTCGTATGATGAAGTTAAGCCGCATAAATTGGAGAAAAGATTTTGCGCCAAGTTTACAGTCTCTGACACACAAAAGAATACCGTACATATAATTACGATTAATGCACTAAATATGATAAGAATAATATTTGACAAAGCGCCCACATGAGGAAACTAGATGAGAATTTTATCTCAAAATAATGTTTGTTTGTAAAGCTATTATTCTAAAATTACCAGAAATTGCACTTACATAAATACTGAAGCTGAGTCGAAAAATTAGACTTGTTTTAAAAGAATCGTAGATTTATAA
>JAPDSC010103979.1:0-10979 GCA_026290005.1 Latrodectus geometricus
ATATATATATAAATATTTATACATATATAACTAAGATTTTAAACATATAATTGTAATTAGCATGAAATATTTGCATTTATAATTAGCATTTTAATAAGCATTTTAATAGCATTTTTTATAATTAGCAATTTTAAATACTAATACAGATATTTACAAGGTGATTAGATTAAGTAATCGAGGAAATTTAAACTTGTATAATCTTTGATTTGATTTGCTTAAGATAATAAATTTAGATCACATTTTTCTAATTTAAGGAATATTTTAATAATACTTTTAATCAGTAAAATTTAATCAATATAAGTTATTGTCTGTTACGTGGAATGAAATATTAGTTAAAAAAAGAAAATAATTTTAAAAGAAATTTGCTTGAACCGTAAAGCAATTTACAAAATTATGCGTTTGGCATTAAAAAATAATTGATGTATTATTGCAGTGGTTGAATGTATTTTAACAATATTTGATGTACTTGAACTCATTTTTGATTCAGAATAGAACAAGTCGATTTTGCTGAGACACCACCCAAATTGAACGTGATTTGCTCTCCTCAAGTCAATGTGTGAAAGTTTAACGGCTTGTATCAACATATATCTGATACGAATCTATTTGGAAAGGCCTATGGAGCTCTAGTTTTGGTATTAGTGGAACAATCGATGTTTTACAAATTCTCATCAGTTTAATTAAATATCAAAATGAACGAGTGGATTTCACCAATTTTTTCCGTGTCGAAAACTATTTCTGTACATATATATAACTAGCAAAATACTTCTGAAAATTTAAATAGACACGTTTAAATTTTATTTTGATGCTCTAAATATAGAATAAGCTTGATATGGTAAAAATTTTGAATATTTAAAAAAAAATAACAGGAATTAGCATGCAATTTTTATATGAATTACGTATTTCTAAACATTTTATGCTCTATAAAATGTAAATTTTGTTAAAAAGGAGTAGGAATTTTAATAATTTGATGTATGTCTATTATACATATTTTTTTTTTATATTTCAAAACTAATTTAAAGAAAATATTAAATTTTAAGTATTCATCGTATAGGGAATGTATTTTTTCTGATATAAAACAATTTAATTAAATTATTTAAGGATGTCATTTAAACAATATTTTTGAATTTTTGTATTAATTTTTCATTTTATACGCTTTAAGTATATTTTCATTACTAATACACGTATATATAAATATTGTCGACTAAGTTATGCATTTTAATGATTCTAATGACGCTCATTTAATTTTATAACATGCCAAAGACCATTAACAGTGATAAAATAATAAAATACATTTACAAGAAAATTTTAAGACTTTTTCGTCATTAAACAATTAAAAAAAATGATTTTCTTGTTTTTAATACTGCACTTTTCAATAAATATCAGCTAAGTCATAATGCTTATTTTTTATAAAAAGAAAACAAAATTTTTACCCGGCAAAGGATTTTTTTACACTTTTTAAGAGTAAAATTGCTAGTATTAATAATATAATTCATGTACAATAAAAACACAACCACCAGAATAAAAGCTTCGTTTAAAGTTTTATGTACTCTTAAAGTAAAGAGAACAAGGCATTAAAATATTTAAGTATTTATTTAATAGCTCGTAAAGCTGTTCTAATAAAATTGGTCCTTAAATACTGTTATGCATTTTTTATCAAAGTTATCTTTTTATGAAAAGTTGCTTTAATCTCTCATTTTTTATTAAGGTCATGCATTATGAGTGTCTCTTTTTACAAATTAAAAGAAATTTTTCCCACGAAATAAATTTTTTTCTAAATTGATTAAACATGTTCTTCATACATGAATTTCATGTGATGTAGGAAAGTAAATCTTAATGTTTATGCTTGTTTACTTTTAAACATTTAAATGAGCACCATGAGCCCTTTTTTAATCAAGAACTAAGAAAATCACAATGCAAAGAATTCCTTACATTTTCTGACATAAATACCTATCAGTAAAAATGATTTAAGTTCAATGATTTAAGTTATTGATATAATATGTAAAAATAGAAAAGACATATTTGCAATTGGAACCAAATGGAAATTATACATTTTTAAACTTTATTTGAGTATTGATTATTCATTCATCTATAACAATTTTGGGATCCAAGTTAAGCATGTTTCAAGTCAATCATGCTTCTATTTAGTTTTATTATTTCTTAAATGTACTTTGTATAGAAAATGTTATCGTGATTTAAGGAAAGAAAATCTCTCACACACAGCTGATGACATCTTGTCTTTAATCATTTGGATATTATTTAAGTAACATATGAAATAATGATCATTAAACTCACTTATAATTGAAGTAACCGTTCTAACTTGCTCAGATATAAAGTATATCAGACAGAATCAAATATTATGAATGCAATTCACAAATCAAAAGCAACGAAAAATATTGTTTTCTTTGGAATTCAGCTTAATTAGAATATTATCGTGAGTATATCACAACTTTTTTTTATCATTTGTTTCAACATTTATTTGTTTTGTTTTTTCATATTTTTTTGTCATTTGAAAATCCGGTATGAGTAATTAAACATGACTAAATTTAAGAAGTAGAACATTTATTAATTTGAAATACATATTTACTTACAAGAGAATTAATAAGTCTCTTTTCAATTCATACCGTGTTTGCATAACGTGTAGAAGTCAAATTTCAATTCAAGTAAATTTGTGTGATAAAAAATAAATTCTGATAATTTTGCATCATGATGTGTTGAAAAGAGTTATGAATTATCAATTGAAATAACTAATATTATCTCTGAAATTAAATTTTCGTAATTAAGTGAAATTTTATGATACATTTATTTAATTCTTAAAAATATTTGAAAAAAATAAGTTTTTTTATCAACCTTTATTTAGTAGTTTAAAATTTAATAAAAATTGTAAATTATTAAAACTAAATAAGGCACTTTAATATTTAATTCATCAGTACACAGAAATGCATTTACTCACTAAAATTCTTTGTATTTAAACTTATTTTCAGGTATTTCGAGATCATGTTTCTTGAAAACTGAATAATATTTTGAATAAAAAGGAAAATTTGAAACATTAAACCAGTTGAAATTTCTGTGAAAGAAGAATTTTTCATAATCTGCTATTCATCTAAAAACATAGAAACTTATTGTTGTGAATAATGCTTATTTGCTTTCTTAGTTATCTAGAAGAAACTATGGATATAAGCTATTCAGAGGAATGAACAATGTATATAAATTTATTCTGGCATAGAAAACGAAGACTAACATTTTAAATACAATGAGTTTTCGTATCAAGTAGGTGAGAATTGTAAGACCTGTGGCTGTTGTAAATCATTTAAAAATTTTCCTCGTGAACAGATTTTTGGTAGGAGTTTTTCGAAGATAGTACACAATGTGTCAAGGGATGAAACCGAGAAAATTCTGACACACACATCAGTTTAATGGACATGCATACAAGTGAAAGTTGCAACATTCATCTTTGAATTTTCAACGATTTCGAAATACTAATTCAAGAAATTTCATTCTCAAGTTAGTATTTCGTATACCTGATTTGAATAACCTCATTGTTATTTCCTCAATGTTAATTAAATGAAAAAATATTGCTTTATCATTTTTATTACTTTAAATACTATCCAAACAATGATTCATTTTGGTTTCAATTTTTCAATTGAGGAGATTTGAATGGGATTTTCATAAATTGAATTCAATGTGTATCGGAAAAGTTAACAGTGTTGAAATTTCTATAATATATTAAACGATTTGTTTGAAATTATAAAAATGTCCACAAATAATTGGAATTTAAAATCTTTTTCTGAATATGATTTAACAGCGTGGAAAATAATAAACGAAATTTTTGATTTCCTGTAAGCACGAATTTGTACTCTATGTTAGTTCAATGCACTAAAAACATGTGATAATGTGGTATAAAATAATCTTTCTTAAGGATTGAAAAAGAAAATAAATGTGTTATTGTCTTAAAAATATGATAAGAGATAAGGAATTAAAAGTACAGATTGTATTACTGATTAACTCAAGAAGAATGGATTCCTTAGAGATTTGAAATTCTAAATATTAAGAAATTAATATAAAAACATTATTAACAAATTTCCTATGCTATCAACATAAGTTGTAAAATAATGGTCATTGCAATCAGTAAAATAATGAGCACATTCAAATAATATTGGGAATGACGTGTATCGTATTACAATTTAAATGACATTGTTTTAAACGAAAAGGGAATAAAATAGTTTTTCTAAAAAGAAGCTTCAAATTCAAATAAGTTTTCCAGTAAACAGAAAAAAATTTAACCTTGTTATGCAATTCTTTGCACAATGATAGATTTTACTGAAATTTAACACTCACGTTTGTTTCTGCATAGTAGAATGTATTACTTTAATGAAAAAATATTTACTAAAGTAACCAAAGAGATTAAAATGTAAATGAATGATTTGATCAGAAATCGAGAAATGTGTGTGTGTATTGAAAAGTAAATCTACTGTACATAAATCTCAAATGTAAACTCTTATTGCACATACCATATTATTAAAAATGCTCCAGCTTCTAAATGAAAACTAATTTTTTTGCATACTGAAATATAAATATATTAAATATATTTTTTAATTTATGAGAAATGTGTATCGAAGTTTTTTATAAACGCTTTATATAATACTTATAACTTTTATAAAATATTTTCAGTTCAAAAATTAGTTTCGTTCAGAATTGCTTATGTTAAATGTCGTACCATTCAAATCCTGTGGAATTATAGATAGCTTTTTCTAATGTAAATTTTTTTACATTCATCTGTTAGCAGGATTGAGTCTATTAGTAGTAGGAAAAGTTTAAATTGAGTTCACATATAGTTATATTCTTGTAAGCATTTTAACAGGTTTACAAAAAACAATTCTAATTTGCATTTAGAAATTCAAATATATATTGTATTGACCAATCGATAATGAAGAAATTTCATAATGTCTTGCTTTATAGAAATGTGAATATACTATATCTTGTAATAGACCATCTACTAAAACGTCACCTTAATATAGGTTTCCAGTAGTTTAGAAATATATGTGTTTTCATGCTTGCCTCAGAATGAATGATTAAACAATAGATATTCAATTTTATTTTAAGACGTTGCTAATCATAAACATCATTTACACGATCTATGCTAATTTCGATGAAATTACTCACTCATTGTCACATTTTTCAATCTGAAATAAATTTCAAACAATGTTGTTTTTAGACAGGTTTAACAAATATTGTTTTCCTTTCACGAATGCATTCGTGTATGTCTCTACGAAATTATCAATATAGTTAAGGATAAACTGCAAAAAAAGATGCACCAAACTGAGTTTAATATTAATTAACTATTAATTAAATACTCTTACTAATTATAATTAATATTGAAATGAGAACACGTAAAATTTACGACTAAATTATTCAAACGTTCATAATTTTCTAGAATATTATAGATTGACCTTGTTGTATAATATTTTCAAAATTATAATTTAAAGATATTTTAATTAAAATAATTTTAAGATATTTTAAATTTACATTTAATAGCTTTTTTAAATAATTTAAGCAATTAAAATCTGTAGTTTTTACAATTATTTCACGGCTAATCGAATTTTAACTTAGGATAAAAATTCAAGCACTTTTTTACTTTAATATTTCATAAACTTAAAGTAATAATGAAAGATTTTAAAAATAAATATTACATTTTTTATTGATGATTGTTTTAAAGCTGAAAATGTATAACTTAAATTAGTTTGTTTTTAAGTAATTTTTTGAATTATTTTTTTTCTTTATTTGAGTGAAACAATATTAAAAATAACATGCTAGCTGTCTTAGTTAATACTGCTAACTTAAGTTGTGTTTGCATTGAAAGTTAATTCTATTATATTGAGATTTGTTTTCAAAAGAAACTTGCTTCTTTGTCTTACAAAAGATTATTGTTAAAAATAAGTTAATAGATTAAGGATCACTTAAATAGTATACATGACAAAAGGAAAATAAAGAGTTTCGAAGAATAAGTCACATTATTTTATTATATGTAACAGTACTTCCATTAGTTTCTCGATTTTTAATTTACCATAGTTTGCAACTCAATAGTTTTAAAAAAAGTTAGTAAAAATTCTATTACACAACTTACTGTACTTAAATTTTAAGTAAGCAATCATATAAAGTAGTGTAAAATACTATATTATTTTTATTGCATTTCTGTATCTCTATTTAAAGAAATATCATTATAGAATATTGCATGTATTATCCATTATAAGTTAATAAAAATTTGCATAAAAAATTAAATGAATCATTGTAATTCTTTTAATGATTATATTTTTAATACAAAGATAATTCTGAGCCTGGCACCAAAATTATTTATTTCTGCTATAATCCGAATAACTTATCTTAAAAACAGCAATAAATTTCAAACGAATTCAAAAAAACTATTATTTTATTATTTGTTGTATATGATCAGAAATTTGAATCTGCTATTATTAATAATGGATTTAAATTACTTATTATAAATAAAAAATGTAATTTTTTTTTAATATTTAGAAATATATAATGGTTTATAAAAATGGATACAACATATAAATTTTTAAATACCTATTGATGACTAAAATAATAATTACAATACTTTAAAGTATTTATTCATAAGTACATTATTTATACTTTTTCAAACATTATTTTTCACATGTAGATAAGAATTACTTAAACGTATATTGGTCTATTATCATTTACTGAGATAAATATAATTTAAAATATTATTTTTTATCTATAGTCTCTTTAACAATGAGGAAATCTGAAAATTATATTAAAATAGTAATATTTTTGAGTCATACATATTTTAATAAAATAAATTGAACATTTCTTAAAAAGTAGATTTCTGAATAACAACTACAATGGAGTACATTAAAATAATTTTCCATAGATCAAACCTTATTAGAAACACAGAAATTTTTAAAATGAATTTCCTTCATTCATCCAGACTTTTGGATCATCCTTCTTCCTCAGTTGTAAATTAATGTGGATAATTTTTCCATACACGGAAGGTGCTCATTTTTTAGTCTCTCATAATCACATGCCATCAACGAACACATGTGTCATCAATCAGACTTGTTCCCAAAGAAACAAATTGAAAAATAAAGTAGAAAATGAAAATTCTATGCTTGGAAACCTGTTTGTGGCCGGTTATGAAAGAGTTGATCACTAGTATTGATTTATTGATGTATAGATCTTGCTAAAAATATATGACCATACGAGCTACTCGCGAACTGCTGCTGAGAAAACTGGAGTCCAATCTTTGATAAAACTGAATTTCGAACACTTATCAATCGATAAATGATTGATAAATTGTTTTAGATTTCAAGATTCATCTAACAAAATGATAGGGTTGTAATTTACTGAGTTAGAATCAGATAACTCATGTTTTTCTAAATTGGATATTTAAATAGTCCCCAGTTATTCTAATTTTTAGTATCTTAAATTATGTATATATTGAAGCATACAATATAGGACTGTAATTTTGAATTGATTGCAATAGTTAATATAGAAAAGATAAGAATACTAAATTCAAATGTTTTAATAATTTAATTAATAGTTATTCTCTATTTAAAAAAGAAAAAAAAACATTTGTGATACATGAGTTTAATTTAATTTATTTTTTGTTTTTTATCCTGTTTCAAAATTACATATACTAAAATATTTAATGTTATTTTAATTTAAAATTATTATTATTTAATAATATTTTTCTGAAGTTTCCACGTTAGATAGGTGTATATTTTATGTCCAATAACGCATTTTTATAATTCGTTGTCAATAAAATTGTGTTACGTTTGCGCAATTTCAAAAAAAAAATCTACTGTTTTTAAATAAATACGAAATATGTTTTATTTAAATACCTTGATTTTACTAAGACTATTTTTTTTTGTAATTTCAGGTATTATTTTCATAATATTCCTTTAATTTTCATTCAATTAAAGGAATAATCATCCAATTTTTAAATTTCAAACTAAAAAATGATGAAAATGGTTTTTTTCCCAATAAAATTCAACTTTAAAGTACATTAAATAAATTATTCCCTTCATAAGCATTGTTTTGATTTTAATTTCTCTTTATAATTATATTTATTTTTTGATAGTGTTGCACATATAGCGATTTAATTATTATCATACATATTATATTAATTACATCTTTCAAATAAACTAGGCTTATTCTGTTGTACAGAACATTATTTAAATTATTTTAAACAAAAATTTCTGACAATAAAAAACTTTACCAATATATTTTTATTCTATTCAAAACTATGCACTGTAAGAAATCAATATATTATAGAAATGTTTCTTTATAAAACCACTGATAATTTAAATTAAAAATTATATATTTTTTTTTACTTCTCAAAATTCTATATTTTTATTCTATTCAAAACTATGCACTGTAAGAAATCAATATATTATAGAAACGTTTCTTTATGAAACCGCTGATACTTTAAATTAAAAATTATATACTTTTTTTTACTTCTCAATAACAGTTTAAAATGATTTATTCTACAGACGATTTTAAATAAGCATGTAAAAATGCTAATTAACATTTTTAATCATTAAATATTGAAAATTATAAAAGCAAATGTAAATAATCTATAGAATATTATTAAAATTCTCTAGATTATTTACATTTTATTTCAAGCTAAATGATGTTTACTTTGTAGAAATCTTCTTTTATTATTCATTTATGTTGCGTAAAGCTTCATTCATACAAATAGGAAGAATATACTTCTTCAAAATGTAATTTTTGACATTTTTAAAAAAGTTCTAATTAGCTTATACCATTAAATCCTCTTTAAAAGTATTTGTCACAACAGGACAACAACAACAAGACTTCATCAGGTGTTACATTTTTCATTCAAGTAATTAAATGTAATGGATGTTTTCTTTCCACATTGTTCCAAGTAATATTGTTAAGAACGCATGAAATTGCATATATATATATCCAAGATGAATATTAGTTAATTTAACTGTAATTATTTCAATGAATTAAAAGGAAGATAATTAAATACAAACTCTTTTATTAGAGATATTCTAGGGTATTTCAATTGATTACATCCAGCTTATATAAAAGTAATTTCATAAAACTTTTATAGTAGAAGTATATAGTAAATAAATAATAAAACTTATATAGTAGATATATTAGGAAACTAAATACATTTATAATTTGATATTGTATGATTTACAAACTGGTAAAGAATATTTAATAAAACAAATGATTACAGGAATAATAATAAAATAATCGTTTCTTTATTTTCTTATTCTAAATAAAATAATTTCAAAAATATTCTCCGAATTATTATTATAACGGAACAAAAGATGTTTCCTATTAATAAACATTGACACTGTATTTCATATTAATATTAATTAAATTAATCATCTAAATTACATAATATTAGTTGCCAAGTGAAAACTATGATGACAGTCAATAAACATAAAAGTCTTTTGGAGAACTTTAATGATAAATTTAATGAAAATTAGGAAAAACAAGTGTTTTAAACAATACCTCAAGAATTATTAAATCTTATTCGAAATGTTAAATAATTTGCATTTTGGAATCTTATTTAGTTAAGAAATCTTATTTAGGAATCTTATTTAGTTAGAAAGGAATATGTAATTAATGAAATATATAAATTCAAATATTTGTCTGATTTTGAATAAATTAATTAAATTCTGATTTTGATTAATGAATATAAAAAAAACACCAATTATAGTTAGTAACACGTAAAAGAATGGATCAGTTATTTTATAAACTGGATACAATTATCTTATACCATCTAAAACAATCATTGATAACCTTCTTATACATATAAAATAGGTAAATTTGAAAGTAAAATAGAATTTTAGAAACATTAAAAATCTAGAAATAATTGTAATTTTAAGTTCATGCAAAATAAGAATGATGGGTATCAAACTCATTAACTTTAAATACCGGCATGCTTCTTTCAGTTTTATTCATTGAATGTTGAAAAGAATGTTATACGAAATTTACTTATTAATTTAGCAAATATTAAATTCTTAAACATGAAAATAATTTTAATCCTATACGATTTTCTCAGTTTAACAATTGAATATTCTACTGGTAGTCGAAACTCCTCACACGAGGAAATTTTCAAAAATCTTTATTTTCCTTGTATTTTTTTCTTAAATTTTATATATTTAATTTTTTAAATTACATTTTATCAAATAAAAATTACATCGCAAGAGGAATTATTTATTTAATTATTTATTTTTATTTAAATCAATTAAAGTTATTTTTTAAATTGAAAAATTTATATTACTTAATTGCAATGTCCATAGAACTTATAGTACTAACTTAGAATACATAAGGTTAATCTTGTCAACTATTTCAAAAACCCAATTGAAATAATGCACAAATAAATCATTTCAAAAAAATATAGTTTAAATAACATATATGTTTAATAATAGAGAAACTGTTCAAATTTAAGTTCAATTCATTTAAATATATACATATTAAAATGAATTAAACATAAGTTTAAATATTTTGAATAAGATATTCATTTAAGTTGGGATAAAACTGTGTTATCATATAAACTTTTATTTCGGACAAATTTATAAATTATAGAATTGTTATACAAGGATGTTCGAAATACTCAATTAGCATTTGGCCACAGGTATGATTCTTCTGCTAATATATTCAGATAGCATTCACAATTTCTTACAAATCACAATTGTTTTCAAGGTATAATATACCCAGAAAGGCCGTTATTGACTTTAATCATGGATAAGTGTCCATTAAGTAAAAATATTTGTCAATCATAATAGTGTTATTTACTAAATGATAAAATACAATGACACAATTTCAGTTTCATAAACTATAGTGACTAGAAATATAGCATAAAATAGTATATTTTATCATTTTAAATGAGTAAATCAAAAAGACCTGTTCTATGCATCACTTTATAATCACAGCTAGGTCTTTGAAAGGTATTAATATATATA